>CM075978.1:121207761-121392270 GCA_038087875.1 Malacoraja senta | reverse complement strand
ATTCGTTTAAGGCGTTTGTGGATTTACTCCTCCACCCTTTGCCGTAACGGATACATTTTTACATATTCCTGTAGTGTTTCCTCTTCCACATTTTGTTTTGAAAATTTGAAAATTTGGTTATTAATTTCCACGCTTTTTTAGTAAAAAACATCAAAACAATTTAAAATCAAGTTGCTGCATGAGTCACAGTGCCATCTGTGGCACGACAGATGGCGCAATGGGCTAAGTGTTCGGCTGGCAACCGGAAGGTAGCCGGTTCGAATCCCACTTGGAGTGCATACTGTCGTTGTGTCCTTGGGCAAGACACTTCACCCACCTTTGCCTGCGTGTGAATGTGTGTGAATGTGTGTGAGTGATAGGTGGTGGTCGGAGGGGCCGTAGGCGCAAATTAGCAGCCACGCTTCCGTCAGTCTGCCCCAGGGCAGCTGTGGCTACAGAAGTAGCTTACCACCACCGAGTGTGACTGAGGAGTGAATGAATAATGCGATGTAAAGCGCCTTGAGTATTAGAAAGGCGCTATATAAATCTCATCCATTATTATTATTATTATTATCTCACAGATGTCCAATCACAATGGATCTCATTTACATATGATATGACATCACAATGGGACAGGGGTGGGAAATTGTAACCTTCACGTGGTCCCACTAAAATCAAGCTGCTGCATGAGTCACAGTGCCATCTCACAGATGTCTAATCACAATGGATCTCATTTACATATGACATCACAATGGGACAGGTGTGGGAGATTGCAACCTTCACGTGGTCTGGCGTGCACAATCAAATAAGATCAAATAGAGCAAGTTGTCCTACCCCCCTCGACCTCTACCCCTATCCTCCCCCCTCTCCTCCATCGCCTCCTCTTCTACCCCCTCCACCTCTCCCCTTCCTCTTCTCTCCCCCTCCACCTCTCCCCCCTCCACCTCTTCTCCCCCTCCTCTTCTCTCCCCCTCCACCTCCCCTCCTCTTCTCTCCCCCCTCCAACTCCCCCTCTTCTCTCCCCCTCCCCTCTCCTCCCCCTCACTCACCCCCTCCTTTCTCCCCCCCTCCACTCTCTCTCCCCTCTACTCTCCCCTCTACTCTCTCTCCCCTCTACTCTCTCTCCCCCTCCCTTCCACCCCCTGCCTTTCCCCCTCGCACCCCTTATCTCTCTCCCCCTCCCTTCCACCCCCTGCCTTTCCCCCTAGCACCCCTTATCTCTCTCCCCCTTCTCTCTCCCCACTTCTCTCTCCCACCGTCTCTCTCTCCCCCTCCTCTCTCTCCCCCTCCTCTCTCTCCCCCTCTTCTCTCTCCCCCTCCACTCTCTCCTTCTCCTCTCTCCCCCTCCAAACTCTCTCCACCTCCCCCTCCCCTCTCCCCCCCACCTCTACCACCCTCTCTCCTCCCTCCTCTCCCCCCCTCCCCCTCCCCCCTTTGACCCCCTCCACCCTCCACTTCTTATTCTCCTCCCCCTCTCCACTCTCCTCTCTCCTCCCCCCTCTCCACCCTCCCCCCCCTCCCCCTCTCCCCTTCCTCTTCTCTCCCCCCTCCACCTCTTCCCCCTCCACCTCTCCCCCTCCGCCTCGCCCCCTCCTTTACTCTCCCCCCTCCAACTCCCCCCCTCTTCTCTCCCCTCCAACTCTCCCCCTCCCCTCACACCCCCTCCTCTCTCTCCCCCCTCCCCCCCTCTACTCTCTCTCTCTCTACTCTCTCTCTCCCCTCTACTCTCTCTCTCCCCTCTAATCTCTCTCTCTCTCTCTCTCCCTCTAATCTCTCTCTCTCCCCTCTAATCTCGCTCCCCTTCCCTCCCTCCCTTCCACCCCTTCTTTCCCCCACTCCCCCTTCTCTCTCTCTCTCCCTTCTCTCTCTCCCTGTTCTCTCTCTCCCCCTTCTCTCTCTCTCTCCCCCTCCACCCTCACCCCCTCCACTCACTCCCTCTCCACCTCCCCCTCGCCCTCTCCTCTCCCCTCCCCTCTCTCCCCCCTCCCCTCTCTTCCTCCTCCCCCCTCCCCCTTCTCTCATCCCCCACCCCTCTCCTCTCCCCTCCCCGTCTTCCTCTCCTCTCCCCTCCCCCTTTCTACCCCCCTCACCCACCCCTCTCCCCCCTCTACCACCCCCTTCCCCCTACCCCTGTCTCCCCCTTCACCCTCCCCACTCTCCTCCCCTCCCCCCATCCTCATCCCCCTCTCTCTCCCTTCCCCCTCCCCCTTCCCTCTCCTCCCCTCCGCACTCTCTCCCCCTCCCCCCTCCCCTGCCTCTCCCCGTCTCTCTCCCCCTCCTCACCCCTCCTCACCCCTCTCCTTTCCCCTACCCTCAGTCACTCCCTCCCTCCATCCATAAAAAGTAGCATCTGCAGTTCCTTCTTCCAAACGTCAGCTGTGGTTTAGATCCCGTTGCCTTGATGATTGGACCAGTTTGCATTGTGTGTGTGTGTGTGTGTCAGTTACTCAAACTCCGCGTAAACTGCTCGGCCACTCTGCAACCCGACTCTCCGTCCCTCCCTCTGCCCACTCCGGCTCAGCTGCCCCTCGGCCTGTCCCCGTCCTGTCCAAAGATCCAACGGCGAGCAAGATGGTCCACTCTGCTAAAAAGCCGTAGTAGGGTCATGGGTAATCTTCAGCGCCATTTGCGGAACCGGCTTCCATCATGGCGTCAAGCTAATTCAGGGAGATTCTGCTATATCATGCTGAGAGATTAAAGGATAGACACAAAATGCAGCGGCATTTCTGGACAAAAGGAATGTGACATTTCGGGTCGAGACCTGTCTTCACTCAAACCATCCTCCTCCCCCCTTCTCTCTGACATGGACACGGAGCATAAACATCTATTTCCTTCGGGTTTTTTTTTAATTTCTCCCTTACCATTTCCGTACTTTTTCGATAGCTGCCATGACCCGTTTGCTCCTGGTCTCGGCCCGCACTGATCTGCCGGACATACTGTGTGTGTGTGTTTGTTTAGCAGAGTCTGAGGGGAGGAGCGCCGGCATCAAGAGCGAGCGAACACGCGGACAGACGGATGAAAGCAACGATCAATAGAGCAGAATAGGTGACCAAAGATCTTTGTAGGTGATGTTTCGGGTTGAGACCCTTCTTCAGACTGAGTCAGGGGAAAGAGGAGCAAGGGATGTAGATGGTACTTAGGACAAATGAATGGAAGAAATGCCTATATCTCCCATTTCCCTTTCCCTTGACTGTCAGTCTGAAGAAGGGTCTCGACCCAAAACGTCCACCTATGCTGCTCTATGATCGTTGCTTTCGTCCGTCTGTCCGCGCGTTCGCTCGCTCTTGGTGCCGGCGCTTCTCCCCTCAGACTCCGTCAAACAAACACACACACACGCACAGCGTATCGAAAAAGTCGACCCAGAATATCACCTAGTCCTCTCCAGAGATGCTGCCTGATCTGCTGATTTACTCCAGCCTTTTGTGTCTGTCTTCAGTTTAAGCCAGCACCTGCAGTTCCTCCCTGTACAAGGAAGGTATGTGCCGTTTAAAAAGAAAATTAAAAAAAACATTTAAAACATTTAAAAAGACATAAACTGTTCCCCCGCAACACTCATTACACTGAGCGTTGCGTCGGGTCAGCATTACTGAAATGACGGAAGTTACACTCCGGTGCGTACAACACGTCAGTCCATTGTATTTCGCAGGAGTGGTCTATCTTGCTCTCTATAGGATCTTTGGTCCTGTCTGACTGCCCGCAGCTGCCACTCGACCCATCCCGCCTTAAGTACACTATCCAAGTACACTGAGTCCTGCTCGCTCTAGCAGGTGCAAATGCATTTTTCTTAAAGTCACAGTACACTGAATTATTTTTAAAGTTTAAAATGAGGGAGGGTGAATAACGTGAAATGAGCAGCCCCTGCGCAGTAGGGGGCTATGGGTGAGTGGAGGAATATTGCGTTGGGGAAACGGGTTGGGTTGGGGGAACGGGTGAGTGTGGAATATTGCATTAGGGAACGGGTTGCATTGGGGGATCAGGCCTCCCATGGGGGCTATGGGTGAGTGGTCGAATATTGCATTGGGGGAACGAGTGAGTGGTGGAATATTGCGTTGGAGAATGGGTTGCGTTGGGGGATCAGGCCTCCTGTGTGACAGGGACCCAACGGGTCCCACTTGGTCTAGTCAACATATATGTTTGGAGATGACAATAAAGTAGATGGTATCTAATGCAATAAAGATGGTTATCAAAAATTACAAGAGATTTTGATAATTTTATCAATTTCTCTCCTGATTTTATACACCTCTAGAAGATCACTCCTCTGTTTCTTGTGCTCCAAGGATTAAAGTCTTTGCTTGTCCAACCTCTCCTTATATAGCTCAGGCCTCAAGTCATGGCACCATTCTCGTAAATCTTCTCTGCACGCCTTCCAGCTTAACGACATATTTTCTATAGCAGTACTCCAAATGCAGCTTCACCGACGTCTTTAACAATATTGAAGTATCCGGATGAGTACTTCAATTGCCAAGGCATAGAACCAAGCGCAGACTAATGGGATTAGTATAGATGAATGCATAAAAAAGATACAGAGGGCCAAAGGGCCTGTTGTTGTGGTGTAAGATTCCACACTAATCTCAGGTGAACAACCTATGTTGCTTAAGATTTATAGACCACAAAATAACAATGCAGAATAGTTTTGTACCAAAAATTCTGAGCTTAAACTTCAACTTACATAGAGTGATGCACAGTTCTTATTGAATATTTATCTTGCTATTGAATATTTAACTTCCATTTTGGCTGTCGCATTATCACTTATTATTTGTCATCTTACCGTTTGTCTGTGTCTGCCAAACAGCATCAGCCATTCCCCACATCATTGGAAACACAAAAAATACTGGTAATTGATCCGGATGTGGTTTCCATAAAAGCATTGAAATTATTGATGCCAAATTAACAAGGGTTGCTGTAACAAGAAGCAAATAAGTGATTTAAGATTACTGTGGATCTTTTTATCTTAACATTAGAGACCTGAATTTAAAGTTTGTACCAATTTGTGGCAAGTAATTTATGCTTTTATGTGTACAAAGCACAGTTTACTGAGAATGTTTAGCTACTCCAGAGAATTTGAGTTGATGATTTGAACCTAGTAAATTGAACTACAAGTGATAATCCATCCCTTTTAATATAATTTGTGAGATTGCTGGTTGAATGATCATTATAGCTATTTAAATTGAATGGATTTTTGAAATATCATAATGTTTAATAACTTTCCATGAAATTTCCCTTCTGAATTGTTTGCTGTAGCTCTGTGAACTATGTATACAAGTTGTCTTACCTATATGTCTGTGATTCTGTGTCAGAGAACAGCAATGGAATTAAAAGTTAGTAACTAACATGTTTTTTTTTGATGGATTAAACTTTAAATATTCTTTTGAGTTTTGCCATTTAATGAAAGCACTTGAACTCACCAAAGACGAACAGGGGAATACGTCCAGTATATTTTGCCAATTTTCCAAAGGTTAAAGAAAAAATTGAGTTAGAGGCACCAAAGCAGATCATACAATAACCAACATATTGTATTCCAAGTGCACAGGTGATGTAGGCCTGGTAATAGAATAAAAAAAATTGTAGATAGACACAAGATGCCGGAGTAGCTCAGCGGGACAGGCAGCATCTCTGGAGAGGAATGTGTGACGTTTCGGGTCGAGACCGTTCTTGAGACTGAGAGTCAAGGGAGAGGGAGGCAGAGGTATGGAAGGGCAAGATGTGAAACGAAGGGGACGATGATCAAGGAAAATGCAGAATGGTTCATTATTAGCTGAGGAAAAGGTGACGAGGCATACAATCAGTAAAATGTAATCAGGAGGACAGTGAAACTAGTCAGAGAACTAGGATGGGGAGGGACAGAGAGAGAGGAAAAGCAATGGTTACTTGAAGTTAGTGAACTCAATATTCATACTATTGGGTTGTAAGCTGCCCCAGCGAAATATGAGGTGCTGTTCCTCCAATTTGTGTTGGGTGGGCCTCACTCTGATAGTGGAGGAGAGCCAGCACAGGAAGGTCAGTATGGGAATGGGGGTGGGATTTAAAGTGGTTAGTATCTGGGAGATCACATAGGCCTAGGTGGACTGAGCGGTGGTGTGCAGCAAAAAGATCGCCGAGCCTTTGCTTGGCCTCGCCGATATATAGGAGTCCATGCCTGGAACAGCAAATACAGTAGATGAGGTTGGAGTAGGTGCAAGTGAACTTCTGCCTCACCTGAAAGGACTGTCGTGGTCCTTGGATGGAATCGAGGGAGGAAACATAGAAACATAGAAACATAGAAAATAGGTGCAGGAGTAGGCCATTCGGCTCTTCGAGCCTGCACCGCCATTCAATATGATCATGGCTGATCATCCAATTCAGTATCCTGTACCTGCCTTCTCTCCATACCCCCTGATCCCTTTAGCCACAAGGGCCACATCTAACTCCCTCTTAAATATAGCCAATGAACTGGCCTCAACTACCTTCTGTGGCAGAGAATTCCAGAGATTCACCACTCTCTGTGTGAAAAATGTTTTACTCATCTCGGCCCTAAAAGATTTCCCCCTTATCCTTAAACTGTGACCCCTTGTTCTGGACTTCCCCAACATCGGGAACAATCTTCCTGCATCTAGCCTGTCCAATCCCTAAAGAATTTTGTAAGTTTCTATTAGATCCCCCCTCAATCTTCTAAATTCTAGCGAGTACAAGCCGAGTCTATCCAGTCTTTCTTCATATGAAAGTCCTGACATCCCAGGAATCAGTCTGGTGAACCTTCTCTATACTCCCTCTATGGCAAGATAGTCTTTCCTCAGATTAGGAGACCAAAACTGTACGCAATACTCCAGGTGTGGTCTCACCAAGACCCTGTACAACTGCAGTAGAACCTCCCTGCTCCTATACTCAAATCCTTTTGCTATGAATGCTAACATACCATTCGCTTTCTTCACTGCCTGCTTCACCTGCATGCCTACTTTCAATGACTGGTGTACCATGACACCCAGGTCTCGTTGCATCTCCCCTTTTCCTAATCGGCCACCATTCAGATAATAGTCTACTTTCCTGTTTTTGCCACCAAAGTGGATAACCTCACATTTATCCACATTATACTGCATCTGCCATGCATTTGCCCACTCACCCAGCCTATCCAAGTCACCTTGCAGCCTCCTAGCATCCTCCTCACTGCTAACACTGCCCCCCAGCTTCGTGTTATCCGCAAACTTGGAGATGTTGCATTCAATTCCCTCGTCCAAATCATTAATATATATTGTAAATAGCTGGGGTCCCAGCACTGAGCCTTGCGGTCACTGAGTCACTGCCTGCCATTCTGAAAAGGACCCGTTTACTCCTACTCTTTGCTTCCTGTCTGACAGCCAGTTTTCTATCCACATGAATACTGAACCCCCAATACCGTGTGCTTTAAGTTTGTATACTAACCTTGTCGAAAGCCTTCTGAAAGTCCAGATATAACACATCCACTGGTTCTCCCTTATCCACTCTACTAGTTACATCCTCGAAAAATTCTATAAGATTCGTCAGACATGATTTACCTTTCATAAATCCATGCTGACTTTGTCCAATGATTTCACCACTTTCCAAATGTGCTGCTATCCCATCTATCCCTGATTTCCCTTGTTATCCATGGATGCACTACCTTCCCTGATTTATTCTTTTGCCAAACTGGGATGAACAATTGTTGTAGTTCATCCATGCAGTCTTTAAATGCCTTCCTTTGCATATCCACCGTCAACCCTTTAAGAATCAATTGCCAGTCTATCTTGGCCAATTCACATCTCATACCCTCAAAGTTACCTTTCTTTAAGTTTAGAACCCTTGTTTCTGAATTAATTATGTCACTCTCCATCCTAATGAAGAACTCAATCATATTATGGTCACTCTTATAGGGATAGGGACAGGTGTTGCATCTTCTGTGGTTGCAGGGGAAGGTCGCTGGGGAGGGGGTGGTTTGGGTGAGAAGGGAGGAGTTAACCAGGGAGTTCTGGAGGGAACAGACTCAGCGGAAATGGGTGGAGATAGAAAGATGTGGCTACTGGTGGGATCCCATTGGAGGTGGTGACAATGTCGGAGGATTATGTGCTGTATGCGACGGCTGATGGGGTGAAAGGTGAGGACTAGGGGAACTCTGACGCTGTTGCGACTGGGGGGGGCAGGAGGGGGTGCAAGAGTGGAGCTGCGGGATACCGAGGAGACCCGTGTGTGGGCCTCATCTATGATGGAAGAGAGGAACGCCTGTTCCCTAAAGAATAAGGACATCTCAGATGCCCTGGTATGGAGCAGCTCGTGTTGGGCACAGATGCAGCATAGACGGAGGAATTGGGAGTAGGGGATAGAGTCTTTGCAGGAGGCAGGGTGGGAAGAAATGTAGTCTAGATAGCTGTGGGAAGCCAGTAGGTTTATAATAGATGTCAGTCAATAGTCTGTCTCCTGTGATGGAGACGGTGAGATCAAGAAACAGAAGGGAGATGTCGGAGATGGTCCAAGTGAATTTGAGTGCATGATGGAAATTAGTAGTGAAGTTAATGAAGTCAGTGTGTTCTGCATGGGTGCAGGAGGTAGCGGAGATAGAGTTTGGGGATAGGGCCAGTGTACGCCTGGAACAGGGATTGTTCGGCGTACCCTACAAAGAGGCAGGCATAGCTGGGGCCCATACGAGTGTCATGGCTATGCCTTGGATTTGAAGTAAGGAGAAGTTGTTAAGAGTAAGGACCAGTTCCGCAATGTAGGTAGAGGGAGTTTGGCTGGTTCTGCAGTCGAGGAAAAACAGAGGATTTTTAGGCCTTCCTGGTGGGGGATGGAGATGTAGATAACTGAGTGGGGCCTGGAAAGCAGAAGTAATTGAAGCGACAAAAGGGCGTGTGAGGTGTCTTGGACATAGGTCGGGAGGGATTGGACCTGGGGGGGATAGGATGGAGCTGGGGTATGTGGAAATTAATTCAGTGGAACAGAAGCGGACAGAAACAATGGGTCTGCTGGGGCAGTTCTGTCTATGGTTTTTGGGGAGAAGGTAAAAGTGGGCCTTATGGGGCTGCGGAACGATAAGGTTAGAGACTGTGGAGAGCAGACAGCCGGAAGTGATAAAATCAGAAATGGTCTGTGAGATTATGGCCTGATGCTCATTTGTGGAGTCATGGTCCAAGGATAAGTAGGAGGAGGTATCAGAAAGCTGGCGCTTGGCCTTAGCGTGGTAGAGGTCAGTTCGCCACACAACCATGACACGTCCCTTGTCGGCAGGTTTGATGATAAAATTGTACGTCTGTTTAAAGAATCTATATGTCAAGTTAAATATTTAAATAAAGTCATGTTGATTCTCTTGGGAATCTTGGAAAAAAAATGCAACTATTCCAAGAGCCTATTACGTGCTTGTCAAATTAAAATATATTAATTATGGTAACTATCAATTGCAACCTCAATCTGCTGTCAATAATCAAACGAGTTGTCAAATTAGCATCGGACAGCTGTTACTGAGCAAAAATGTGTTCATCAATACTCTTTCATGGTCTGTTGGGTCTACATGTCTCCAGACTTTATTAAAATAGTCCATTTCATGGATAGCTGATGAAGTCATCATGGAACCTGTCAATTTTACCACGTTCTGCTTTGTTGGGCTGGTGTGTGGCTAGTTTAGGAAGTGGTGCCGTTTTCCTGCCATTTTATGGGCTTCAGATGTGCTGATGACAAAGAGACTAGAAGTTCTCAGTGCTATCATGAATGCCCCTCCATCATTCTGAGGAATCATGGAACAGGTTTCCCTACAAGTTAACGGCAAGTTACATATTTCTAAAGAGCTTTGAAATCATTATTGAATAATGTTTCTGCATTGCTGGTAGTCTTTTGCTATTACTGAGCAAGGCCTTTTTCACTAGCTCATATCCCACAAGCATACACAGAGGCAGGAACACTGCTGCTCGGTGTTGTGTCGGACAGATTTTTATCTTAGAAACATAGAAACATAGAAAATAGGTGCAGGAGTAGGCCATTCGTCCCTTCGAGCCTGCACCGCCATTCAATATGATCATGGCTGATCATCCAACTCAGTATCCTGTACCTGCCTTCTCTCCATACCCCCTGATCCCTTTAGCCACAAGGGCCACATCTAACTCCCTCTTAAATATAGCCAATGAACTGGCCTCAACTACCTTCTGTGGCAGAGAATTCCACAGATTCACCACTCTCTGTGTGAAAAATGTTTTTCTCATCTCGGTCCTAAAAGACTTCCACCTTATCCTTAAACTGTGACCCCTTGTTCTGGACTTCCCCAACATCGGGAACAATCTTCCTGCATCTAGCCTGTCCAACCCCTTAAGAATTTTGTAAGTTTCTATGATTCCCCCCTCAATCTTCTAAATTCTGGCGAGTACATTCTTGCAACATTCTTTTCCTTAGATGGCCAAAATTTGTGCTGGAAAATTGGGGATGGTGGTGAAATGGCTACTGAAGTTTGAAAAGTGGTCCATGTTTTCCAGGGTCTCACTGTGGATCTTTATTATTTGGAATAAACTTTTTTTTTACACACTAAGAGTGATGTGCACCTGGATTCGATTGCTGAGGCAGATACATTAGGGCATTTAAGCTTTCAGATTGGCACATGTAAGTGCAATGAATAGAGGGATATGAATCATATACAGGCAGATGAGATCAGTTTAACATGGCATCATGTTTGGCACAAACATTGTGTGCTGAAGGGCAAGCTCCTGTTTTGTGCTGTTCTATGTTGCAAGTAAAACAAGGCCTAGTGCATTATTTAATGCATTTAGATTGCTTAAATATATCATACCAAGTGCTTTTAGAATTCTTACCTTTGTATAATCACCGGCAAGGAAACCCTGTTCAAACCCACTGTACATTGTCATGACAATGAGCAGAATCTGCCGTTTATCCTTTAAATGTGTAAACGTAGCCACAAAATGAGTACACATATTTATCTTCTGCTGTTTGAACTCATGTACTTCATGCTTATCGAACTGATCCAGAAAAATGGCAACAAAGATCACTCCACTTATGCCAACACCTACCAGAAGGACAAAACAACACAAAGCAGCATTAGTAAAAGCAGCCATAAAACGATTGGGGGCATTTCCTTCTGATGTTTCATAATTTAAACTTGGACAGGAATTTTTTGTCACATGACTGTGATGGTGGACCATTCAATACAGAGACCAAATGAGTGAGAGGTGCTCACTGGCCTGGCCAAAGCTTACAGATATTTCAATGCAAGACCCATCCTTCACAAAAAAGTTGCAGATTGCCAAATTCAATGGTCCAAGCGTATTCACTGCAACTTTAAACAGCAACCATAAACGCTCAGTTAGGAAAGGCATTTTTGGAACCACCCAAATGTTATTCTTCGTATAATCATTCCCCTTTTACAAAGTAGAACTAACACACCCAGGCCTTTAAGTTGGCTTATTATACTGTGCTCAGTATATTATAAAGTCATACTGCACAAAATCAGTCCCTTTGGCCCAACTTCCTGACCAAATGCCCCATCTAGGCTAGTCCAACCTGCACTCATTTGGTCCATATCCCTCTAAACCTTTCTATCCATGTACTTATACTTTAAATCAAAAAGTTAATGAAAATATTTTAATTTCTGTCTTTGACATGTGAATGAATTAAAATGTCAATGTACTACAATGGCACTAGAATATATCTTAATTTTTTTTTGCAAAAGTATATTCCCCATAGATTGCAGCACGATTTACAATAAAGGGGAATATAAACTTTCGGAGGCAGGGTTAATATAAACAAAGTCATGTGCAGTGTGTGTATGACATGTTTTCACTTCACAGTTTATAGATGCTATCCTAATATTAAAGATGTAGAACTAGGATGAATCCGATAACACACACACACTATAAACTAAACTTTGCAGAATCATAGGAGTTTTGTTGTTGGATATGCTGCCATTATGTTCTACATACCAGTATAGATTCCTGAGAGAAGGTAAATTGTGGTTGCTGGATAGCTGGTTTGTTTTACATTTGCATTGATTATTGAATCATACTCTGGGCAATTAGCAGCTCCACAGTATGAAAAATCCTCTACAGTGATGCTGCCTGAAAGACAAAGAATATATTTAGTCAGATGAAAGGACACAAATTCAAATTTTGTTGCAACATTTTCTTGTAATTAAGTCGTTATGTTACATTATTATACCAAGAGTTTGAGGATTTTTGAATGTGGTCAATAGAATGTATACACAGCTTCAGCTTGCAATCCAGATTTAATCAAATTAATAATGCAAATACTATTTTTGTTGTACATAGAAATGTATTTGTTTCATGTAAAGTAAGAGATAATAACTATACTATCTTATGGTTTCACCAACAAGAGTGCAATAAAACTAATTAGGGATTAAAAAGATAATTAGCAATTTTTTAAACTGTAGTCAATAGTTTCATTAATGTTTGTTACCAGATTCACAGGCTGAGAAATTGATTTACTCCTAAAAATGTGAATTAATATCTGAGATTTGTAATTACGTTTAAATTACATTGTCAGTGCTGCCTACATTACTCATTGGGTGGGCACTCATTTGAGGTGGTGCAAAACTGCGTTTCGCTAACATTACAAAAGTATAGATAGCTTAGGAGGAGCTATCTATCTCCTCTCTTGTGGCTATAAACAAAGGGAATGCGGTGAAGATCAACATTACTATAAGACATGTTGACCAGTGTTCCAGGCTATCCTCTCAAGGAACAAATAAACATGAGATGCTGGAAATCTGAAATAACAGAAAATGTTGGAAATACTTAGCAAGTCAGGCAGCATTTTTTTTGCCTGACCTGCTAAGTTCCAACAGCACTTTATGATTTATTCCAGATTAATCAATCCTCCATTCAAAACAAAAACAAATCCAGTTTTTGATTGCTGGAAGTGTTCAAAACCCTACACTAGTGCTGGATGAGTAGCCCTTCCAAGGACACAGCCATCAGCATGTATAAAGCAAACACCAGATCAGAAATTACACACAATATCCAATAAATGCTCTATAGATCATTGAAAGATCTATAGCCTTAACACACATAACCTAGCCATTGGGGATACATCCTGTACATGAATTTGGACATGACATGACTTAAAATAGAAAAAGGGATTAATGTAGGTTTAGCCCAGATGGGTGGTTGATGGTCGGGATGGACAGGTTGGGCTGAAAGACCTATATCCTTGCTGTATCACTCTAGGACTATGACAATGACAGAAGGGAGGCAAAAGTAAGCTAGTGTGAGATGATTACGTCATTGAATCATTTTTTTCAAATATAAATTGAATTGTGGACATTTATGGGAAAGTGGAGAAGAAGCAGAGGCAGTGATCAGTCAGAGCCAAAATCAGATCAGATCAGCCAAACTAACCATGCGTTGAACATAAAACAGTACAGCACAAGAACAGGCCCGCAATGTCTGTGGCAAACATGATGTCAAGACCATCTCTTATTCAACCGCACATAATCCATATCCCTCCATTCCCTGCCTATCCAAAAGTTTATTAAATGCCAGTATCGTTTCTGCCTCCATCACCTCCGCCGACAGCATGTTCCATGCACTAACATTCCTCTTAAAAAAAAGCTTGCTCCAGAAATCTCCTTTACACTTTGCCTCTTACCCTAAAGCTATGCCTTCTAGTATTTGATTTTTCCATCTGAGGAAAAAGGTTCTTTTTTTTTATTTTATTTTTTTTACTATTTTATTTATTTTTTTTTGAAAATATTTTTTATTGGAGATAAGTACACAACCTATTAACATCATTACCAGTCTTACATTTTTGAATTGATAATATTGTCAATTATTATTACATTGTCTCCAATACCTTTTGCCTTTTTTTGTTTTTTTTAAACTAGATAGAACTAAAAAGATAGATGAAGTAAAGAAAGAAAAGAGAGAGAAGAAAAGAGAGAGAAAGAAGAAAAAAAAAAGAAGAAAAAAAAATTAAAAAAAACAGAAAAGAAAAAGATAGTTAAAGAAGACTGGAAAAATTTATTAAAATAAAAAACTTCATTCGAGATATATTCGTACATTTCAGAGTATAGCATTTCATCCATTCTTTAGCCCGAGTGTTAGTCAGGTTCCTGTGCTGAACCATTCTGACCCTTTAAATAATCAATAAAGGGAGACCATGTTCCAACGAATAGTTCCTGTTTGTCCAACAGGGAAAATCTGATTCTTTCCACGTTTAAGGTCTCCGTCATTTCTATAATCCACATTTTGATTGTGGGGGTTATAGGGCCTTTCCAAAATTTTAGAATTAATTTTTTTCCCGTTATTATACTATAATCAATAAAGTTTCTTTGTGTTGTTGTAAATGTTTGATTTAATTCTAATGTTCCGAGTATTATTAATTTTGGATCCGGGTCCAATTGTGTGCTGGTCACTTTAGATATTATACTGAAAATATTTACTCAGAATTTTTTTATTTTTATACAGTTTGCAAACATATGAGATAAGTTAGCTTCTAAATGTTGACATTTATCACATATAGGTGAGATATGTTGAAAGATTTTATGTAATTTTGTTTTTGAATAATGTAACCTATGTATTAAAAGGTTCTGACTGTCTACCCTGCCTCTCATAATTTGGAAGGCCTATTTGCTTACTTCTTTCCTGTTCTCTAACTAGTTAGATTGAGAAGTTTACTAACAGCAGGCTATTTGAGTCGAAAAATCACCACAAAAAAACTGAAGCTGAATACAAATCAATGGAGAGATGGGGCTGGAAGGGAAAATATTAAGAAAATGATCATCAGGGAGATGAGTGGATAATAGACCAGTGGGAAAGACATTGGATCAGAAGGAGGGGGACCGACATTCTGGCAGGCAGGTTTGCTAGGACTACATGTGTGGGTTTAAACTAAATACTGGGGGGGGGGGGGGAGGATTGACAAATTGGGAGTATAAAGATTGAGTTGAAGGGGAAGTGAGTACAGGAAAAGTTACAAAAGACTCCCGAATTAATGGGAAGGAAAGTTCGAGAAGGGATAAGAGAGTAAGGTCAGGGCCAATTGCGAGCGGTGTGAGAGGTGAGGTGAATACCGAGGTCAAAGTGTTGTATATGAATGCGCGAAGTATAAGAAATAAAGTGGACGAGCTTGAGGCTCAGTTAGAAATTGGCAAGTATGATGTTGTGGGAATTACAGAGGCATGGCTGCAAGAGGGCCAGGGTTGGGAACTGAATATTCAAGGGTATACTTCTTGTCGAAAAGACAGACAGGTGGGTAGAGGGGGTGGGGTAACTCTGTTGGTGAGGAATGAAATTCAGTCCCTTGCAAGGGGTGACATTGAAACAGGAGATGTGGAGTCAGTATGGATAGAACTAAGGAATTGTAAGGGTAAAAAGACGCTAATGGGACATCCACCGGCCCCCAAACAATAGCCTGGATGTAGGGTACAAGTTGAATCAGGAGTTAAAATTAGCATGTAGCAAAAGTAATGATACGGTTATTATGGGAGGTTTCAACATGCAGGTAGACTGGGAAAATCAGGTTGGTACTGGACCCCAAGAAAGGGAGTTTGTGGAGTGCCTCCGTAATGGATTCTTAGAGCAGCTTGTATTGGAGAAGGCAATTCTGGATTTAGTGTTATGTAATGAACCGGATTTGATAAAGGAACCTGAGGTTAAGGAGCCATTAGGAGGTAGTGACCATAATATGGTCAATTTTAATCTACAATTGGAGAGGGAGAAAGGTAAATCAGAGGTGTCAGTGTTACAGTTGAATAAAGGGGACTATGGAGCCATGAGGGAGGAGCTGGCCAATGCTGACTGGAAAGATACCCGAGCAAGGATGACAGTGGAACAACAATGGCAGGTATTTCTGGAAATAATACAGAAGGTGCAGGATCAGTTCATTCCAAAGAGGAAGAAAGATTCCAAGGGGAGTAAGGGGTGACCGTGGCTGACAAGGGATGTCAGGGACAGTATAAAAATTTTAAAAAGTACAACGTAGCAAAGATGAGCGGAAAGCAAGAGGATTGGGTAATGTTTAAAGAGCAACAGAAGATAGCTAAAAAGGCAAAACGGTAAGAAAAGATGAGGTACGAAGGTAAGCTAGCCAAGAATATAAAGGAGGATACAAAAAGCTTCTTTAGGTATGTGAAGAGGAAAATATTAATTAAGACCAAAGTTGGACCCTTGAAGACTGAAAAAGGTGAATTTATTATGGGGAACAAGGAAATGGCAGATGAGTTGAAACAGGTACTTTGGATCTGTCTTCACTAAGGAGGACACAAACAATCGTACTGATATAGTAGTGGCCAGAAGATCTGAGGTGACGGAGGAACAGAAGGAAATCCACATTAGGCAGGAAATGGTGTTGGGTAGACTGATGGGACAGAAGGCTGATATATAAATCCCCAGGGCCTGATGGTCTGCATCCCAGGGTACTTAAGGAAGTGGCTCTAGAAATCGTGGACGCATTGGTGATAATTTTCCAATGTTCTATAGATTCAGGATCAGTTCCTGTGGATTGGAGGGTAGCTAATGTTATCCCACTTTTTAAGAAAGGCGGGAGAGAGAAAACTATATTATATAGAGAGAATTATAGACCAGTTAGCCTGACATCGGTGGTGGGGAAGATGCTGGAGTCAATCATAAAAGATGAAATAACGGCACCTTTTAGATAGCAGTAACAGGATTGGTCCGAGTCAGCATGGATTTACGAAGGGGAAATCATGCTTGACTAATCTTCTGGAATTTTTTGAGGATGTAACTAGGAAAATGAACAAGCAAGAGCCAGTGGATGTAGTGTACCTGGACTTTCAGAAAGCATTTGATAAGGTCCCATATAGGAGATTAGTGGGCAAATTTAGGGCACATGGTAGTGGGGGTAGAGTGCTGACATGGATAGAAAATTGTTTGGCAGACAGGAAACAAAGAGTACGGATTAACCGGTCCCTTTCAGAATGGCAGGCAGTGACTAGTATGTTACCACAAGACTCGGTGCTGGAATCGCAGCTATTTACAATGTACATCAATAATTTAGATGAAGAGATTCAAAGTAACATTAGCAAATTTGCAGATGACACAAAGTTGGGTGGCAGTGTGAACTGTGAGGAGGATGCTATGAGAATACAGGATGACTTGGACAGGTTGGGTGAGTGGGCAGATGCATGGCAGATGCAGTTTAATGTGGATAAATGTGAGGTTATCCACTTTGGTAGCAAAAATAGGAAGGCAGATTATTATCTAAATGGTGTCAAGTTGGGAAAAGTGGAAGTACAACGGGATCTGGGGGTCCTTGTTCATCAGTCAATGAAAGAAAGCATGCAGGTACAGCAGGCAGTGAAGAATTCGAATGGCATGTTAGCCTTTATAACAAGAAGAGTTGAGTATAGGAGCAAAGAGGTGCTTCTGCAGTTGTATAGGGCCCTAGTGAGACCACACCTGGAGTATTGTGTGCAGTTTTGATTCCCTAATTTGAGGAAGGACATTATTGCTATTGAAGGAGTGCAGCGTAGGTTTACAAGTTTAATTCCCGGGATGGCAGGACTGTCATATGCTGAGAGAATGGAGCGGCTGGGCTTTTATACTCTGGAGTTTAGAAGGATGAGAGGGGATCTTATTGAAACATATAAGATTATTAAGGGTTTGGACACGCTAGAGCCAAGAAACATGTTCCCGAAGTTGGGGGAGTCCAGAACCAGGGCCACTGTTTAAGAATAAGGGGTAAGCCATTTAGAACGGAGATGAGGAAACACTTTTTCACACAGAGAGTTGTGAGTCTGTGGAATTCTCTGCCTCAGAGGGCGGTGGAGGCTGGTTCTCTGGATACTTTCAAGAGAGAGCTAGATAGGGCTCTTCAAGATAGCGGAGTCAGGGGATATGGGGAGAAGGCAGGAATGGGGTACTGATTGGGGATGATCAGCCATGATCACATTGAATGGCGGTGCTGGCTCGAAGGGCCGAATGGCCTACTCCTGCATCTATTGACAAATCTTCCCCCTTCAGCAAAACAAATCAAGCTCCCCACCACACACCCCACCACCACACTACTACTACACGAGCCAGATGGAGATCCAGCCCAAAACATTACCTATCCACATTCTCCAGAGATGCTGCCTGACCCGCTGAGTTACTCCAGCACTGTGTCTATTTTTGTAAACCAGCATCTGCAGTTCCTTGTTTCTACCACAATATTAAAGCCTGTTTTGGATTTGATATTTATTGATATTTGTGTCTATGTTTGGTTGAAGCCAAGGTCTAGAACTTAGAGAGTAGTATTGGCAAAGGTATTAGGAATTTTAATGAACGTTAGATGTTCTTTTAGAACTCTGGCAGCTATGGGCACGGGTGAGCAATGTTTCGTTGATAAAAGACCATCTGTGGATAAACTCTGTTTATCTCTCCACAGATGCTACCTGGCCTGCTGAGCATCTCCAGCATTTTCTGTTTATTTCAGGTTTTTTACAAAGTGCATTCCCTAATGTCCTTGTTGAAAATTATTTTGAGACTCAATAATGTTTTGATAACATACATATAAACGCTAGATTTATAGGAGGAAAGAGAATTCTCGATTATGCCGCTGAAGAAAAGTGTTCATATTCCCTCACAATTTAATTTTCTCTAACGTATCCAATTCTGCAACATACATTCTGGTACACAACTCTCAAATCAGTGATGTTCAGGAGAAATATAAGCTCATGAGAAAAATAGACTGGGCAAATGCAGTCTTTTACCCAGTAGGGGAAACAAGAATCAGGGGACATAGGTTTAAGGTGAGGGGGTGAGTGGGGGGGGTGGGGGGGAGAGAGATTATATAGAGTAGGTATGTTACAAAACTTACCTTCAGCGGCACTGCAGTTCTGTCACTGGCCGTGTGCGCGACTTTGGCGCCTTTGAGAGGGGGGGCGGGTTTAAAATGCAGTTATTTGCCAGCCTGTTTAAATCGATTTTTGTCAGGCTGTTTAGCTGCTGAAGAATAATCGCTCGGACATCGGTTTTATTACGTTTTTTTTTAACTGCACTGGTTATTTTAATAGCAGGAGTAATTTAAAAATCAACTTCTAAAGCCGTCAACACCGACAATGGGGACGGATTTCACGCACGGGACACGTAATGGAAAGCCGTTTATTTTACATATAAACGTGCTGCTTAGGATGCCTTTAATCAAAATTTTACGTTGTGAAAAGGTGACTTAGGACCCATACGAACTGGCAGTGTTTTTCCTGCCGATATGGGGTTTAAATTCACCACAACCGCAACGTTCCAAACGATCGCGTTCCACAAAATCCTACTCGCAAGATGATTAAAATGGCCATTAATTTACGGGAATTAAACACTCAATTCCTTCCATTTGGCCTATAAATTTATGACAATGAGATTTAAAAATCATGTTATATTGTGAATTCTTGTGTGAATGTTATTTGGACACTTAGGCTATTAAAACATGTTAACCTTTTCTTAAGAAATTGAAAGATGTTTAGATCTAGTAATTGAATTTTGTAATTAGCTACAATTAGGTAACTAACTAATTATATGCTTTAATTCCAGGTCATCCAAGTAAGATTGTTTCATATTTGTTTCAGAATGCTTCAATCTATAATAACTGAAAATTTCATTCAGTTCTCTTAATTTTTTAGAAAGTTATGGGCTTTTGACTGTCCTTGATCACAGCTTTTGACTTAAGTCAATGGAAAAGCAATAGAGAACAAGATGCTAATTTCCGAGTATGAAAATGGCCATAACTTTTTTAATACTGAAGATATGAAAGTGAATTAGGTGTCAAATTAAACTTATTTTTATGCTTTATCTGATGGGATAAATTGTAGACTTGATTTTTAAAATATCAAAATTTTGTAACATTGCTATATAGAGCTTTCGTACAGAGCAATTAAATGAATTTTGAAAATAAAAGTTGAAAGTATAGTCAATTTTACTTAATGAATTTATAACTAATTCATTATAAATAATAAAACGTATTTGAGGCGTTAACATTTACTTTGAGAGATAATAACAATGCGGCAAATGTAGTATTTAAAAAGTATTTCTTCATACCGTTACTGGGAGTATATTGGAATATTAATGAAGACATTAGATTTCCCCAAACAGCAGATGATTGAAATATAAGGAAAAAAATTCCAAAGTAGTGATTTACTATATTTTCTGCAACCTTATTGAACTTCGCTGCATATCGGTTGCCACAAATGGTCAGATATGTACATTTAGCAGACCAAAGTGGAGCTCCACCGAGTCCAAGAATTACTGCAGTGGGAATAAGTGTGTACCTGTGAAAAACAATAACCTCATTATAATACAAGGACTTAATGACTGTTACCAAATTTAATTGTAGAAAACGCATAATTTGTATGACTCAAAACTTAAGAGTTACGATTGTTCAATTTATCATACTCCCGGACTGTGTCATAGTCGTACAGCATGGAAGCAGGCCTTATGGCCCAATTTGCCCATACCGACCAACATGCCCTATCTACACGTCCTACCTGCCTACATTAGGCCATATCCCCCTAAACCTATCCTATCCATGTACCTGTATAAATGTTTTTTAAATGTTGCAATAGTACCTGCATCAACTACCTCCTCCGGCAGCTCGTTCCATACACCTACCACCGTTTGTGTAAAGAAAGTTACACCTTGGGTTCCTATTAAATCTTTCCCCCTCTCACCTTAAACTTATGTCCTGTAGTTCTAGATCTCCCTACTCTAGGTAAAAGACTGTGCATTTACTCAATCTATTCCTCTCATGACCTTATACACCTCTATAAGATCACCACTCATCCTCTCCTGGCAGCATCCTTGTAAATCTTCCCTGCATCTTTCCAGCTTAATAACTTCTTTCCTATAACAGGGTGACCAAAACTGAACACAATACTCTAAATGCCTCACCAATGCCTTGCCCAGCTGTAACATGATCTCCCAACTTCTATTCTCAATACTCTGACATAGAGGAAAATGTGCCAAAAGCCTTCTTGACCACCATATCTATCTGAGACGTCACATTCAAGGAACTATGTACCTGCACTCTTAGATCCCTCTGCTCCACAACATTCCTCAGAGCCCTGCCATTCACTGTGTAGGCTTGCCCTGGTCAACTTCCCAAAATGCAACACCTTGCACTTCTCTGTATTAAACTCTATTAACCATTCCTCAGCTCACCAGCCCAACCGATCTATAATACCCCCCATTTTAGTGGAATCTACAAACTTGCTAATCATGCCTTGTATGTTCTCATCCAAATCATTGATATAGATTTTGAACAGCAATAGGCCCAGCACCGAACCCTGAGGCACAGCACTAGTTACTAGTAGGTTAGGTCACTAGCGATCTAACCTTCTAGAGCAGCCTACCATGCTGAACCTTGTCAAATGCCTTGCTGAAATTTATATATACGTCTACAGCTCTTCCCTCAACCACCTTTTTGGTCACATCTTCAAATAAACTCAGATTTGTGAGATGTGTTCTCCCACGTACAAAACTATGCTGACTATCCCATATCAGCCCTTGTCCACCTAAATGCATGTATATCTTATCCCTCAGATGTTTGGATTTGCAAGAGCAGCGTCAGATTTTAAGTTGCAGATTTACACCATAATGCAGTCATTTGAAATAACATTTTTGTTAATTTATAGAAACTGATCACTGCCTATTTACAATGAATGGTAAGGCCCTGTGGAATATTGTACAGAGGGATGTAGGAGTACACAGCTCCCTGAAAATTGCAACACAGGTAAATAGGATGGTCAAGAAGGCTTTTAGTACATTGGCCTTCATCAGTCAGGGCACTGAGTATAGAAGTTGGGACATTATGTTACAGTTGTACAATACCTTGTTGAGGCCACACTTGAAATACTGTGTTCACTTTTGGTCATGGTTTAAAATGGAAATGAGGACAAATTTATTTTGTCAAATAGTGGTGAATTTGTGGAATTCACAGTCACCCCGGTTGTGGAGGCCAAGTCGTTGGGTATTTTTAAAGCAAAGATTGATAGGTTCTTGATTAGTAAGGGGATCAAAAGATTACAGAGAGAAGACAGGAGAATGGGGTTGAGAGGGTAAAATAGATCAAACATGATTGGCAGAGCATATTCGATCGATGGGCCAAATGGCCTTATACTGTTCCTATGTCATGGTTTTATGGTCTTAAATGCAGCAACACCAAGATCGCCCTTCATCTGAAAACCAGATTTTTGACCATCACTGAGTGAGGCCATCATTCCCACATTCCCAATTTTCCTTTCATCTTGCCTATACACTCCAAATTTTACTCCATACCTCAGCCCTTCAGAACCAGATTCCTTAGCCCTCCAGGTAATCAGACCTGACAGTAGACCATTTGAGCCAGTTGCCAAAACATTAGGGTGGCAAAAGCATGAAAGTGTATTTATCCAAATATTAACTGGGTGTTCAATGATCGTAGTTTTGGAAATACGTGGGAAAAACAGTAATATTACAATACATTAACCCCATTCAACCACAAATAAAAGTTAAAATTTTATATTACCATCTGGGATAAAAATTGCCAATTGAAAATGTAACGTAGCAGCACATGGACATAACAATGGTCCACTTACAGCCAAAATATTTTATCATTATAGGTGGAAGAAACATTGAAGAGATGATAAGAGCTGCGTAGATGACACTTAGTGAGGCCAGGCCCAGGCCTTCATCACTATTTAGACTGCTCTGTAAACAAAAACAAAGTAAAGAGTAACATAAATAATTGATAATTTATGTAATACAAATTAAAAATACATTCAAATTTGCTGGAAAGAGTACAGAGATTAATGAGGATGCTGCCAGGACATGAGGGCCTGAACTATAGGTAGAGGTTCGGCAGTGTAGGACTTTATTCCTTGGATCGCAGGAGGCTAAGAAGTGATCTTTTAGAGGAGTATAAAATCAAGAGGGGAATAGATAGGATGTGACTAAAATTAGAGCACATGGTATTGGGGGTATGTTGTTGACATGGATAGAAAATTGGTTGGCAGACCGGAAGCAAAGAGTAGGAGTGAACGGGTCCTTTTCAGAATGGCAGGCAGTGGCGAGTGGAGTACCCCAAGGCTCGGTGTTGGGGCTGCAACTGTTTACCATATATATTAATGATTTGGAAGAGGGAATTAGGAGCAACACTAGCAAGTTTGCGGATGACACAAAGCTGGGTGGCAGTGTGAACTGTGAAGAGGATGTTAGCAGGTTGCAGGGTGACCTGGACAGGTTGAGTGAGTGGGCAGATGCGTGGCAGATGCAGTATAATATAGATAAATGTGAGGTTATCCACTTTTGCGGCAAAAAGAAGGGGGCAGATTATTATCTCAATGGGGTTAGGTTAGGTAAGGGGGATGTGCAGCGAGACCTGGGTGTCCTTGTACACCAGTCACTGAAAGTTGGCGTGCAGGTACAGCAGGCAGTGAAGAAAGCTAATGGAATGTTGGCCTTCATAACAAGAGGATTTCAGTATAGGAGTAAAGAGGTTCTTCTGCAGTTGTATAGGGCTCTGGTGAGACCACATCTGGAGTATTGTGTACAGTTTTGGTCTCCTAATTTGAGGAAGGACATCCTTGTGATTGAGGCAGTGCAGCATAGGTTCACGAGATTGATCCCTGGGATGGCGGGACTGTCATATGAGGAAAGATTGAAAAGACTAGGCTTGTATTCACTGGAGTTTAGAAGGATGAGGGGATATCTTATAGAAACATATAAAATTATAAAAGGACTGGACAAGCTAGATGCAGGAAAAATGTTCCCAATGTTGGGCGAGTCCAGAACCAGGGGCCACAGTCTTAGAATAAAGGGGAGGTCATTTAAGACTGAGGTGAGAAAAAACGTTTTCACACAGAGAGTTGTGAATTTATGGAATTCCCTGCCACAGAGGGCAGTGGAGGCCAAATCACTGGATGGATTTAAGAGAGAGTTAGATAGAGCTCTAGGGGCTAGCGGAGTCAAGGGATATGGGGAAAAGGCAGGCACGGGTTATTGATAGGGGACGATCAGCCATGATCACAATGAATGGCGGTGCTGGCTCGAAGGGCCGAATGGCGTCCTCCTGCACCTATTTTCTATGTTTCTATGTTTCTATGTTTCTATGGTAAACACAGAGTCTCTTACCCAGATTAGGGGAATGAAGAACCATGGATTATGGGTTTAAGCTGAGGGGGGAGAGATTTTATGTGAACCTAAGGGACAACTTTTTCACACAGAGGGTGGTGGGTATATGGAATGAGCTGACAGAGGAGGTAGTTGATGCAGGTGCTATAACAACATCTGAAATATATATTGTCACATGTACCAAGTTACACTGAATAGCTTTTGTTGCATGCTAATCAATCAAAGGTATACATGGTTACAATCAAGCCGTCTACAGTCTACAGATAAATAATATACCATTTAGTGCAAGTTAAAGTTCGATTAAAGATAGTTCAAAGATTTCCAATGTGGTAGATGGAAGGTCAGGACCGCACTGTTGCTGGTGAGAGTACAATTCAACTGCTTGATAACAGCTGGGAAGAAACTGTCTCTGAATCTGGTGGTATGCATTTTCAAACTTCTGCACCTCTTGCCTGATGGGAGAAAGGAGACGAAGGTGGGACGGGGTGAGACCGATGGCCTTGCTGAGACAGCGTGAAGTTTAGACAAAGTCAACGATAAAGGGGTTGGTTTATGTGATGGTCTGGGCTCTGTCCACAACTCTGCAATTTATTGTTGTAGGCCCAGATGGCATCTCGGGGCGAGTACTTAAGTCTTGTGCTACGCAGCTAACTCCGGTGCTCACTACAATATTCAACCTCTCCCAGGCCAAGTCCGTGGTCCTTGCCTGCTTCAAAAGATCCATCATTGTACCTGTACCTAAAAATGCCTTCCCAGCTTGTCTGAATGACTACCGTCCAGTGGCCCTCACCTCGGTAGTCATGAAATGCTTTGAGAGGCTGGTCAAGAAACACATCTGCGCCTTCCTCCCTCGCAACATGGATCCGCTACAATTCGCATACCGTCCGAACAGATCCATGGATGATGCGGTCTCCGAGGTTCTGCACACCGCTCTCTCTCACCTTGACAGCCAGAAGGGAGGGCTATGTGAGGATGCTGTTCATAGACTTCAGTTCAGCCTTCAACACGATAGTCCCCACCAGACTTGCTGAGAAGCTGCTGGAATTGGGGCTCAACACCCCCCTGTGTGCCTGGGTCCTGGACTTTCTCACCACCAGGCCCCAGGTAGTCAAGATGGGAGGAAATACATCGAAGTCCCTCACCCTGAGCACAGGATCCCTCCAGGGTTGTGTCCACAGCCCCCTACTGTACTCCCTGTACACACATGACTGTGTGGCCAGGTTCAGCTCCAACTCAAGTTTGCTGATGACACTGTGGTGGTCCTGATCTCCGATAACAATGAGAAGGCCTACCGGGAGGAGGTGGCCGATCTGGGAGTCCACATCTACCTGGGAGTCCACCTGGGAGTCCACATCTCAGAGGATCTGACATGGACATCACACGCTGCAGCACTGGTGAGTAAGGCAAGGCAGCGCCTTTACCACCTCAGGCAATTGAGGAAATTCAGAGTGTCTCTAGGATCCTCCAGTGCTTCTACTCAGCGGCTGTGGAAAGCATCTTGTCCGGAAACATCACGATTTGGTTTGGGAACTGCTCTGCCCAGGACAAGAAGGCTCTGCAGAGAGTAGTGCGTTCGGCCGAACGCACTATGGGAACTACACTCGCCCCCCTGCAGGAACTATACATCAGAAGGTGCAATTCCAGAGCCAACAAGATCATGGGAGACCCCTTCCACCCCAGCAACGGACTGTTCCAGCTGCTACGGTCAGGCAAACGCCTCCGTTGCCATGCTGTGAAAACGGAGAGGATGAGAAGGAGTTTCTTCCCAGAGGCCATTAGGACTGTAAACTCCTTTCTCACCAGGCACTAACTTTACTGGACCAATTTACTGTTATGTGGTGTCTTTTTAAAATTGCTGTTTTTTCTTTTTTTCCTCCCACAAATATGTAATATGTGAATATGTGATTCTGCTCCATTCTGTTTTGTAGTTTCTTGCACAATCCGCAAGCATTGCCACTTTTCATTTCACTGCACATCTCGTATGTGTATGTGACGAATAAACCTGACTTGACTTGACTTGACTATTGCAGTCTTGGATGGAACTGTTCCCAAACCATGCTGTGAGGCTTCCCTATCTGATTTCTCCAGAGATGCTGCTTAATCTGCTGAGTTACTCCATTACTTTGTATCTTTTTTTGTAAACTGGCATCTGCAGTTCCTCATGTCTGCATTTTCCTGCTCTGAATTAACATGTGCCATTCGACCACTTGGGGGTGCACATTTACAAAAAACTACCAGGAAGCAACAAGCACCGACCGACAAGCCAAGTCATTTTCTATTGTTTCTAGTGAAATCACAGTAAGTTCAGAAAGTCTGTGGGTAAATTCTTCATGGCTGTTTTATTCAAAAACATTTTTTTCAAACAATACCAGCAATGGGAAAAATATAAAATCATCAGTATTATTTAAAATAGGCATTGGACATTCTGACAAATATATGCTAAGGAACTAGATTGAAGTTTCATCATTTACTTTTCATTAAGAAATCATTTGAAGTTTGCTACACCATTTGAGTCTGTAGAGTGAGTGGTGCTTGTTGCTTTCTTGATCATTTGTCACACTGTTTGGTTAGAATTATTAACTTCAGTTGGGATACCCACCAGCTACAAAAGGAATTCACACTTCTGTAACATCATAGAAAAGTACAGTATAGGACAGGCAGTGTCTGTGTTAAACATGAAGTTCAACTAATCATGGTTAAAAAGTGAGAAAGCAAATCAATGGTGCTTTATTGTCACATGTGCACTGAATAGTGAAATTCTTTTTGCATGGATCACACATTAACACGTCGACATATTTTGCGGCCATTTATAAAAAGTTCAAAGTCCAGTTTACACGCACGATGTACTGGAGCGGCTCCGGATCCAGGTAAGTCCCAGGCTGCTGTAAGGCCTCCTGTCGCCCTTGACTGGCTCGGCCTGTGAACCAACATCCCTCTCCTCGGCCGACCCCCTTTGTGTTCCAGGGGCGACACCTGCAGCCAACCTTGAAGGCGCAGGAGGCAATACCCTGGTCCCTCTCCTACTGGCCCACTCCTCTCATCCGCTCCCTCCTTCTCGACTGACTGGTCTTCAGGGCCGAGCTCGGCGGCTTCAGAGCTTCCTCCTGCGTCCGCAGCCTGCTGGGTCTTTCTTCGTGGCGGCAAGCCAGGCCTGCCGTCGTGGGCCACTCACCAAGTCTTCCATCATCCAGCTCCGTGGCGCATCACAGGAGCCTTCTGCCACGGTGCGGTGCATCCCAGGAGCTTTCTGCCAAAGCTTTCTGAACAATTATTTATGAATTACAACTTCACTATTTAAGTACTAAATATACAAGGAATTAAAAACAAATGGAGACGTAAAGGGTACATTTGTGTGAACAGCACTAAAAAAGGGTTATAATATAAACTGGTGACTAAAAAAAACAAAGAAATTCATCAGACAATTTTTTGAAAGGAAAAATGTCATAGTTTAATTTTGGTACATATGACAATAAAACAAGTCTTGAAATGAAACATAAAATGTTGGAAGTTGGGCAGCATCAGTGAAGAGAGAAAAGAGTTAATATTTCGGGTTGATGACCTTCCACCAGAAACAATGAAAGATTATTGACATGAAATGTTATCTCTGCTGATGTCAAAGGTGCATTGTCAACTACTATTAGTGGATTTTCTTTGATCTTCTAAAAGACTTTCACCTTGTCCGTGTTGGCCGAAACGACAGAAAAAAACGATTTAAATAAACCAACATTAAAGAGGCCAAGAAACTGCACTGTCAAGCGCCGACAGAATAAAAAAATTACCATGCTTAATATGTCAGTATGCTTTGAGGAACCAGGGATTTATAAAATTAACTCTGTAGTTCCTCAAAGTATTTAAGAGGCTTTTGGATAGGGACATGGATATCATGACAAGATGATCTGATGAGAAGGAAATTGGAGATCAAGACCTCAAACTGAGCCAAAGCTCACACCCTACTAACTGGGAACACCACACTCGATATGCTCCAAATTCACTACAACAGGCTTTAAGTATATTCTCAAAGCCTCTTTGGAATATCTTACATCATCACCTCTGGCCATGAACGGCAAGGAGTTTCCAGGACCACAACCCGAACTGCCCACCTGTGGCCATACATGATGCCGAGATAAACTAATCTTTTCTGCCTGCGCATGATCCAGATACAGTACCTCCATTCCCGACATACCTATGAGCTAACATCTAAAAGCTTCTTAAACGCCACTTGAAATACAAAATGATTTAGAGCGAAGAGTTTAATATTCAACAAAGCATAGTAATCTACCCAAGGGCCATGTACTCTGTGCATTAAAGACTCAAAGTGATCATGATCAAAATATTCATTTAAATGCTGTCAATTAATGTGCTCAAGGGTTTATCCGGTCATTTCCTTTTCTCCCCTCCCCTTTCCTGTCGGGCAGAAGATAAAGGCTTGAAAGCATATATCACCAAACTAAGAAACAGCTTCTTCCTCTCTGTTATCAGGCTAATGAACAGTCCAAAGGTCTTCTGATACGTTAGGGGATAGTCCCCATCTTCCAACCTACCTCATTGCAGAAGCTGGCTGACATCTCTGTAACTGTAATACTACAAAGCTGTAAAAATATATTCTGCACTCATATATTTTTCTCTTTGAACTACCTGTTGTATGTCTATGGCATTATTGTACGTGTATCGTACAATATGATTTAGATAGTCATATAGCAGGAAAACAGGCTCTACAATTGGCCCACGCCGAGCAAAATGCCCTATCTATGCTAGTCCCATCCACCAGCGTTTGGCCCATATCCCTCTAAATCTTTCTTATCCATGAACCTATTAAAATGTATTTTAAGGTGTTTGACAACTGGGAGATCGCGTAGGCCAAGGCAGACCTTCAAGTAACCCTCGCATTCCCTCTCCGTCCTTCCCCCATCCTAGTCGTCCTACTAGTTTCACTGCCGTCCTGCTTAATTTTATTGTTTTTATCCACTCGTTTTCACCTTCTCCACAGCCAACAATGGACAATTGTGGGCTCCACCTTTCCTTGATCACATTGCTGGCTTTCATTTGTTCTTTTCATATCTTTCATTCATTTGTTCTTTGTACCTTTACATGTTGCTAGTTTTCCTCTCCCTTAACTCAGTCTGAAGAAGGGTCTCAACCCAACCTATTTCTTTTCTCCAGAGATGCTGCCTGACCCGCTGAGTTACTCCAGCATTGTCCATCACAAATGTCTTTTAAATGGTACCTATCCAAATGTTTTTAAATGTTGTGATAGTACCTCCCTCAGCTACCTACTCTGGCAGCTCGTTCCATGCATCCACCATATAATTGGATAGCACTCAAAGTTTAGTTTAGTTTTAGTTTTAAACTGTTAGTTTAGCTTATTGCTAGGTGTACTGAGGTACAATGAAAAGCATTTTTTTGTTGCATGCTATCCAGTCAATGGAAAGGTTATACATGATTACAATCAAGACGTCCACAGTATACAGATACAGGATAAAGCTAATTGTGCTTAGTGCAAGATAAAGTCCAGTAAAGTCCAATTAAAGATAGTCCGAGCGTCTCCAATGAGTGATGATAGAATGATCACGAAAGCTTTTCACTGTATCTTGGTACATGTGACAATAATAAACCAATAACCAATTATCTGTCACTAAGATAGAGGCCATTCATTCATTTGTCACTGCCACATTACTCCCAAACCACGCTCAACAGCCCTACTGCCAAGGTCCTGTCACCATTATGAACATGCCATTAATAGGCACGCCAAGTTCATTAGACTTAAAAGTCATCTTGACCCTGTCCCCATTACTCTTCTGACCATCCCAGTTGAAAAATTTCAAAGGCTTAACCAAACTATTTTAAACCTCACCATCTTTTTGTCTCTGGCTCTGTATTCTCTCATCAATGTAGCTTTTCATCTGTCAAACCCTTTGTTATCTCTAAACTTGATAGCTTCAATACTCTTGCCAGGCTTCCTCCAACCCATTTAAATGAATTCATTCAATCTCTGGAGCCATAATTTATGTGCCCCCACAGGGTGATGCACAAAGTGGTGCACTTTGAGAGGATTAATAACGATAGGATTTACAGAAAGATCGACAGGGCCCTAAGCAGCAGTGAGGATCAGAGTGACCTTGCTACACCAGTCATAGACACAAGGAACTGCAGATGTTGATTAACAAAAAAAGGGACGGTGCCCGAGTAACTCAGCATCCCTGGAGGACAGTCTGGAGAAGGGTCCTGACCCAAAATATCACCTAAGCATGTCCTCCAGAGGTGCTGCTTGACCCACTGATTTACTCGAGCACTGTGTCTCTTTTTTTTGGTGCAGAAGTGTACCAGAAGGTGGCAGCACGGGCAGATAAAGTAGCAAACAGGATACTTGCTTTCATTAGCCCGGGCAGGTTGTGCGAGAGTAGGGAGATTTTGATACGATTTTACAAAAGATTGGATAAGCAACAGCTGGAGAACTGTGCACAGTTCTTTTCACCAGACTTTAGGAAGGAGATTGGGGTGGGAGATTGCAACCTTCACGTGGTCCACCCTGTTTCAACCTGCCGTGCACAAACAAAAGATCAAACAGAACAAGTTGTCTTACAACTTTAGGCTGTGCATGCCAATAGCAAGAAGAAGAAGAAGGAAGGAGATTAGTGAAATGGAGGTGTGGTGGAGATTCACTAAGATGTTGTCTCGGACAAGCATTTGTTATAGACTGGATTGACTGGGTTTGTTTTTGTCGATGGGACAGATATTTGATTGATTGAAAGACACAGCATAGAAACTGGCCCTTCAGCCCACCGATTCCACGTTAACCATCGATCATACTAGTTCCATGTTATCCCACTTTCACATCCACTCTCTAAACACGAGGGTCATTTTACAGACACCAATTAACCTGCAAACCCACGTGTCTTTGGGATGTGGGAGAAGCACCCAGAGGAAACCAAAGCAGGACACAGAGAGAACGTGCAAACATTGCACAGACAGCACCTGAGGTAGGATCAAACCCGGGTCTCTGGCGCTGTGAGGCAGCAGCTCTACCAGCTGTTCCACTGCGCCGTCCAAATCAACATGGTCATGCCCTGTTATAAAGTAAATGAATCTCGGAGTAGAGTTATCACTTCATAAAAGGGGAAGAAAAAACTACAGCATCCCCTCCCCATAAAATTGGCAGCTACATTTAAGTGTTTAGTTAATAAAAAATATACCTGGACCGTTTGAAGTCCTCCATATGCAGTGAATAGCAGTAAAAATCCAAAGCTGACAACAATGATATTCTTTGTTTCTTTTTCAATTATCATTCTGATGATTGGTTATGGCCCGAGTGACTTCAGCCCACTGCAGTTAAAACCAGAGCAATTCCCGAGGACCCTATTGTACAGCCACAGGATAGAAAAGATCCCGCAATAAACTTTTCTTCCGGTTCGCCCTTGTTTTAAATGGGTCAGATGAACTTTGCTTTGATGCTAAAGTTCACATGGAACTCAGTGTGTATACTGCACTTGATAAAATGCATTATATTTAGTGATGAAATTAACAATCTGCTATTTCCGTAACAGATATGAGGGAGGAAGTATTTTCTTATATTGAAGTCTCTGGGCCGTAACTCACTGGAGTTTAGAAGGATGAGGGGATCTCCTTGAAATCTACCAAATAATGAAATGTCTCGATATAGTTGATGTAGAAAATATGTTTCCAGTAATGGGAGAGTCTAGAACCAGAGGGCCCAGCCTTAGAATAAAAGGAGATGGAGATGAGGAGGAATTTCTTTATCCAGAGGGTGGTGAATCTGTGGAATTCATCGCCACTGTCGGCTGTGGAGCCAATACCCAAATTTTGGGGTATTTTTAAAGTAGAGATTGATTAGTTGATGATTAGTAAGGGCATCAAGGGTTACGGGGAGAAAGCCGGAGAATGGGGTTGAGAGGGAAAAATAGATCAGCCATGATTGAATAGCTAAGTAGAGTCAATGGGCTGAATGGCCAAATTCTGCTCTTGTGTCTTATGATCTTATACTTCTTCCATCATGGAACCCACCTATATTAGAGTCAGTGGATGTGATCAGAGATCAATTTACTGGTCAAACACATTAAATTCTGGACTTCTCTTTGCATGGTAGCGCTGTTTTCTTGTACGAATTGATCACAAGGAACATTATTCCACCCAAATGTAAACTACTCCCATCACCGAGCGAGCAGAAATTTTAGGCACCTCACTTTAAAATAATCGCCCCCTTGTACCTATGAACCTTTGTTTAAGACGCATCTGAATGGAAACGTTTTAATACTGTATTTGTCAGTCTGAAAAAAGGGTTCAGAGGCTTTAATTGTCTTCTGTACGACCAACAAAAAGACTAAAATTCTTACTTGAAGCTGCATAACAGGCCTGTAGATGCAATACGATAATATAATAAAAATCAATAAATTAATAATCACAATACAAATACAAAAAAAATCTGAAGTCCTCAGTGCAACCAAAGACAGACCATAGAAATTCATAGTTGAGGGTAGTATTGTGTAGTGGGGGAAAAATATATTCTTGAACCTGGTCACGGTTTTATGGACTCCTGTACCTTCTTCCCAATGCTAGGAGTGAAATGAAAGTGTGGCCAGGGTGATATGTGTCTTTGGAAATAGAGGAGGGAAGGGGGGAGGGGAGGGGAAGAGAGAATGTTACTTAAATTATAACATTCATACTATTAAGTTATAAGCTGCCCAAGGTGCTGTTCCTCCAGTCTATGTTTAGGCTCACTCTGGCAAGGGAGGAGGTCCAGGAGAGAAAGGCAATAATGCCTTTTAAATGGTGTTATAGTATCTACCTCACCTTCATCATCTGTCAGACTGTTCCATATATCTACCACCCTCCAAGTGAAAACTTTAGCTTCTTATTAAATTTGTCTCTACTTGCCTTAAACCCATGTCCTCTGGTTCTTGATTCCCCCCCCTTTAGGAAAATAATTCTGTACTATCACCCTATCTCTCCCCCTCATGATTTTATACACCTCAATAAGATCACCCCTCAGTCTCATGCACTCCAAGGAAAGACCTACTTCTGCTATTATTTTTTAAATGGGCAACTCCCTATTTTCAAACAGTGACTCCTAGATCCTCCCAACAGCAGAAACAGCAATATCCATTCTGCCCAAATCCCTCAGACCCAATTTCAAACATGATGTCTCCTTGGAGATTTACTGTTGGAGGATGTTGGCAGGACTTGAGGGCCTGAGCTATCGGGAGAGATTGAGTAAGCTAGGACTTTATTCCTTGGAATGCAGGGAGACAAGGAATGATCTTCTAGAGACACACAAGATCATGAGAGGAATAAATATTGTAAATGCACATAATCCTTTACCCAGATGAGGGGAAATAAATAACCATAGGACATAGGTTTAAGGTGAGGGGGGAGAGATTTAATAGAAAACTGGACTAAGTGGGACCCGTTGGGTCCCAGTCACACAGGAGACCTGGTCCCCCCCAACGCAACCCATTCCCCAACGCAATATTCCACCACTCACCAGGGAGGGTGTGGGGAAGGGGTGTTGTGGGGAAGAGGCGGGTGTGGGGAAGAGGGGGGGTGTGCGGAAGAGTGGGGGTGTGCGGAAGAGGGGGTGTGTGGGGAAGAGGGGGGTGTGGGGAAGAGGGGGGTGTGGGGAAGAGGGGAGTGTGGGGAAGCGGGTGGTGTGGGGAAGAGGGGGGGTGGGGAGGGGGGAAGAGGGGGTGGGGAAGAGGTGGGGTGTGGGGAAGGGGGTGTGTGGGGAAGAGGGGGGTGTGAGGAAGAGGGGGGGTGGGGAGGGGTGGTGTGAGGAAGAGGGGGGGTGGGTAAGGGGGTGGTGTGGGCAAGAGAGGGGTGTGGGGAAGGGGTGGTGGGGAAGGGGGTAGTGGGGAGGGGGGGTGTGGAAAGGGGGGGTTGTGGAAAGGGGGGTGTGGAAAGGGGGGTGTGGGGAAGACGGGGGTGTGGGGAAGGGGGGTGTGGGGAAGGGGGGTGTGGGGAAGGGGGGGTGAGGGAGGGGGGGTGAGGGAGGGGGGGTGGGGGAAGCAGGTGGGGGAAGGGCGGTGGGGAAGGGGGGGCAGTGGACAAAGGGGGATGGGGAAGAGGGTGTGTGGAGGGGGGAGAGGGAAGAGGGGAGTGGGAAGTGGTATGTGGGGTGTGGGGAGGGTGGTCACAGCAGACGCAGCTCGCACACTGCTCACCCCGCACCTTCAGCTTTCGGCCTCACGCAGCAGCTCCCGGTCCCACTCCAGCTTCACTCAGAGGCTTCCAGTTCAACAGCAGCTTCCGGCTCGTCAAGCTGCTCACTCACCGCACGCTGCTCACTCTCCGCACGCTGCTGACTGCCCACACGCTGCTCAAGACACACCTCTCCTTCAGTTTTTTATTCTCCTCGCCGCCGTGATTGACAGCGGGTGCCAGAAGGGGCGGTTTTTACGATTTTTAAACCTTCATAACTTTTGCACTATTTCACCGATCGGAACAAATCTTATTTGACTTGCAGCAGAGGAGGATGGCAAAAAATCGGTAGCACTATGGGGATCATTTTTGCGCAAATTAAAAAACAACGCAAACCGGAAGAGGATAAGATGAGAGTTTTAATAATAGGTTAGATAGTTTCATAGGAAAATTTTGTACAAAGGGTGGTAGCTTTACAGAACAAGCTACTAGAGGAGGTAGTTACTATCACAACATTTAGAAACATTTGGATAGGTGCAATGGTAGAATAGGCTTAGAGAGATATGGCCAAACACAGGCAAGTGGGACTAGTTTAGATGGAGCATGTTGGTTGGCATGGTCAAGTTGGACCGAAGGGCCTGTTTCCATACTGTAGGACTCAATGCTCATCCAAACTCCAGAGGTTGAAAGCTGATCCCGTCGAATGCAACTTACCCATTCCAGGTTTTAGGACAATAAACATTTTCCATCTTACCCCCAAGGCAATAACATCCCTAAATAACCGAACACAATGTTCCAGATGTGCTTTCTATATCTGCATCCAATTATCCCAGTATTCCGTTCGTTTACCAACAATAAAACATCGTAAACATGCAGACGCACCACCTTTAAAGTTGAAAATTGTAAGTTACGTCGAATGGTAACTTAAAATATTGGAACAACATACCTGGATACTTTGAAGTGATCCAAAAGCAGTAAAGAGCAGCAGAAATCCAAAGCTGATGACCAAAACAATCCTCATTTCACTCTCAATTATCATTATATTATTTGTGCAATAACCTCAATAAATATATTTCAGAATTATGACTTCTAGGCGGCTTCTTAATACATTACAAAAAAACCTTCAATGACCAGGTTCTTAGATGCAAATCATAGCTTGGTATTACTTTCCCCGAGGTAATGGACAACTTTCCGCAGCAAAGAGGACAAGTAGCCGCGTCCCCCTAAATCTCCAAGCGCCCAGTTTCGAGAGTAATAAGCGTCCGGGGTGCGTGGGAAAGGGTTGGCATGCCAGGGTGCGCAGCGCGCTCGATGAGTGGTCGAGGAGCTCCCACACTCCCAACAAGTTAACAGCCAGATGTACGTAAGGGGCCACGTAAATGATAATTGTTGCTTTTAGTGGATTTTGTGGGTAGTGGTTTTGGTGGGATTATCTAAAATCCACAGGCTCTGAAAGAAGAGTAGGGTTCCTGAACCCTTGCAAAAATGCAGGGATTGAAAGCAGGAGCAGACAATTCGCCCCATCGAGCCTGCTCAAATAAAAATGAATTGCAAATGATGGTTTATACCAAAGATGGATATAAAGTGGTGGAGTAACTCAGAGGTTCAAGCAGCATCTCTGGAGAAAATGGATATGTGATATTTTGGTTCGGACCATTCTTCAGACTGATTTTACATGGGGAGGAACTGGAAGCAAGAAAGGACCAGGAGAAATCAAGGCCGGCAAAAGATATCAGGCCGGGTGGTTCCAATGGGCCGATTGGATGGTGACGGTGTGATCTCAAGAGATCTCGACATATTTGCGAACTGTTGAACTGGTTAACCTATTTTTAATGGATGGATGGAGAGGGGATGAGAGTGTTTGTATAAATTACCTAAAATTAGTTAATCCAACATTCATATCACTGTGTTGTAAGCTACCCAATTTGCAAGTTGAATCAGTAGTAAGGAAAAAGGCGAATGCAATTTTTTTTAGAGATACAGCGCGGAAACAGACCCTTCCTTCAGCCCACCGAGTCCGCGCCGACCATTGATCCCCGACACACGTTAGGGACAATTTACAATTTTTACCAAAGCCAATTAAACTACAAACCTGTACGTCTTTGGCATGTGGGAGGAAACCAGAGCTCCCAGAGAAAACCCACGCATGTCACGGGGAGAGCGTATAATCTCCATACAGAGATCACCTGTAGTCAGGATCGAACCTAGGTCTCTGGCACTGTAAGGCAGCAACTCTACCACTGCACCACCGTACCGCCCTGAAGGAAGTACATAAAATTATGAGAGGCATAGATAGGGTGAACAGTCAAAATCTTTTTCCCAGGATGGAAATATCAAATACTAGGGGAGGTGAGGGGGGTAAAGTTTAAAGGAGATGTGTGGGGCAAGTTTTTCTAGGTGAGTGCCTAGAACGTGCTGCTGGGGGTGGTGGTAGAGGCAAATACAACAGTGCCATTTTAGAGACTTTTAGACAGGCACATGGATGTGGAGGGATATGGATTATGTGCAAGGAGGTAAGAGTTGGTCTTGGCATCATGTTCAACACAGACATTGTAGGCCAAAGGGCCTGTCCTGTGCTGAACTGTTCTATGTTGCATGTACAAGGAAATGCAATTTGCATTGCAAAATTGTAAAGGTGCAAATATGGATCAGCATTATATTTATTTTCTGATTCCACATTATTTTAAATAGGTATAAGTATGAAAGTAATACTTGTTCTAACATTTGGTCAAGTAATGGTTCAAATGGCCTCAAATGGAATTAATTGTTTTTTGTAATTTGGAAATATTTAACTCTATTAAAACACCATTACCCCCTCTATCATTGGGCATAGAACTAAAGGAGTATAGTTTCAGAATAAGAAGTGTCCATTTCATATGGAGAAGATAAATTTACTCTCACAAATGGTGAAAACTTTGGAATTTTCTATCCCAGAAAGCTCTGGAGTCATAACCATTGAATATAATCAAGACAGAGTATGACAGACATTTCATCTACAGGGGAGTAGTTGTCATGGCTATCCCTCGAGGTCGAGGATGATGGTCTACGTTCTGTTGTTTTTATGGACTCTCAGGTGGATTATGAGTCCAATCATGGCTTTGAAACTTCTTTGACATTCAGGACAGGTAATTCCAGATGGCAGATTGGGCTTTGGTTGTTGCTGCCTCTCTTTCCGTTTTCTTCTCTTTTCTTCTAATTCTGCGCATCTCTTGGCTTCAAAGGTTGCTGTTCCTTCTTGGATGATGGTTCGCCAGAGTTTCCTGTCCTTGGCATTGGTTTCCCAATTGTCGATGTCGATTTCACATTTCTTCATGCTGGCTTTTAAGGCGTCTTTGAATCTTGTTTTGTCCGCCTCTTTTACGTTTGCCTTCTTTAAGCTGGGAGTAGAAGGTTTGCTTTGGTAGACGCTCGTCTTCCATCCCAACGACATGACCGACCCATCTTAGTTGGTTCTTGATGATGAAGCTTCCAACGCTGACGTTGGTTCTTCTGTCTTCCCAACTGATATTTAAGCTGCTTCGAAGACATAGTTGATGGAACTTTTCAAGTGTTTTCAAATGGCTTTGGTATGTTGTCCAGGTTTCTGATGCATACAGGAGCGTTGGAATCATTACTGCCTTGTACACTAACATTTTAGTGTTTGTTCGGATGTCACGATTTTGAAAGACTCTCGTTCGAAGACGTCCAAAAGCTGCTCCAGCACACTTAAGACGATGTTGGATCTCATCATCAAGGTCGCCATTGGAGGAGAGGTGACTTCCAAGGTACGGAAAGTGATCCACATTTTCCAGGGTTGTTTCACCAAGTTGAATTGATGGTTCTTTCCGATTTATCTCAGTTGGTCTTGATTGGTAGATAACCTTAGTCTTCTTGGAGTTGATGGTAAGTCCAAGTTATGCACTGTTGAAGGCAGTCAGAATCTGTTGCAGATGATTTTCTGAAAGAGCTGCAACACAGTTGTCGTCTGTGTATTGGAATTCGATGAGGGAGCTCATAGATGTCTTAGTTTTGGACTTGAGACGGGCAAGATTGAAAGGTCTGCCATCTGTTCTGTAGATGATTTCAATTCCTGGGGGTAGGTCATCCTGGATGATGTGGATGGTTGTCGCAATGAAGATGGTGAACAGTGTTGGGGCAATCACACATCCCTGTTTCATTCCTGATCTGACTTTAAACAGCTCACAGTTGCTGTTGCTGGCCATGACTGTGGCAAGCATGTCATCGTGGAGGAGTCTCAGGATTCGAATGTACTTTTCAGGACATCCAAAGGTGAATAGAACGTCCCATAAGAGTTCCCTTGATACCGAGTCAAAGGCCTTAGTGAGGTCGATGAATGCCGTGTACAAAGGTTGAAGTTGTTCACAAAATTCTTCTTGTTGTTGACGCATTGTGAAGATCATGTCGGCTGTTCCACCTGATGGTCTAAAACCGGCTTGTGTCTCTGGAAGGATCTTCTCGGCTAAAGGCTTGAGTCGGTTGTTCATGATGCGGGCGAGGACTTTGTCTGCTGTTGCTAACAGGGAAATTCCACGATAGTTTCCGCAGTCAGATCGATCGCCTTTCCTTTTGTAGATGGTAACGATTGCTGAGTCTCTAAAGTCTCTTGGTACATCTTCATTTATCCAGATCTTGATGAGAGGTCGATGCAGTTGGTAATGGAGCAGGTTACCTCCAATTTCTTAGACCTCGGCTGGTATTCCATCGAGTCCAGCTGCCGTGTTGTTTTTCAAGGTTTTGATGGCTTCTTTGACTTCTTCAAGTGACGGTAATGGGAGTGGAAGGGTATGGGATGGGGGGAAAACAGCTGGAAAGTGGTTTGGAAGCTCAAATTGGATCAGCTGTGATCTTATTGTGTGGGAGAGCAGACTCGATGGACTGACCCACTTGGGGAAATATCCTTTTGCCATTTATCCTGTTAACCTCTTTCAGAAACTAGTATGTTTTAATAAGATCACCTCTCATTCTTCTGCACTTTAATGATTATAGCACCAACTTGCTCAGTCTTTCTTCATAAGCCAACCTCTCCAGGAAGTAACCTTGTGATCCTTTTCTGCACTGCCTCTTAATGCAAGCACATCCTTCCTTAAATGTGGAAAATAAATTTGTCAAGAGGCAAGATTGTTTAATATTGGTTTCGAGATACAGCATAGAAACACACATTTTGGCCGTGTCCAGGCCGACCATTCATTCACACTAGTTCTATGTTATCATATTTTTACATCTACCCCTGACATACTTGGGGCAATTTGCAGAGGCTTACAAGCCCACACGTCTTTGGGACGTGGGAGGAAACCAGAACACCCTGAGGAAACCCGTGCGGTCACAGGGAGAATGTACAAACTCCATACAGACATCCATCGCCTGCAGTCCGGATCGATTTTGGGTCCACGGCGCTGTGAGGCAGCAGCTCTACTAGCTGCACCAATGTGCCGCCCCCAAACAGAACAGTACCGGTAAGGAAACAGTGAAACCTTTATTTGCTGTGGCTTAACATGCCTGTAAAGGTAGCAGCACGCAGATAAATCTGTAATAATCAATAATATAATCAATTAATAACTGTGATACTAGGTAACCACAAGAGTGCAAAACAAAAGTCCTTAGAACAACCAGAAGTTAGAATCTCTAAACTGTATCACTGTATCTCTAAACTAAACTAAACTAATTTGTCATATCCCAATTGCAATTCCACCAACCTTCTTTAAAGTAGCAAAATAAACCTTTCCAAGTAACATTGAACTTTATATTAAGTAACAGTCCACTGTCACTTTTTGGATGTGTCATAAGGCAAGTATTAAATTGAAATTTATATCCACTTAAAATAAAGTAGACTGCTCTTGTTTCTGTTGTCCTTACATTCACTAGTTGTCATTGTAATTTTCCTATGATTATTTTACATTTTACTGCCTTATCAAATTTACTGATGCCACTTATTTTATAATTTAAAATGTTTAGTTGGGTGCTGTACATGTAGGAAATAATCCAATTATTTTTGCTTTCCAGGTGTTATATTTGCATAGAGATATTTATGGAAAGTTTTTCTTTGCAAAATGCTGCTTTTTTTTTAAAGGATAATGGGAATCTTAACAGTACAATTAAATAATGTGCAAAAAAGTTCTAAATTATTTTTTCATCAATTATTTATAAATTCTGTGGACTTCAACATGACAAATAGCTTCATAGTGCAAAAGAGCAGATCCCAAATATAGCATCTGAATGTTGAAATTAGTTCCTGTTAATAATAAACCTAGCTACTGAAAAATTAAATTGATTTAGGGGGAAACAATGTGCCGTAGTCTAGAGCTATGTTGTTGTGGCAACATCGTACAGTTTCAATATTTATTGCTTTGAAATGGAACAATCACAAAGTTTTATAGGGAGGTGCTTCTTCTTGGCACAATAATTGTGTTTCTCTTATTTTCCTGGATTTTCAGAATAGACATATTACTTGGAGACTAAAAGATTGTAATAATCTTGCTACATTACATAATGACCATAATTATAAGTATATTCTTCTCCTTCTTAGGCAGACCCTTGGATGTCTCACTTCCACAGCAGTTCTATGGGTTCTGAGGGCTGATGAGCTCAACATGGGAGCCACAGACTCTTCCACCAAAGGAGCAGGAAGTGATTCAGTGAGTGAGTGGATTATGAGATGGAGCTCCTTCTGTCATTTACACTGAGATTCTGTGTGCTGCCGAGCATGTGTTTGAGGTTTAGGTTTATTATTATCATGTGTATCGTTCTCAGTGCTATCCTGAAAGTTTCTTCACTTTGAGCAATCAAAGTCAGAAGTAAATGGGGATGCTGCAATTTTGTCAAGGAGGCTTTGAGAACATTCTTTATTCTTTGTCACAGTTGACCTGGTAAGCTCTTCCAAAAAGAAAGTTGGGAGTTGAGATTTTATCTCTTGGGGCTGGTGTTGAGTAAGTCAGTGACTACCCAATGGAGACAACCAAGTGTAATTAAGGTCTTGTGCTGGGCATGTCAGGTGAGAGGAAGTTACTGATATTGGTTCATGGATTCTGAGGACTTGAGGGAGAATCATAGAATCACAATATAACAACATGATATATGAGTAATGGTTATAGTATTGTAGTCAGGAAGGAAAGAAAGTGAAGAGTAGAAAGAACTGAAAGACGTTGAGATATCGATTGTTAACTTCAGGAGTCAAGAGTCTTTAATTGTCGTATGAGGCGACAATGTAAAAATGAAATTCTTACTTGCACAAGCTTAATAGGCCTATAAATGCAATACCAAGTCCAGTTATCTGTTACTTTAATTTTCTATGCAGTTCCCATCCTGACCTCTGTGTCTTTAGACTTGTACACTGCTAACATTCAAGCTCTAGAACAGCCCCATATTTTCTGTCTGGGGTAGACACAAAATGCTGGAGTAACGACGGGACAGGCAGCATCTCTGGAGAGAAAGAATGGGTGATGTTTCGGGTAGAGACCCTTCTTCAGACTGATGTTAGGGGAGTGGGAGGGACAGGGATAGAATGTAGTCAGAGACAGTAAGTAGGTATGTTACAATACTTACCTTCAGCGGCGCTGCAATTCTGCCACTGGCCGTGTACGCGATTTTGGCGCCTTTGAGGGGGGGCGGGGTTAAAACACGGGTTTTTCCTACCTTGTCCTGAATAATATTTCGTTGGAGTGCAAACTTTTGCTGAAGAATCGTTCCGACGGGCGTTTTGTGTATTTTTTATTTTTATTCGCCCGACAATTTCAGCGCTGGAGCAATTTTAAAATCAGCTTCGAAAGCCGTCAACGCCGACAACGGGGACAGATTTCACGCACGGGACAGGTAAACGAAAGCAGTTTATTTTATGTAAAAAAGTTGCCTTTATTTCACATTTTAAAATGCGAAACGGTGATTCTTTTCCCCGAACTAATGGCAGTATTTTTCATGCCGATACGGGGTTAAATTCACCACAAATCAACGTTCCAAATGATTGCGTTCCAGAAAAACCCACTCGCAAGATGATTTAAATGGCCATTAATTTACAGGTATTAAACATTAAATTCCTTCCATTTGGCCTATAAATCAATGACAATGAGATTTAAAAATTATGTTATATTGTGAATTCTTGTGTGAATGTTATTTGGACACTTAGGCTATTTAAAAATGTTAATCTATTCTTAAGAAATTGATAGATGTTTAGATCTAGTAATTGAATTTTGTAATTAGCTACAATTAGGTAACTAACTAATTATATGCTTTAATTTCATGTCATCTAAGTAAGATTGTTTCATATTTGTTTCAGAATGCTTCAATTTATAATAACTGAAAATTTCTTTCAGTTCTCTTAATTTTTAAGAAAGTTATGGGCTTTTGACTGTCCTCGATCACAGCTTTTGTGTTAAGTCAATGGAACAAGATGCTAATTTCCAAGTATGAAAATGGCCATAACTTTTTTAATACTGAAGATATGAAAGTGAATTAGGTGTCAAATTAAACGTCTTTTTGTGCTTTATCTGATGGGATAAATTACAGACTTGATTTTTAAATTCTCAAAATTTTGTAACATTGCTACAGTAAGACTGATGGGAGAACTGGGAAGGGAGAGGGGATGGAGAGAGGGGGAAAGCAAGGGCTATTTGAAGTTAGGGGAGTCAAAGTTCATACTGCTGAGGTGTAAGCTGCCCACGCAAAATATGAGATGCTGTTCCTCCAATTTGCACTTGTAAATCCTGGCCAAAAAGGAACAGGAATAGATCCAAAATTTAGTAAAGGATTCATGCATTGCTAGGCCATTCTGGTCAAGACTGTGATTCAGTATATAAAAAGACAAGCTGCTGAATGGTGCCAGTAAGTCTAGGTCCCAGATCAATGTTGCAGGTGAGAAATGCATTGACAGAATGAATGAGATTTCTGCAGAGGACCTCCAAAGAATTATAAACGCATGAAGTTAATTAGATTACTGCAAACGAATTGTAAATAATGTAAATAATGTTGCGAGACAGTTACCCTGTTATTTGTTGATTGGTTAAAAGTGATAAGCCCTGGCAGGTTTGTTTGAATTCCAGTGTAAATGTTGCATTATTCAGTTATGTTGGCTTCTTTCTGGAAGCTTCTCCTTGAAATAATGTATGGGAGATTCTGTTATTGGGCGAGGGAACTGTCAATAATGTACTGATGTTATTAATATGTTTGATTGGATTGTAAAGAGACCACCCCTATGTAGTTCGGCCCCTCAAGGTTTGTGGACCTATGAAAGGTGGCTCCATCTTAGATCGGTGTCGATCTTCTGGATGAACGCTTGGGACTGCGTGGCCTTTTGGAGTATTTCTGCTTGCACGAGGCTGAAGGGCTTGGCCAGGCAGATACAAGGATCGAACCCGCTGTGGTTTAGGTATTTTATAGGGGAATTTGCTGTTCGATCTAAAAATAAAGTTTAGTTGTCAAGTGCTTGACTCAGTGGTTTTTGACTGAACTAGACTGGGGGGTAAGGTTTAGAAGAGCGTATTTACACACTGGGCCTCACTCTGACAATGGAGGAGGCCCAGGACAGGAAGACAGGAAGGCAGGAAGGTCAGATTGGGAATGGGAGGGGGCATTAAAGTGCTGAGCAACAGGGAGATCAGGTAGGTTAAGGCGGACTGAGCGGAGGTGTTCAGCGAAACGATCGCCGAGCCTCCGCTTGGTCTCGCCGATGTACAGACGTTGACATCTGGAACAGCGGATGCAGTAGATGAGGTTGGAGGAGGTGCAAGTGAACCTCTGCCTCACCTGAAAAGACTGTCGGGATCGGATGGAGTCGAGGGGGGAGGTAGAGGGACAGGTGTTGCATCTCCTGTGGTTACAGGGGAAAGTACCTGGGGAGGGGGTGGTTTGGGTGGGAAGGGACAAGTTGACCAGAGAGTTTTGGAGGGAATGGTCTCTGTGGAGAGCAGAAAGGGGTGAAGATGGGAAGATGTGGCCAGTAATAGTATCCCGTTGGAGGTGGCAAAAGTGTTGGAGGATTATATGCTGTATGCACGGCTGATGGGGTGGAAGGTGAGGACAAGGGGGACTCTGTCCTTGTTGTGAATGGGGGGGAGGGGGAGAAATAGAGGAGCTGTGGGCTATCGAGGAGACCCTAGTGAGAGCGTCATCTATAATGGAAGAGGGGAACCCCCATTCCCTAAAGAATGAGGACATAGCCGATGATCTAGTATGGAAAACCTCATCCTGGGCGCAGATGTGGCGTAGACAGAGGAATTGGGAGTAGGGGATAGAGTCTTTACAGGAAGCAGGGTGGGAAGTAGTGTAGTCTAGATGGCTAGGGGATTTAGTAGGTTTGTAGTAGATGTCGGTAAATAGTCTCTCTCCTGTGATGGAGACGGTGAGATCCAGAAACGGTAAGGAGATGTTGGAGATAGTCCAAGTGAATTTGAGTGCAGGACAGAAATTTGTCATGAAGTTGATGGTGAGTTCTGCATGGGTGCAGGAGGCAGCACCGATGCAGTCGTCAATGCAGCGGAGATAGAGTTTGGAGATGGGGCCAGTGTACGCCTGGAACAGTGATTGTTCGACGTACCCTACAAAGAAGCAGGCATAACTGGGGCCCATGCGGGTGCCCATAGCTACGCCTTGGATTTGGAGGAAGTGGGGGGAGTCGAAGGAGGGTAAGGAGCAGCTCTGTTAGGCGGAGGAGAGTATTGATAGGCAGAAATTGGCTGGTTCTGCGGTCGAGGAAAATAGGGCTTTAAGACCTTCCTTGTGGGGGATGGAGATGTAGAGTGACTGGACATCCATGGTAAAGATGAGGGAGTGGGGGCCTGGAAAACGGAAGTCGTTGAAGAGACGAAGAGCGTGTGCGGTGTCTTGGACATAAGTAGGGAGGGATTGGACCAGGGGGGATAGGATGGAGTTGAGGTATTTGGAAATTAATTCAGTGGGACATGAATAAGCAGAAACAGTGGGTCTGCCAGGACAGTTCTGTCTGTGGATTTTGGGGAGAAGATAAAATCGGGCCGTGCGGGGCTGGGGAACGATAAGGTTGGAGGCTTTAGAGGGCAGAGAGTCGGAAGTAATAAAATCAGAAATAGTGTGTGATATTAGGGTCTGGTGCTCGTCTGTGGGGTCATGGTCAAAGGATAAGTACGAGGAGGTGTCAGAGTTGTCGCCTGGCCTCAGCCCGGTAGAGGTCAGCGTGCCAGACTACCACGGCGCCCCCCTTGTCGGCAGGTTTGATTATCAAGTCGGGGTTGCTGCAGAGTGAGTGGAGGGCTGTATGTTCAGGGGGGGGAGGTTAGAGCAAGTCAGGAGAGTGGAAAGGTTTAGGTGGTTGATGGTGGTTCATAGGAAATGAAAAAGTCTAAAGAAGGTAGATGAGGGCCATCTGGAGGAGTCCAAGAGGAGGGGGTCCATTGGAGACAGGAGAAGGGGTCATCACTAAAAGGTGGTGAGGACTCCTTCCTATAGAAAAAGGCACGGAGGCGGAGGCGACGGAGGAAGAGCTCTACATCGTGGCAGACCTGGAACTCGTTGAGGTGGGGGCAGCGGGGAACAAAGGTGAGGCTTCTCCTTTCTGTCAGGGCATTGTTTCAGCCGCAGAATTTTACATCAAATTTAACTAATTCAGGTAACCAGACAGTCAGGACATATATAAAGAAGTGGATTTCATTTATCCCACAAAAGTTGTTGGAGGTTCTTCATCCATGCACAAAAGAAAATCAACAAAATATTGCTGCCAATATTAAAATGAATAACCAGGTTAATGGAATGGAAGGTAAATTATATTTGAGTTCTTGCCAAAAATGTTTTATTACATACTTGATAAATTATACATGATGGAGTACTGTAAACAGTATACGCTCTTTTCTATTCCCACTATATGATATTACTTTTCATTTACAAATACAACAACTGACATATGATTGGATTGCAGAAATTGCAGTTTATGTGTGATGTGCATTATATTGAAATGAAAATATTTAAAGTACGCCAAAGTGACCAATACTAGCATTTATGGTTTATAAACCTCATCCCTTCTGTTTCAACTAACTTTATCAGTACAGTTATTGAATTGAACAGTGAAATTTTTGGCTCCGGCCTCAGCTTCTCAACAGCACCTCCAGAAGGCGTCTGCCGCCGCGGCACCACCAGAACATTGGATTCAACATGAAATATTGAATTCCCCAATTTTAAGTATCAACAACAACCCTTTCCTCTTCCCCCATCCCCTTCCACCTATATCCCTTCCTCCAACTTCACATTTTGTGCAGGTAGTCTCCCTGTCTCCTTATCTCACAGTTTTTCATCTTCTTTCCATCTCTGGCCCTTGTCCACCCATTTGCCTATCAAACGCCATTCACTAGGCTGCAGTTCAAATTTTGCGTGGAACGAGGTGAGGAGATTCAGAAACTTGGCAAATAGCCAGGTGCCTGAATCGGGTTAACCCCTTCCAACCAAAGGCTGATTAGTATGGAAGGGGAAGAAAATGTAATAATTGTTAACATAAGTAAATGGTAGATAAGATTAGAGATTAGAGAAGATTTAATTAGATATATAGATATGGTAATGGTGATATATAAAATCTGGCTTTGGATTGGTCCCAACTCCTTTTCGCAAGATTATTCAAGGGGACGGAGCTAAATGCAGATTAACAACTACGGAAGTCAATAAATGTGTAACTACCACCATTAGGTGGATAATTAGGTGGACATTTTTAGACACTGTAACCTTTTTTGATTTTTTTTTAATGTCACAATAATGTACACTTTTTTGTTTCTTTGCTTAAGGACAATTTTGAGAGGGATGTAACAACTGAATTTAATATTGCAAATGCTCCCCCAACAGCCAGAGACCTAAGGTATTGGTTGCACCACATGTCTAAAAGGTATTAAATAATTTAAAATGTAAGACGATAAACAAAAGAAATCTGGAGGAATCACATTCTGCAGTTGGAATATTAGGGGTGCTAATGAACCAATTAAAAGGGGTAAGATTTTTGCACAATTGAAGTCACTCAATTCGGACATAATATTTCTACAAGAAATTCACTTGAAACTGCAAGCTCAAGCTAGATTGAAGGCAAATTGGATAGGCCAAACATACCAATCTTCATATATTTCCAAATCCAGAGGCACAGCAATTATTATTCGAAAAGGTATACCATTTAAATCAAAGAATATCATAATAGATAAGGAAGGGAGATACCTTATAGTTACTGGAGAGATTCACGCTACTCCAATTACCTTGGTAAAAATTTATGCGCCTAATTTTGATAATCCCCAACTTTTTTTATAAAATCCTGAATATAATTACAGAGTTCAATTATCAAAATGTGATAATTGGGGGAGATTTTAATTGTGTTTTAGATCCATACTTGGATAAATCTTCACAACAGAGCAGGGGAAACACAAAATCTAAACCCAGGGAAATCTTAAATACTTACATAAAAAATACAAATATAACAGATGTCTGGAGGATCGCTAACCCTGTCGGAAGGGAATACTCGTTTTATTCAATGGTACACAAAACGTATTCACGTATCGACTATTTTTTAGTGGATACAAAACTAATTCCCTATACACTGAACCCAAAATATCACAATAGCATAATATCCAATCACTCCCCGTTAACTTTTTTTTTTTTAATTAGAAGGAATGCTTACTTATAAATCGTTTTGGAGGTTTAATCCTCAAATCCTAAATGACCCACAAGGGGAAATATATTTAAAACAACAGATGGAACTTTTTTTAAAGATTAATGATACCCCAGAGATCTCACCAACTTTACTATAGGAATCATTCAAAGCATTTATTAGAGGATCTATAATCTCATACCAAGCTTTTCTAAATAAAAAGAATAAGAAAGAACAAAGGCAGTTAGAAGAATGAATTAGAGAATTGGAATTAGATAACGCTAAAGAGCCAACTATAGATAAACATAATAAAATAACAATAATGAAATTTAAATTAAACAAAATATTATCAGCAAATGTCATTAGATTATTTCAAATTACAAAACAGGAAAATTTTGAATTTGGGGATAAACCACACAAACTTTTGGCCCGACAACTGAAAAAACGGGAAAAGGATCACACGATTTTAAAGATTAAATCAGATAAAGGGGAATTGTTAACACTACCTAAGGATATTAATAAAAGATTCGCTCAATTTTATCAAAACTTATATACATCTAAAGCGTTAGCAGATAGTACCAACGTTATAGAGTTCCTGGATAATTGTAATCTCCCAAAACTCAATTTGATCAAACAAGAGGAATTAGGTGCACAAATCTCAACTAAGGAAATAGAAGAAACAATAAATACATTAAAGAATGGAAAAACACGACTTCCGGTGGCGCCATGTTGGACTAACAGACGTGCACCTAGCTCCTCTCCCGAAAAATTTCACGATTTATCGTGTAAAACGGGTCCAAAAATCGGGATTGTTTTTAAAAACCTTACCGGAGCTTCTGGTCGCCGTGCTGATGACGTCATCACTAAGCGCGATGTTTTAAACGGTGGTTTGAAGCGCTTTAAATGAGTAAACTGTCTCCAGCTGTGAGCCCTCAGAGAGCAGTGAAAAAGCTGCTGAAAGACCAGAAGAAGTCTGAAGCAGAAGTTACCTCTGAAGTCTCTGAAGTCTCTGAAGTGGCTGCAGAAATGGATACAAGATCTAAGAAAGAGTTTGATGACTGGAAGAAATCAGTGGAAAATATGAAAGATGAGATTTTGGACGAAAATAAAATTCTGATGGAAAATATGAAGAAAAATATGAAGGAAGATAAAAAGGAAATGAAGGAAAATAGGAAGGAAGATAAGAAGGAAATGAAGGAAAATATGACAATAATGATGGAAGGAATGGAGAAGATGATGAGGGAATTAAATGCTGGTAACCAGAAGAATATGATTGATTCACTGGACATTATGAATAAACGAATTGATGAGGTGAAAGATGGACTATCAGAGAGAATGGACAAGATGGATCAAACTAATACGGATAAGTTCACGGCTGTGCTTGAAACAGTAGCTGCAAGTATGCACACAATTACGGAATTGGAGAAAAACATGGCTCGAATGGTTGAAGACATGGCAAAAATGAGGCAAGAACATGAGCAAATGAGGCGAGAAAACGAACAAACTTCACTACAGATGGTGACTCAACTGGAGAAAGTCTCAGTCAAATGCCTGGACCTGGAAGCTCGCTCTAGACGCCAGAATTTGAGAATTCTTGGAGTTTCAGAGGGAGCCGAAGGGGAGGACGTACGTGAGTTTGCCATGTGCTTGCTTAAACAACTGCTGAATCTTTCCAAAGAACCGAAAATCGAAGTGGCTCATCGTGTCCCAAGATTTAAACAAAGATTTGGTGTGGGAAAAACTTATCCACGACATATTATAGTGAAATTTCGGGACATTTTAGAACTGGAAGATGTTATGAGTAAAATCAAATACGGTGTGCAATTGCGGCTGGACAATGATACTATTAAGATATTCAGGGACTACCCGTATGAAATTGTGCGAAAAAGAAACAAATTTGAGAAGGTTAAAGATCTTTTAAGAGGGAGAGAAGGGATCAGATTTGGGATTTTTTATCCCGCGAAAATGCGTATTTCCTTTAAGGGTCTTGAAAAGTGATTTGTTAAGCCTGAAGAAGCGTTTAAATATGCTCAAACTATCGTTGAAAAATAGAAAGGAAAGGGAGAACTGAACCATTTTAAGCAATGCTTTGTCTGGGGATAGTTACACTGTTATCTTCGGAATGTTGAATCAAGGACACTTTCTGTTCAAAACGAGTAAACAACTGACCAGATGGCAATGGTTTATACCAGAAAGCATATAATTGCTTATTAGAATATAATATTATAACCAATTGTAAGAACTTATCCTATTAACAACTTAATAAATTATGCATGTTAGATTAGAATACTAATAAAAACAAAAATAAAAAATAACGAACTAACTTACTAATATGAATTTGTAATAAACTGAAACCTTATCTATAAGTGGGAGGAGGGGATGAGAAACGAGCAACTGGCTTAGGTCCAGGGGCACGTCTCGTTAACCCCTTCAACCAGCAGTTGATTCTTATTGAAGTCAAAAGTATCGGTTTAATAATCAGTAGTTAAAATTCCGATATATATATATGTTACAATGAAACACACAGGGTAAAAGTGTATTATATATCTGAATCTGAGGTCCCGTTTTAATATTATAATATGTTATGATTAACCAAGAGAGCGGAGCTATTTGTGTAACAACGCAATGGAAGTCAAAACAAGGTTTTTTTCCACCTACAGGTGGGACACTCGCTACAGTGCCGACTATATTAGACACTGTATCTTCACTTTTATAGTTTTTTTTTTATCACATAAAATCACTTGTTTGTGTTTTGTGCTTAGTGACAAGCGTAAAATGGACATAACAGCAAAACTTAAAAACTCAAAAGCTCCCCCAATACCTAAAGACCTGGGATTTGGACGCACCACAAGATTTAAAGGTACTATAATTATTCAAAATGCATGACACCACACAAAAGAACCTAGGAGGAATCTCATTTTGTAGTTGGAATATAAGAGGTATTAACGAACCTATTAAAAGGGGTAAGATACTAGCTCAGCTGAAATTGTACAACTCCGACATTATCTTCCTACAAGAAACACACCTAAAATCTCAGGATCAAGTTAGGTTGAGGGCGAAATGGATAGGTCAAACATACCACTCTTCATTTACTTCAAAATCTAGAGGCACGTCAATCATCATAAGAAAAGGTATACCATTTAAAGCAAAGAATATTATAACAGATATAGAAGGGAGATACCTAATAGTTAATGGAGAAATCCATGATACTCCACTTACTTTGGTAAATATATATGCCCCTAACTTTGATAACCCCCACTTTTTCAATAAAATTTTCAACATAATTGCAGAGTCAAACTATCAAAATGTTATAATAGGAGGAGACTTTAACTGTGTTTTAGATCCGTACTTAGATAAATCAAGTAAAAAACAGAGAGGGAATATGAAATCGAAAACTGGGGAGCTTCTCAATACCTATATAAACAACACTAATATAGCAGATGTTTGGAGAATTGTTAATCCAACTGGCAGGGAATACTCGTTTTACTCAATGGTACATAAGACATACTCACGTATAGACTACTTTCTGCTGGATACAAAATTAATCCCCCAAACATATAATGCAATATACCACACAAACTCGATTTCAGACCATTGTCCACTAACTTTCTTTTTAAAACTGGAAGGATTGTCTAAGAATAAATCGTTTTGGAGATTTAATTCTCAAATTCTAAAAGATCCACAAGCGAGTATATATTTAAAAGAACAAATGGAGGTCTTTTTTCAAATAAATGATACTCCAGATATATCGCCTACTGTACTATGGGAATCTTTTAAAGCATACATTAGGGGTATTATAATTTCATATCAAGCTTTTCAAAATAAAAAGAATAAGAATGAACAAAGACAGTTAGAAGAACTTATTAGACAAATGGATATAGATAATGCTAAAGATCCATCAATAGATAAACATAATAAAATAATAATTTTGAAATTTAAATTAAATAAATTATTATCTGCCAAACTTATAAGACTTTTTCAAATTACAAAACAAGAGCACTTTGAATTTGGGGATAAACCGCATAAACTTTTGGCTCGCCAGCTAAAAAAACGAGAAAAGGAACATACTATACCAAAGATCAAATCAGATAAAGGGGAATTATTAACAACACCAAAGGATATTAATAATAGATTTGCGCAATTTTATGAGAATTTGTATACATCTAAAACAACAAGTGATTCCAATAATATCACAAAGTTCTTGGATACCTGTAACCTTCCAAAGTTAGAATTGAAGGAACAAGAGGAACTGGGTGCACAAATCTCAATTAAGGAATTAGAAGATACAATAAACTCACTAAAGAATGGAAAAACACCAGGCCCTGACGGATTTACTAATGAATTTTATAAAAGGTTTTAAGATAAAATAATACCAAGATTACAAAAAATGTACCAATATGCTTTTAAAAAACGAATACTACCTGATACATTAGCGGAATCAACGATTACATTAATACCTAAGAAAAATAAAGACTTAGAAGAACCTGGTTCATATAGAGCTATAGCATTGTTAAACACAGATCAAAAAATATTAGCGAAAACATTAGCTAGAAGATTAAGTAAATACATTAGTAAATTAATAAACCCAGATCAGACGGGGTTTATCCCTAAGAGATACTCATCTAACAATATGAGACGTCTACTCAACATAATGCATTCACACAAATCTGAAGATCAAGAATTATCAATTATTTCGCTGGATGCTGAAAAAGCATTTGATCAAGTAGAATGGAATTATATGGACAAAGTATTACAAAAATTTCAACTGGGGGAGAATTTTATTCTATGGATCAAGTTACTATATAACAAACCTACAGCTAGAATACTAACTAATAACATATTATCCTCGAAATTCCAACTATCAAGGGGAAATAGACAAGGATGCTCATTATCACCACAACTGTTTGCTCTCATTATTGAACCGCTAGCAGAAAAAATTAGAATACACCCTGATATCCATGGATATAATACTAAAGATTCATATAATAAAATATCTTTATACGCGGATGATATATTACTGTACATTACAAAACCTCAAATCACTATACCAAATATATTAAATTTAATTGAAGATTTTGGATCTTTTTCTGGATATAGAATAAATTGGAATAAAAGTGAAATTATGTCAATAAAACCGAAAGATTCATCACATCTTTTAAAATTCCCTTTTAAAATAGCTACAGAAAAATTTAAATATTTGGGAATCGAAATTACCAGATCATATCAAGGTATGTTTAGGGCAAATTTTGACCCCTTACTTAATAAATTAAACACACTAATTAAATTCTGGAAAACGCTCCCGATGTCTTTAATAGGCCGAATAAACGCAATAAAAATGATCTTTTTACCACAAATTTTATACCTATTTCAATCAATTCCTATATACTTACCAAAGAAGTTTTTTAAAAAACTCGACTCAGATATCACTAATTTTATATGGGACTATAAATCACATAGAATACAAAAAACTCATCTGAATAAACCTAAAGTATTAGGGGGTTTAGCACTACCTAATTTTATGTATTATTATTGGTCAGTAAATATTAAAAATATGATTCAACTGATGGATAACTCCGCCCAGCAAGCGGACTGGATTGTAATGGAGAAAGAGGATTGCTCCTCTAGAAACATTGGAGCGATCCTCCTCTCTCCAATGAAATTGAATGACATAAATTATAATAAGAACCCAATTATTCATAGTACAATCCGAATTTGGAAACAAATAAAACAAAATTTAAAATTAAGAAATTTATCACTTTTATTACCTATAGTCAATAACCCTTCGTTTAATCCTTCTATTATAGATAAAGCTTATACACAATGGGATAGATTAGGAATTAAAACGCTTGGTGACATATGAAACTGGAAAATTACTTTCATTTCAACAATTACAAATAAAATATAAACTCGGAAATAATCAATATTTTAAATATTTTCAAATATGCGACTATTTGAAAAAATATACAAAAGATCATCATAATAACCCAGCAGATGTACTGGACGAGGCAATGCAGATAAAAGCAGAATCAGCAAACTTAATATCATATTTGTATAATATTATCTTAAATGCACAAATACCATCTACGGAGGGTATCAGAAGAGACTGGGAACAAGAGTTAGCTATTAAAATTTCAAAGGAAAGTTGGAATGAATACTTATTAAACGTGCATAAATGCTCGATTAATGTAAGACACACTTTAATACAATTTAAAATTTTACATAGATTATATTATTCGAAAACTAAAATTCATAAAATTTTCCCAAATGTATCATCTATTTGTGATAAATGTCAATCCCAAGAAGCTACCATAACGCACTCATTCGTTTCTTGTACAAAAATTCAAAAATTTTGGAATGAAATTTTTGAAATCTTTACAAAGTTATTTAAAACAAGACTGATACCCAAAGCAGAATGGATTATCTTCGGTATAACGGAAGATGGTCCAGAACTAAATGTGTTTCAAAAGAAACTAATGGACTATGGGTTAATAACTGGAAAAAAGCTAATTCTAAAATTTTGGAAGAAGGCTCCAATACCAACTATAAATATGTGGATTTCAAATATGTTTGAAACATTACACCTAGAAGAGATAAGACTCCTCCTAGCAGGTAAACCAGATCATTTCCACCTGACGTGGTCTGCATTTATAGAATTATTACAAACATAAGGTGCAAAAGTACTTTAAAAAAAAAATTGAGGTCAGGTAAGGGGGGATGATAGTTGAAGAGTTGGTATGTCCAATTTGCGTAATGCTCATAAAAATATTTGTTTCTCTCTTTTTCCTCTTTCTCTCTTTCTTTTTTTCCTAGGGTCTATTTCTTAACTCTTTTTCTTTTGTTTTTAATTTTGCTCTTATAGGGTCTTCGTCCTTTTTTGTTGTCACATTTCCTACACTTCCACTTTTTCCTTCACTTTCTTCTTTCTTTCAATCTTTTCCTTTTCTAGTGTAAAAAATAAATGGAGTACATTAATTGTAAGAAGATATAAATGACAAGTACTAATGTATGTGGTTGTAATGTAATGTACTTCTAATAAAATACAAATTAAAAAAAAAAAAAAAAGAATGGAAAAACACCAGGACCAGATGGTTTTAGTAATGAATTTTATAAAAGATGTTACGAAATAATTACACCATGGTTACATAAAATGTATACATATGCTTTTAAAGAACATACACTTCCAGAAACATTAGCGGAATCAACGATTACACTTATACCTAAAAAAGGTAAAGATTTAGAAGATCCGGGTTCTTATAGAGCCATTGCGCTGTTAAATACAGATCAAAAAATATTAGCGAAAACATTAGCTAGAAGATTAAGTAACTATGTTAGTAAATTAATAAATCCGGATCAAACAGGGTTTATATCCAAGAGATATTCATGCAATAATCTGAGACGTCTGATTAATATAATGCACTCACATAAAACCGAAGAACAAGATTTATCAATTATTTAAATATTTGGGAATTGAAATTACTAGAAAATATAAATCTTTATTTAATGCAAACTATATGCCCTTACTCAATAAATTAAACATACCGATTAAATTCTGGAAAACTCTTCCGATGTCTCTTATAGGCTGAATAAATGCTATAAAAATGATCTTTTTACCACAAATTTTATATCTATTCCAGTCAATACCGATATATTTACCAACAATTTTTTTTTTTTAATTGGATGCTGACATTACAAACTTTATATGGGACTATAAATCCCACAGAATCCAAAGAAAACATTTGTGTAAACCTAAAGAATCTGGCGGATTATCACTCCCTAATATTTTATATTATTACTGGGCCACAAATGTCAAAAATATGATTCACCTGTTGGACAATTCGGCCCAGCAGGTGGATTGGATAGCAATGGAGAGAGAGGATTGTTCCCCTTTTAACATAGGAGCGATCCTTCTCTCACCAACAAAAATGAAGAATACAATATACAGTAAAAATCCAATTATTCATAGTACAATTAGAATTTGGAAACAAATAAAATTAACTTTAAAATTAAGAAATCTATCACTTTTCTCACCTATAATGAATAACCTTTCGTTTAAACCTTCTATGATAGATAAATCTTTTATAAATTGGGATAGAGTAGGAATTAAAACGTTTGGAGATATGTATGATAATGGAAGTTTTTTAACATTTCACCAACTACAACTTAAATACAACTTGAGTAGTAATCAATATTTTAAATACTTTCAAATACGTGACTATTTGAAAAAATACATACGAGAATATCAAAATATGTCTCCTGATCTATTAGATGAGATAATGAATATAAAATCGGAATCAGCTAATTTAATATCATACCTGTATAATTCCATTTTAAACATAGAAATTCCATCATCTGATGGGATTAGAAGAGAATGGGAACAGGAACTAGCTATAAAAATCTCGAAAGAGAGTTGGGATAAACACCTGTTATATGTGCATAAATGCTCGATTCACATAAGACATACTCTAATTCAATTTAAAATTTTACATAGATTATACTATTCGAAAGTTAAATTAAGTAAATTTTACCCAAATACCTCTTCTAGCTGTGATAAATGCCTAACACAAGAAGCAACTATAGCACATTCTTTTGTTTTTGTATAAAAATCCAAAAGTTTTGGAATGACATTTTTGAAATTTTCACTAAATTATTTAAAATAAAACTGAAACCGAATGCAGAATTGATTATTTTTGGAACAATAGAAGCAAGTTTGGAGCTGACTTCGTTTCAAAGGAGTTTTCTTAATTATGGCTTAATAACGGCAAAAAAACATATTCTGAAATTTTGGAAAAATGCTCCTACGCCAACGACAAAAATGTGGACTTCTAATATGTCGGAATTGTTACACCTAGAAGATATGAGATTCCTCTTAGCAGGTGAACCAGACCAATTCCAAAAGATTTGGTCTCCATTTATCGACTTATTGCAAACATAGGGTGCAACAAAATGTTGATAATAAATGGTTTCAGGACATGGCGAGGAGTAAAGATATGAAGTAAGTGCATCCCTTTCATATTGTCCTACCTTATCTTATGTTTTCTTTTTTCTTTTTCCTTCTTTAGGTTTTTCTCTTTTTTAAACTATTTCTTGTGGTTTAGGTCCATATGGGTGTTCCTGGACCACTCTTTCAATCACTCACTTACTATCTTTATTAACTCTTTCTATCCTTTTCTCTTATTAAAGTTTAAAATAAGAAGTGGTACAAGAAAAGTATAAACTTACGTTATTGCAGATTACTGTAATGTACAATACTTCTAATAAAATTTTTTAAATAATTTTTTAAACGCCATTCACCTGTATTCATCTATCTCTGACAAGGCCTTGTCTCACTCCCACCTCTCTTCCAGTTTTCTTACCTGACCCCCCCCCCACACCTGCCCCCTCACTACAACTGCCCAGGCCATCACCGGCTCTGACCTCCCTACCATCGAAGGGATCTATCGTAGTCGCTGCCTCAAAAAGGCAGCCAACATCATTAAAGACCCACACCATCCTGGCCACACACTCATCTCACCACTGCCATCGGGAAGAAGGTACAGGAGCCTGAGAACTGTTATGTCCAGGTTCAGAAACAGCTTCTTCCCTACAGCCATCACGCTATTAAACACTACAACCTCATAAGCTATGAACTACAATAGATTATTATTATTATTATTATTATTATTATTATTATTATTATTATTGTTTGTTCTTTTTTTTCTTAGTTTTTGTTATATTATTTACTATGATTACATATTCTGTTGTGCTGCTGCAAGAATTTCATTGTTCTATCTCAAGTCAAGTCAAGTCAAGAGAGTTTATTGTCATGTGTCCCAGATAGGACAATGAAATTCTTGCTTCCTGCAGCACAACAGAATATTGTACGCAAAAATACAGAACAGTTCAGTTCAATATACACATAAATAAGCAGATAAAGTGCAATAGGCTGTTTCAGTTCAGAGTCTGTTTGTTGGTGAGTTTAATAGCCTGATGGCTGTGGGGAAGTAGCTGTTCCTGAACCTGGATGTAACAGATTTCAGGCTCCTGTACCTTCTGCCCGATGGTAGCGGAGAGATGAGTGCATGGCCAGGATGGTGTGGGTCCTTGATGATGCTGGCTGCCTTTTTGAGGCAACAACTGCGATAGATCCCTTCGATGGTGGGGAGGTCAGAGCCGATGATGGACTAAGCAGTGGTCACAATAATCTGGGACATATGACAATAAAGCACTCTTGACTCTTGACTCTTGATGATCAGTCTGAAGAAGGGTTTGTAGAAGAGTAACATGACAATTGCCAAAGTGCTTGCTTGGATACTTGACACAAAAGCTATAAATTTTATTACCACAGTGAAAGTACAGCTATGATTAGTCATCTCAAGTCACAAAGTTCATCTCAATCACGTTCTCTTTCGCAAGATATTTCCAAAATATTTCTGCTGTGGTCATATTTTAGTATGATCAGCTATTTGCAAAACTAACTGCTTGGCTCAACAGTTTGCTAGAACCTTCATGCACAGTGTTAAGAAACTTGCTTACTTTTCTATATACATATCCGCGTATTACAATGATCGTTGGAATTGTGACAGCCCTAGATTGAGGTGCTTTCCCCTTGCAGCAAGTAAAATAAAGCATGCTGTTGGTGGTTATCGTAACGAGTCTTTGATTCTTACTTCGGGTCGAAATTTTGACATTTCCTGACCCAAAATGTCACCTATCTATGTTCTCCAGAGATGCTGCCTGACCTGCAGAGTTACTCCAGCACTTTGTGTCTTTTTTGTCAACCAACATCTGTAGTTCCTTGTGTCTACAACTATAACAGTATAGTTTGTTTCACAATCTGTTTCACATTTCCATACAAATTTCCCTCGCAGCCATCATACAAGAAGCCTCCCATAATAATTCCTCTGTTGTTATGTGACTCCACTCTTCACCATGGATTGGTCAGATAGTCAGTAAACAGTGAGAGGTTTCAGCATTGGCTACAAGCAACATTCCTTTAAGTTTGGTCTTCCTCCTAGCAAAATCTACCTCTTGATTTGGTGCTTATCTTTTATTTTTGTGCAGGTACCTAAATATCCTATTTCAGGGAATGGCAAATGTTCCCTGTCCAACACTTTGCTCATTACAGTGGCAGCAAAGTGAAATATATTATTATTATTATATTATTATTATTAAACAGCTGATAGAGCTGCTGCCTCACAACGATAAAGACCCAGGCACAATCCTGATCTCGGTGGCTGTCTATGTGGAGTTTGCATGATCTCCCTGTAACCGCTTGGGTTTCCTCCTATATTAATGAATGGACTGAAGTAATGTGATGGGGTTTCCCTTCACATTAGTAATGTGTGGTGTGAAATAGTGTGTACTATAACCAACTTCTACTTGATTAGGTTTGATAATAGTAAGATTAAATGAGAACTTACCAGTTTGAAGTTTGATCTTTATTTTATGAGGAGTTATGTTGAGGGATTACGTGAATGCAGGAAGATTGTTCCCGATGTTGGGGAAGTCCAGGACAAGGGGTCACAGCTTAAGGATCACAGCTTAAGGATAAGGGGGAAATCCTTTAAGACCGAGATGAGGAAAACCTTTTTCACACAGAGAGTGGTGAATCTCTGGAACTCTCTGCCACAGAGGGTAGTTGATGCCAGTTCATTGGCTATATTTAAGAGGGAGTTAGATGTGGCCCTTGTGGCTAACGGGATCAGGGGGTATGGAGAGAAGGCAGGTACGGGATACTGAGTTGGATGATCAGCCATGATCATATTGAATGGCGGTGCAGGCTCGAAGGGCCGAATGGCCTACTCCTGCACATATTTTCTATGTATCTATGTATCTATGAATTGCCCGCCAGCCCGCATGTGCGTCAATCTTCAAAGCAGCGGCGTGAAATCACAGATAACAGTTGTTGAACTGAATATAGTAAGATTAGAGTAACTAGAATACCTGCTGACCTTTATGATAGAGGGTAGGGTCGTGGTGGGCACGTTATCCCTCAACGTAACTCCTCATAAAATAAAGATCAAACTTCAAACTGGTAAGTTCTCGTTTAATCTTACTATTTTACTTCGGAGTCACGTGAGTGACTACGTGAAGATTTTAAAGCTGTGAATTCATGCCGTGGAAACGAGTCCATGCGTCACACACTGCATCAGTTGACCAAGGATGAGTGAACATTAATAATGCATTCAGACATGACATAGATATAGACATGTTGATGCTTTTAATGAACAAATAATGATAATAGTAACCCCCCTCAACCGGGAGGAAACTATAAAACAGAACCTAAAATAGAGTTGGCAAATACCCCTGGTCTGGCAATGGGTTAGTTCTAAAATGTTTGGAAAGATCGTTCGTTTGACCATCCTGCAGCCGCTAGGATGTGGTCCCGCGAAACGTCCATAACCCTGCTGTTGATGTTGTTGCCGCCCTGGTGGAGTGAGACTTGAAAATGTCAGTGTTCACTCCTGTATAAGCCAGAACCCGTTTTAACCACTTGGGGATGGTCTGAACGGATACCTTCTTATGAGGCTTTATGTAACTAACAAACATTGCTAGTTCAGAGTCTTTAAGGCTCTTAGTGACCTTAACATACTGGTGTAGATGTGTGACCACACACAACCGATGGTCCATGGGATATGCCAACAAATCTAGTTTGAGACCTGATGCCCCTGGTCTACTCTGCTTGACTAAGTCATAAACATAAAATGTTATTTTGCCTGCAGATGTAATCATCCTGTCCAGTCACAGCTTATGCAATGACTGGACCCATTGCGCTGAACTCAGCGCCATGAGCATAACCACTTTGTAAGTGAGTTTGACCAAGGACAGTGATGTAGCTGGAGCCCACCGGCGAAGCGACGTAGCACAATGTTAACATCCCATATCTCTGCGTACCTGGGCCTGGGAGGTTTCGAGTTGAAGATACCTTTAATAATCTAGATATCAGAGGGTGAGACCCGACAGAGTGGATTCTGCTCCCCGCAGCCAAAATGATGAGAAGGCACGTTAGGCAGTTAATGGCACTATAACTTAATGATTGTCAAAGACCCATATAAAACTGAACTTCAAGATGTCAGTCATCCGTGCCGAATTATATGTAATATTAGCATAAAACAAAATACTTCCCATCTCCTTATGAGGAAATGTACTGCTTATTTGGTGCTATCCCTGCAATCTGCAGTGAGCACGTCCATGGTTTGGTTTGACAACCCAAGCCGCAGGAATGGTCTTCTCAGAGTCTGCAAGTCAATGAATTTATTTTATCATGCAGAGGATGGTTTCCCGAGTCATTCCTCCCCAGTGTAGCGAGAATGCATCCATCGCCACTGATATGCCACATATTTTTTGCAACTGGTGATTGAGCCTGGATGCAAACATCTCGATCTTTTAGTGTTCCATCGAGCCACAATGTCATTAAATACTTTGTGATCCAACATCCATTCTGTGTTGTCATTGATTTTATGTGATGATACACCAGTGCCAAATGAGGTTAGGTAAACTATCACCGGATACTTTGACTTGATTGCACCCATGTGATTAACATATACCACCACCAAAGTGTATCAACTTGGACGTGAGCATGCAGATTATGCATATTTGCACAAAAACCTTTAACCCACAGAATGCACCTAGTGTCTATAGGGAGTTGATACCATATAACTGAAGAATTGGTAACTCATGCAAATCCCATCCGCTCTGTAACTAAAGATGGTATTAGTAATTTTCCATCTTTGAGCAATAGCATCAGTTTGTAATTATAACTGAAGATTTACTGATGAAAAGTTAGTGGAGCAATGCTGAATACTGTTCGTCCACCATGGTGACTTTGATAGTTTCAGCTGGTAATAGCATAGGTCTGTTAACAATGACCTACATGGTACTTGAGAGCTTACTCCTTTGCATGCTGTAAGTTCTGATAATGCAAAGGCCCAAATAGCACAGCTGAAAAGCCAATATATTGCCAATTACACTTGATGAATAGAAGGCTGCATGATAACAACAAGGTTGTTACTGACTTCAATTAATTCCAATCTCTTGCCCCAGGGTGGAGTCACAGACAAATTAATAGAGTTAAAGGTAAATCCCAATAATCAATAATTTCAGTTGGTATCAACTTAAATTTAACTGGATGGATGAGAAACCCAATTTCTCAAATATAGTTTTGTGGCTGATACAGCTAACTTAGCAAAATACAGTGTTTAGAATATCATCCAGTTAGGCCATAACAATTGTTTTTTAGCTCTGAGCAGCCGAAGCACTGGTTTTAGTAATTTGGTAAATAACCTGGGAGCTGAAGTTAGCCCATTTTGCAACGCTTTTAACTGTATCATTGCCCCATCCAACTAAATTTCAAATATTTCCGGTGATCCCTGTGGATGGAAACTGATCCCATGGAAGTTAGACAGTCACGAAGTTTCCTATTCAGAAAGGTCTATACTGCACATGCGAGTTGAACCTGTTGACAATGAACAGGCCACATCTGCCACAATTGCGCGCCTGCCTTGAAAGGCAACTCCAGCCATATTTCCGAGAACTCTGGCCAATTTCCGCGCTTGTCTCGCTTGTATACTGTGCAGTATAAACTAATCTCATGTTATCATTTTAATTTATAAACAGATCTGAATCTCATGTTATCATTGTCATTTGTACAAAAATACAAGTGTAAATATTACCAACTTGTAAATGGTCCACATACCTCATGTTTCGGAAAGAACCAGACCCACCTACCTTCATGGTTATCCGTGGCTTTATGGTAAGCCCAAAGGCCCCTGATACGGGTTCTATTTCCGTCCTTGATTTGGAGAGTAGGACTGCTGGGGTGCGTGGCCATATTTTTCCTGAGGACCGGTTTGGGCCTTGGCCTAAAAGACCCGTGCCCAGCTTTCAAGCTGCCATCAGCTTCAGTGAACCGCTTCCTGCCGGTGGAGGTGTGGGGTGTGTTGTCGCCGACACCTTGATTAGTCCGACAGCTTTTGTTTCCTCATCCCGGTCTTACCTGTTTGGACAGGTTTTCTGTGAAGAGAAGATTCGGCGGCTGGACATTGCTGGCCTTACATGAGCCTGCAAATTGGAATTTAAGGCAGGTCTGATGGCGTTCTATGTTCATTTTGAAGTGTGCATTGCACATCAACACCAGGCCAGTAATCTTTAAAATTTGTTGGAGTTTCATTTCCTGGGTTTTCATGCCGCCTCCAATATCACCCCCAGATAGCGCTGTTCACTGCCGGCACTTTCAGGTACAATTTACAGGTGCATAGTATCTCACAGCCGGCACCTGTTCCTGTAATGATGTGATGTGAGGTAGCTGCTGCTTCGCGAGGGGAACTCTGGCCCCTCTGGGTTTTCAGCCAATGGCTGGAAGTCAACTCTTCCAGCAGGAGCTCCTTCGTTTGCGAGGATATCGCAACCCTTGATGCCATGACAGAAATTTCTGGAACCTCATGCATGTACTCCAGTATGTTCCCCGGACATACTTCCGAGTTTGGAGTCAGTTACCAACTGACCCCTCGCCACGCGGTTCCCGCAGCCAGGCTTCCCCGAGCCGGGTTTCCCCGCGGTTTCCGCAGTCGGGATTCCCCCGCGGTCCCTGTAGACGGGATTCCCCGCGATGTCCGTAGTCGGGTTTCCCCGAGCCGGGTTTCCCCGCGGAGCTGGGATTTCCCCGCGGAGCTGGGATTTCCCCGGAACGTCTCCAGCAGGAACTCTGTAAAGAGCTTCCTGCAAGGAAAAAACAGACCTGGAAATAACTTGAAAACTTACCTTCAGGTTTGAAACTTACCGCTGGTGGAGCAGCGCGCCACCAGCCAGTCGTTGCGCAATGCGATAGACGATATGACGCGCATGCGGGTTGGCGGGCTCTTCACGTAGTCACTCACGTGACTCCGAAGTAAAATAGTGAGCCTTCTTTGCCTCTGGCTTTACTCACAGGCCTTGGCTCTGTTTGGACAACTCCTGTTAACCCACACTAATCCACCATCTTAATTGATCTGACTGTTTTATCTGACTAGAGGTATGGACAACTGAAGAAGGTCTGAAGAAAGGTCTCGACTCGAAATGTCACCCATTCCTTCTCTCCAGAGGTGATGCCTGTCCCGCTGAGTTAAGGGGCTGTCCCACTGCAGCGACCTAATCTGCGAGTTTAGAATAGTTTGCCCTCGACTCAAACTCGAAGCATGGTCGACACATGGTCCTAGAAGGTCCTATGAGGTCACTGGAACTCTCCTTCATGCTCGAGGGAAGTTCCCGAATACTCGCGGCCTCAGCTAGGTCGTGGAAAAATTTTCAGCATGTAAAAATTGGTCGGCATGGTCCTTTTGAACTCGTAGTGCAGTGGAGTGGGGTTGCCATGTAGTTATAGGCAGTCGAGGGCAGCCGTAGACAATCTCCTTCGCTGACCGAGCATTTTAATTGGCTCATTGGAGTTTTCAGGACCCAGGAAACCCAACCGGTAGGTTAAATGCCCGCTAAACTTTATTAAACGTTGTCTGACTTCTTAAACGTGTCTCCACTCCTTCTCCCCCACTTCTCCCCCCTTCTCTCCCCTTCTCTCCCCTTCTCTCCCCCTCTCTCCCCCTCTTTCCCTCTCTCTCCCCCCTCCCCCCTCCGCGCGCTCTAAAGCACTTACCGTACACTGTGCAGCCATCTTTCACCTTCCTCTTCATCGTGGGTGTGAATTTCAGACAGCGCTCCCCCTCTTTCCCTGGCCCCCGTCTTTGCAATGTGTTTGTGTGTGTGTGTGTGTGTGTGCTCGGTCGATCCAGCTCGTGGTTTCATCGCTGACGGTCGATCCAGCTCGAGGTTTTTCAGGTGAGTGCTCTCGCGCTTGAAGGTCGAAGACACTCTTCTGAACTCGCGGAATAGGTCGCCGCAGTGGGACAGCCCCTTTACTCCAGCTTTTTGTGTCTATCTATGGACAAAAAGGTTTCCATTTCCCTTATCTACATCCCCTGAGGATAAGACATCCTCATCGATGTCTTTAAATTTACTCTCGCACAACATAGCCAGTATGTCCATGGTCTGTGTCAGTCTCTTGATGAGTTAAATACTCATCACCTGTAACTGGCCAAGATGCCTATTCACGGGTCCAGGCAGCGGGCGGTCAATGGTCACACCAGAGTCGGCTGCCTGCCCCTATGTCCGTGCTCGCGTGTCCCTGGAGAGGGAACACATAGTGTCCACGGGGACGCTGGAGGCCTTCCGTGAACACTGGTCGTCACGGGGGTGGAGAATGCTGCACGCTGCCATCGAGGGAGAGAGGGAGAGAGAGATAGAGAGAAACAGAGAGAGAGAGAGAGAGAGAGACAGACCGACAGAGAGAGAGAGAGAGAGAGAGAGAGACAGAGAGAGACAGAGAGAGAGTGCCCGCAACCTTTCCCCCACACGTCGAGTCCACGCTGACCGCCCCCCCCGCCAATCCCCACCCCCAATCCCCCCCGCCAACCACCCGCCCCCGCCATCCCCCCGCACCCCGCACCCTGCCCAAGTTAAAGTTAAAAACATAGAGCGAAGGGGAAGATATAAAGTGCGGGCATTGTAGCATATCAATTCAATAGACAAAGTCCAAAGTCCGTAATGGGGTAGAGGTGAATCGGACAGTACCCTAGCTTATGGAAGGACCATTCAGAAGCCTGATAAAAGAGTGGAAGAAGCTGTTCCTGAGGCTGGCGGTGTGCTTTCAAACTTCTATATCTTCTACTTGATGGGAACAGAGAGAAGAAGGAATGATCAGGGTGGGAGAAGTCTTTGGTTATGCTGTCTGCTTTTCCAAGGCAGCATGACGTCTAGTCGATGCGATGGTACTGGGCTACACACAGTTTCAAAGTTTCAACTTTGAAACAAGTTGTTTATTAGTTTTTTATCTACATAATACAGTTATTGATTGCTCAGCAACATTTATCAAAAGCATGCATTCATTTTCTAATCAGCTTTCTGTGTATCTTTAATACTTTCCTTCATAGACCTTTGCCAATCCTATCATGTTGTACAGTTCTCCCCCAGTGGCTGCAGCAGAGCTGATAAAACACTGCTCACTTGCAATAGACCAGGATGCAGATAGTCCATTAGGATGACCTCACCCTCTGGGCTAGAAATATGCTATCTTGCCATGAGAGACACACATCTGAACTAAACTGCATAAGGCCAACGTCAAAAACATTGGTGGAGTGGAAGTAATGGAATCAGACTTAAAGGCCTGTCTCACGAGTCTGCGGTCATTGGCGGCGAAACGGGAAGAATCTGCCGCCATAGACCGCGCACTCGTGAGAACGTACAATTCCGGGGCCGTGCGGCGGTGTTCCCAACACCGCACGGTGCTAAAATAAAATCGACAATGTCGAAAACTATATACTCACTGCACAACCTCCACCAGTGATGCACAAGTGCGGCACGGCCGCCCGCACGGGCCGCCGCCAGTGTGGCTCGAGCGCCGTGCGTCAAACCTCCACTGCCACAGCCTCCGCCAGTGAGGCACGTGTGCGGCACGGCCGCAGGCACAGCCACCGCTACAGCGCCGCGATCAGGATGGCCGCCGCCACAGCCGCCGCTGGTGAGTCACGTGCGGCGGGCCGACATCATCGCAGTAGGCCCGCCCTTTTTTTTAACTTACCGCAAGCACGTGGGACCCGCCGTGTTTGAATTACTCGGCCCCCGCGCAGCATCCGTGCGGCGCTCCGGTGGATAGGCTCGGCGCTCTCGCCGTTGCCGTGCGGTCCCCTCTACCGGCGACGCCGCGCTTCACCGCCGATGACCGCAAACAGGTAAGACAGAGCCTTTACTGTGAGAGCTGTGGAATTGTACCTAGGCACTGTCATTCCCATTCTGTAAAACATAAGAAGAGAAAAGTATGGATCAGGGGTAACTAATCAACCCTTTAAGCCTACAGTGGTGTTCACTAAGATCATAGTTGATCCACTGCTTTTAACAACACTTTCCTGCTTTCTTTCCAAATCATCTGTTTAAATATTAGTTTAAATATCTGTTAGCCTATGACTTGAATATATTCAATAATAGTAAGAATAAACGAGAACTTACAAGTTAGAAGTTTGATCTTTATTTTATGAGGAGTTACGATGAGCGATTACGTGAAGAAGCCCATCAGCACGCATGTGCGTCAACCTTCAAAGCAGCGGTGTGAAATCACAGATAACAGTAGTTGAACTGAACATAGTAAGATTGGAGAGAACTAGAACAACCAGGTGATCTTTATGATAAGAGGGTTGGGAGCGGAGGGCACGTAATCGCTCATCGTAACTCCTCATAAAATAAAGATCAAACTTCAAACTGGTAAGTTCTCGTTTAATCTTACTATTTTACTTCGGAATCACGTGAGTGATTCCGTGAAGATTTCAAAGCTCTGTGATTTCATGCCGTGAACACAAGTCCACACAAGCACAACTGCATCAGTTGACCACAGATAAGGGAAACATTCATAATGCATACAGACATGACGTAGAATTAAAACATGCTGTTGCTTTTTAATGAACAAATAATAATAATAGTAACCTCTCTCATCCGGGAGGAAACTATAAAACAGAACCTAAAATAGAGTTGGCAAATACCCCCGGTCTGGCAATGGGTTATTATAAAATGTTTGGAAAGTACGTTCGTTTGACCATCCTGCAGCCGCTAGGATGTGGTCCAGCGGAACGTACATAACCCTTGCTGCTGATGTAGTAGCAGCCCTGGTGGAGTGAGAGTTGAAAATATTAGTATCTGCTGCATAAGCCCAAACCCCGTTTTAACCACCTGGAGATGGTCTGAACTGATACCTTCTTATGAGTTTTTTTGTAACTAACAAACATTGCTAGTTTAGAGCCTCTAAGGCTCTTGGTGACCTTGACGTATTGTTGTAAATGTGTGACCACACACAACCGAAGGTCCATGGGGTATGCCATGAAAACTAGTTTGAGACCTGACGCCCCTGGTTTGTTCTGCTTAACTAAATCATAAACATAAAATATTATATTATTTGCAGATGTAACCATCCTGTCCTGTCACAATTTATGTAGTGACTGGACCCGTTGCGCTGAGACCAGCGCCATGAGGATAACTACCTTATGAGAGCCGGGCTAAAGATAAGGATGTACCTGGAGCCCCCTGGTGAAGTAGTGTTAACACAATGTCAAATCCCATACTTCCGTGTACCTGGGCCTGGGAGAACTTGTGTTAAAAATATCCTTTATAAATCTGGATCTCAGAGGGTGAGACCCAACAGAGTGGGTCCCGCTCGCTGCAGCAAATATGATGAGAAGGCACGTTTGGCACAGTTAATGGCACAATAACTTAATTTATTGTCAAAGACCCATTTGAAAATGAACTCCAAGACGTCAGTTATCCGTGCCGTATTATATGTAACATTAGCATTTAAACAAAACGCTTCCCATCTCCTGAAGAGGAAATGTACTGCTTTTTTGGTGCTATCCCTGCACTCTGCAGTGAGCACGTACATGGATCGGTCTGACAACCCGAGCCACAGGAACGGTCTTCTCAGAGTCTGCAAGTCAATGAATTGAGTTTATCATGCAGAGGCTGGTTTCCCGAGTCACAGGCTGAATCAGCAAAGTTTTATGTTTAGAATAACCATATAAGGTTCTCTTATTATTCCCAACATTAGCGGGAACCCTGGCTGCATAGGCCAGTCAGGCAGTACGAAAAGCCTGAAGCGGGATCTTGCTGGATTTTTTGCAAGACCCGACTGATGAGGCAAAATGGAGGAAAGACTTAAAAGAACATTCCTCCCCAGTGTAGCGAGAATGTATCTCTCGCCACTGTTATGCCACATATTTTTGCAACTGGTGAATGAGCCTGGATGCAAACATATCGATATTCAGTGTTCCATTGAGCCACAATGTTATTAAATACTTTGTGATCCAACATCCATTCTGTGTTGTCATTGATTTTACGTGATGAGACACCAGCGCCAAATGAGGTTAGGTAAATTATCACAGGATACTTTGACTTGATTGCACCCATGTGATTAACATATGCCACCACCATAGTGTATCAACTTGGAGTTGAGCATGCAGATTATGCATATTCGCACAAAAAACCTTTAACCCATAGAATGCAGCTAGTGTCTATAGGTAGTTGATACCAATAACTGAAGAATTGGTAAATCATGCAAATCCCATCCGCCTCCGAAACTAGAGATGGCATTCGTAATTTTCCATCTTTGAGCACTAGCATCAGTTTGTAATATAACTGAAGATTTACTGACCAAAAAATTACTGGAGCAATGCTGAATACTGTTCGTCCACCATTGTGACTTTGGTAGCTTCAGCTGGTAATAGCATAGGTCTGTTAATAATGACCTACATGGTACTTGAGATGTTACTCCTTTGGACGTTGTAAGTTCTGATAATGCAAAGGCCCAAATTGCACAGCTGAAACACAGCTACTATATTGGCAATTACACTTGATGAATAGAAGGCTGCTTCATAACAACGAGGTTGTTACAGGCTTCTATTAATTCCAATCTCTTGCCCCAGGGTGGAGTCACAGACAAATTAATAGTTAAAGGTAAATCCCAATAATCAATAACTCTAGTTGGTATCAACTTAAATTTAACTGGATGGATGAGAAACCCCAATTTCTCAAATATAGTTTGTGGCTGAAACAGTTAATTTTAGCAAAATACAGCGTTTAGAATATCATCCAGCTGGCCATAACAAGTGTTTTTGAGCTCTGAGCAGCCCAAGCACCGGTTTTAGTAATTTGGTAAATAACCTGGGAGCTGGTTAACCCAGTTTGCAACGCTTTAACTGTTATCATTGCCCCATGCAGATAAATTTCAAATATCTCCAGTGATCCCTGTGAATGGGAACTGAATAGTATGTATCTTTGAGATCGATGGATGCCATAAATATCCTATGGAAATCAGTTGTTAGACAGTAACGAAGTTTCCTATTCTGAAATGTCTATACTGCACATGCGAGTTAAATCAAGGATGAACCGACGTCCTCCATCTTTCACAATGAACAGGCCACGCCTGCCATAATTCTGAGCCTGCCTCGAATGGCAACTCTGGCCAGATTTCCGAGCCTGTCTAGAAAGGCAATCCTGGCCATAATACTGAGCCTACCTCGAAAGACAACTCTGGCCATAATTCTGAGCCTGCCTCGAAAGACAACTCTGGCCATATTTCCGAGCCTGTCTCAAAAGGCAATCCTGACCATAATACTGAGCCTACCTCGAAAGACAACTCTGGCCACAATTCCAAGCCTGCTTGGAACCCTTGTATACTGTGCAGTATAAACTAATCTCATGTTATCATTTAGTGTCATTTGTACAAAAAACAAGTGTAAATATTACCAACTTGTAAATGGTCCACATACCCCATGTTTTGGAAAGAACCAGACCCACCTACCTCCATGGTTACCGGTGGTCTTATGGTAAGCCCAAAAGCCCCTGATGCGGGTTCTATTTCTGTCCTTGATTTGGAGAGTAGTACTGGTGGGGTGTGTGGATTCCATATTTTTCCTGAGACCGACTTGGGCCTTGGCCTGAAAGACCTCTGCCCAGCTTTCAAGCTGCCACTAGCTTCAGTGAACCGCTTACTGCCGATGGAGGCGTGGGGTGTGTTGTCACCGAAACGATGAAGCTTTGCTCGTCGTTGGTACCTTGATTAGTCTGACAGCTTTTACTTCCTCATCCAGGTCTTACCTGTTGGATAGGTCTTCCCCGAAGAGAAGATTCGGCGGCTGGTTTCATTTCCTGGGTTTTCATGCCCCGTCCAATGTCACCCCAGATAGCGCTGTTCACTGCCGGCACTTTCAGGAACAATTTACAGGTGCATGGTATCTTACAGCCGTCACCTGTTCCTGTAATGATGTGACGTGAAGTAGCTGATGCTTGCAAAGCTTGTAACGTGTGGGGAACTCTGGCCCCCTCCGGGTTTTCTGCCAATGGCTGGAAACGAACTGTTCCTGCAGCAACTCCTTCGTTTGCGAGGATATCACAACCCTTGAAGCCATACGCATGTACTCCAGTATGTTCCACGGACAAACTTCCAAGTTTGGAGTCAGTTACACACTGACCCCTTGCACTCCCCTCCACAGAGAGGGAGATTTGTAAGCAGCCCTGAAACAGGTGCTGCCGCAGGCCCCCGAGAAGACCTGCGCTGATATGGCCCCGTTCCACGGACCATACCAGGATGGAGCATCACATTTGTGGGATAAACGCCCGAAGGCGCTATCCATGCTCCATCTGGGTTAAACGTCCGAGGACGTACCCACGTATGTCGGAGGAGAACCCTCCTGGCCTGACTCGTCCGAGTCCACAGGCCTAACCGACTTACTCTTGGTTTTACCCCCTTTCTGGGGAACCACAGATGTCTGGAAGACGCTGACCGCACTGTCAGCGACTCGGGTGGCGAACCCGCCGGCCGCCGGCTATCCGCACTTCCGCGGTCTCCGTAGCCGGTTCCCCGTGGTCCCGGTTTCCCCGTGGTCCGTGACCGGGATTTCCCGTGGTCCATAACCGGTTTCCCCACGGCCCGTCCGGACTTCGCCCCGAAATTAAATCCAGCAGGAAAAACTCTGTAACAGAGATTCCTGCAAGCAAAAAACAGAACCTGGAAATAAGTTCAAAAACGTACCTGCAGGGTTTGAAACTTACCGCTGGAGGAGCGACGTGCCTGCCAGCGACTCACGTGACTCCGAAGTAAAATCTGCTTCCATAGCTTCCTGGGTAGAAAATTCCAAAGTGTCACCATTCTCTGAGAAAAAAAAAATCCTCTTCAACAGTGTCAGTGTCAGTGTCAACTCCTTATTCTGAAAATGTTCCATTCACATTTCTACATTTTCTTGCTATGTCAACTAGTTCTAGATATTTCTGCTGGGGGGGTGGTGGGGGATATCCTCTCAGCATTCATTTTGTCAGTCCTCGTGAAAATCTTATGTTTCAAGAATATCATCGTGTGTCATCAATACTTCTTGGCCCAACCTGTTCAACCTCTCTTAATACGTTGACTTCTTCAACCTGGTGAACTTTCTCTGTACTCGAGTATATCCTTCATTAAATTTGCAGACTAAATTGTTTGTAGTGGGTGTTCTCAACATCACCATCTAAAGTTCCATCAAATCATCTCTACTTTTATACTCCAAACTCCACAATATAGGCCAAATTTCCATTAGCCTTCCTAATTATTTGTCATAATCTGTGTGCCCACCCCTAGATCATTTGTCCCATGACATTCAGAGACTTCTCAGAAAAACGACCTAAAAGGTTCCCAACCTTTTTCGTCCCGTTTACCCCTGGCAACTTTAATAGCACATAATGTTATTTCACTTATTTATGATGAACAGATACCAGAACCAAACACAGTCAATCAATGAGAACAAATATGTACAAATCCAGAATCAACAAATTTACCTCCCGAGAGGGTGAAATTTACTCCCTGGGGATAAATTTACCCCAGGTTGGGAACCTATGTACCAGAAGCTGTATTGTTGGAATGTTTTGACATCCTCGAGCTTAAGTGAAGAACAATAACAAACTGAGATTGCACAGCAGGTAAAGACACAAAGTGCTGGAATAACTCAGTGGGTCTGGCAGCATCTTTGGAGGTCATGGATAGGTGACAGATGGGTAGTCAAAGGCCAGAGACAGATGAGGAGAAAGGATAAAAGAGGTGTCCCCATCTGCCAATCAAACCCCCACCCCTCCTCACCTGTATCCAGCTATTGCTTACCAGGCTTTGTCCTGTACTCACCTCTATTACAGTTTTCTCCCTGCTACTACAATCAGTCTGAAGAAGGATCCCTATGTGAAATATTGCCTATCCATGTACTCCACAGATGCTGCCTGACCTGCTGCATTACTCCAACACTTGTTGTTTTTTGTAAACCAGCATCTGCATTTTCTTGCATAGCAGGTGCCTGCTCTTACGCTGCATCATTTAACTATTGGATTGCTTCAGCCTAACAACACTAATAGTACTGTGGCAACAGGCTATTCAGGCTCCAAATTTTGCAGCCCAAACATTTTTTTAAGCTCTGAAATGATAAGCTTAATTGCATCAACAAGGGACATAGTTGAAGGTTCAATTATGAAACAAGTTGTTTATTAATTTCTTATCAGCTGAGTAAGAGTGACATATAGATTTTTATTTAGCAACTGTTGCCTATCTGTAGTACAGGTTTTGGCCGGACACTTTTATGGCATTCTCTTAGATTGTCCTAATTGATTATAAATTGCAAGTAGCACAATTCGAAGATTCCTTTCCAGTATGAAAATTCTTCACTAGTGTGCGAGCATTATTTAATCTGTACTTTTCTGATTTGCATTGCTTTCTAAAAGATCAGACCTATCGGGAAGATACTGCAAACAAGGCACATCAAGGAAGTTTTTAATTACACTTTATAATTGCCTTGTACGTCAGAAAAGGTTGGAGTGGTCTGCCATGGCTTTCTTACCTAACTCAGTCTTCTTGGATCATCTATTTATACCGTGCAACACACTATAAGTGCCTGAAAGGACTGTAATAGTGTCCCCTTTTACAACTGAAAACGTGGTTTACTTCTCTGTCCTTTTGGCCAGGAGATAGGAAATGTACATGATAGCCTTGAGAATGGACACAATCAGTAGTAAGCAAGGCAAATGCAATGTTAGCATTTATTTCGAGAGGAATAGAATATAAAACCAGGGATGTAATAGCGAGGCTTTATAAGGCACTGGTCAGAGCGCACTTGGAGTATTGTCAGCAGTATTGGGCCCCATATCTGAGGAAGAGGATCCAGACGAGGATTACGAGAATGATCCCAGGGATGATTGGGTTAACATTTGATGAGTATTTGATGTATGAGCATTCAGGTAGATAAGGTGGTCAAAAATACTTTTGGCACTTTGGCCTTCATCAGTCAGAGTATTGAGTATAGAAGTTGGGAGGTCATGTTGCAGTTGTATAAGACGTTGGTGAGACCGCATTTAGAATATTGTGTTCAGTTCTGGGCACCATGATATAGGAAAGATATTGTCAAGCTTGAAAGGGTTCAGAAAAGATTTACGAGGACTAGAGGGTGTGAGCTATAGGAAGAGGTTGAGTAGGCTGGGTCTCTATTCCATGGAGTGCAGGAGGATGAGGGGTGATCTTCTAGAGGTGTATAAAATCATGAGAGGAATAGATCAGGTTGATGCACAGTCTCATGGCCAGAATCTGGGAATCGAGGACCAGAGGGCATAGGTTCAAGGTGAATGGGGAAAAAATGTAATAGGAATCTGATGGGTAACTTTTTCACACAGAGGGTGGTAGGTGTATAGAACAAGCTGCCAGAGAAGGTTGTTGAGGCTGGGACTATCCCAATATTTAAGAAACAGTTAGACAGGTACATGGATAGGACAGGTTTGAGGGATATGGACCAAGCGCAGGCAGGTGGGACTAATGTAGGAATAGGAATACTTTATTGTCACATGTGACTAGGCACAGTGAGATTCTTTGCTGCAGACACAATGTATACAAATAGCAGCCACCTACGGCACTGACAAAGTTACAAAGCACGCCGGCTCCCATTTTGCCTCCCTCCCACCACAGCGGTTCCCCCACGCCGGGTCCCCATTGTCCTTTGTTCACCCCCCCCCCCATTGTCCTTCCCCTCCTCCCTCACAGCGATTCCCCCACGCCGGGTCCCCATTGTTCTCCCCCTCCTCCCTCACGGTGGTCCTCCATGCTCTCATCGATCCATGAGGCATCGCCGCTGCCGCGAGGCTTCACCACCGCCGAGGCCCCATCGTTGCGAGGCTTCACTGCTGCCGCTGCCGAGGCCTCATGGCTGTCAACGCTCCATTTCACGCTTCCGTGGTGCCAACCCGGGCCCCAGCCACGGACTCCGTCGGCCGCTTCACCGACCCGGGCTTCTACTCGCGAGGACCCGGCTGTGCCCCGGCCTGGACTACTACACGGCGATCGAGACTGTGGTGCCTCGATAAAGGTCTCCGGCCGCATTCCCATTCCACAGCCGCGGCTCGTCAGGAAGCCTTCTGGCCGCATGGCCCGTCGGGAGGACTTCTGCTAGCTGGGACATGTTGGCCGGTGTGGGCAAGTTGGACCGAAGGGCCTGGTTTCCACACTGTATCACTCTATGACTCTATGAGGTCTGTGGATCAGTACTCGCTGGAGTTTAGAAGGATCATTGAAAGTTACCGAATAGTGTAAGACCTGGATAGAATGCATGTGGAGTAGGTGTTTCCACTGGTGGGAGAGTCGAGGACAGGAGGGCACAGCCTCAAATAAATGGACGTACCTATAAAAAGGAAATGACGTGTAATTTGTTTGGTCGGAAGGTGGTGAATCTGTGGAATTCATTGTAATAGGCAGCTGTGGAGGCCGTCATTGGGTATTTTTAAAGTTAAGATTGACAGGTTCTTGATTAGTAAGAGTGTCAAAGATTATGGGGAGAATGGGGTTGAGAGGAAAAGGTAGATCAACAATGATTGAGTGGTGGAGTAGACCCTATGGGCCAAATGGCCTAATTCTGCTCCTATAACTTGTGAACTTATAAAATCTTGTAGAAATAAGGAACTGCAGATGCTCGTTTACACAAAAGGACACAAAGTGCTTAAGTAACTCAGCGGATCAGTTAGCATTTCTGGAGAACATTCATAGGTGGCGTTTTGAGTCAGGACCCTTCTTCAGATTGAAAAAGGTTCTGAAGAAAGGTCCAGAGTTACTCCAGCATTTTGTATCCTATAATTAAAATCTTGCTTGCAGCAGCATCATAGACACATGGCTTCAGATAAACACACACAAAAAATGAATTGGACATAAGTTACATGTAACATTTCTATAAGATTTGGTGCAAGAAGCTGTCCTTGAATCTGGTGGTGCGTGCTTTCAAACTTATGAATCTCCTGCCCAACGGGAGCGAGAAGAAGAGTAAATGACCAGGTGTGAGTGATTCTTCATCCTGGCCTAGTTATAGGGAAAGCAGAATATCTACCTCAATATTTAGAGCACAAAGGGTCAGGCAGCATCTTTGGAGAAGATGGACAGGCAACCTGAAATGCCTGTCCCACTGAGTTATTCCAGCACTGTGTTCTACCCAGGATTCCAGCGCCAGCAGTTCATTGTGTCTGCTTTGAAGTAAACCTACTTTGAAGTTCTCTTCTCAGTCTGAAGAAGGGTCCTAACTCAAAGTATTGCCCATCCATGTCCTCTCGAGTTGCTACCTGACCCGCTGAGCTTCTCCAGCAATTGTGTTCTCCACAAGACTTCAGCATCTGCATGCAGTCCCTTGTATTTCCCTATATTTGCTTGGAGAAGACTGTTGTCAGTTTCTCCTGACAAATTTCCAGTAGTTTCCAGGAGCGTCCAGTAGATGGCAGAATGTCACCTGAATCTTTATGCCGAGGATTTGCTCATGCATCTAAAGATACATGGAACTTGATAGTTTATAACGAACCAACAAGTACATTTTGTGGGCTCACTGTAAGTATTGAAGCTTGCATTGGGAGTCACACTTGGGAAGGAAAGTCAGGGTAATAACTGATTACACAAGGAACTGCATGCAGATGCTGGTTCACAAAAAAAAACACAAAGTGCTGGAGTATCTCAGCAGGTCAGACAGCATCTCTGGAGATCATGGATAGATGAGGGCAGGACAAAAACCTGGCAAGTGTTCGGTGGATAGAGTGAGGACTCGTTAGGCTTTGTTCTGCCCCCCCCCCCCCATCATCCAGCTTTCCCCCCTCCCTCCCACCAAAGCAGACCCAGAATGTTACTCAGTCTATGTTGTCCAGAGATTCTGCCTTACCCGCTGAGTTACTCCCGCACTTTGTCTTTTTGTTTTACAAAGAAGGAGGCCATTTACCCTACCTTGCAGGGGAGTGATTCCATTAATCTTCCCTAATCTCAGGGTCCTGTACCCGTGCAACATATTCGTTCTCAATCATGTCGTCAGCTCTCCTTCTACTCTCATGTCCATTAACCTACACTAAATGGTAATTTATAGTGGCCATTTAGGATGAGTGAGGAAACCAAACTTACAAGGTCACAAGGAGAATGTCCAAATTTCGCACATGCAGGACCTGAGGTTAAGATCGAACCCAGGTTCCTCTAGTTGTGAGGAGGCAACCTTTACTGCTGCACCACCATGCCGTCCCAGATCTTAAGCGTTGGAATTTCCTCCATAAATCTCTCTGCCTCTACTACTCCCTTTCCAATATGCTCTTTACAACTTACTTCATTGAGTATTATTGTCTGAAGAAGAGTCCCAAAATTGAAATGTCATCTGATCCAGCAGTCTGAAGAAGGATCCCAACTGGAAGCATTACCTATCCATGTTCTCCAGCGATGCTACTTGACCCACTGAGTTACTCCAGCACTTTGTGTCCTTCATTGACCCAGCCTTTGGTCATTCATCCTGGCAGTCTTCTATGATACATTTTGATATAGATTTTGCTTAATGATGCCCCTTTTAATTGAACCATTTCAGTACATTAGAGATGCTGTATAAATCCTAATTGTTGCTGTTGTGTGCCAAGAAACATCTAACAAGAGCTTCTTCATGAAGTGGATGTGTTCTTGAACAACCAAACATCATCGTCAAATAGCAAAAACAATGGACATTGGAATGACCTGCGCATATATTGGATAAGTATCACTAAATTATCTGTTAAAATGACACAGTGCCGGAGAAACTCAATGGGTCAAGCAAAATCTCTGGAGAATATGGACAGGCGATGTCGGAAGAAGGGTCCCGACCCGAAACATCACCTATCCTTGTTTTCCAGAGATGCTGCCTGACCCCCGAGTTACTCCATCACTTTCTGTCATTTTTTGGTAAATCTGCACTTGCAATTCTTTGTCTAACTAAATTGCCTGTTATTGAATGAAAACGAGCAGCAGCTAGGTGGTGCAATTACACTACTTTCACCATGGCTGGTTTGTAGTCATTGGTCAAAGAATTGAGTCCTGTCTCAATGTGCAAATCAGCAATCTTGATAAATGTTCATGGAAAAGGTACACAGAGCACATGGCTTTAAATGGAACCATGACCTTTCCAAATGAATGAGTTTCCTCAAGACTTAAATTGTCTGTTCAGTCTCACGGTTTTTATTGCTATCTGACATTCTAAGATGGCATTCCATTGAAGAGTTCGGGTGGAAGAGGGGGGGGGGAGAGGATTAAGAGTCATGCATTCCTGTTCAACAGTGAAGAATGATGCTCCTATAATAGCCCTTCTTAAAGTCATTCTCTCTCCTTTCTTGTAAAACATAGACACATGAAACTGTCTCAACACCCGGCGAGATCTAACTATTCCTTTGGTTTATGTTTCATTCGCAAGAAGATGAAAGTGAAGTACAGTAAAGCATTGCAATTTTTTTATAAATTGAATTTAATATAGCACCTGTCTATTGTGCAGTAAATAGAACATAAAACAGTACCCCAGTACCCACAATGTCTGTGCCGAACATGATTCCAAGATCATTATTTATCTACCTGCACATAACTCATATTCCTCCATACCCTGCATATCCATATGCCTATCCAAAATAGTTGAAATGCCACTAATGTATCAGCTTCAACCATTACCCCTAGCAGCATGTTCCAGACACTCGCCACCCTGTGTGTGTGAAAAAAGTCTGCCCGCAAGTTTTACCCTCTCACATTAAAGTTATGCCCTCCAGTATTTGACTTTTCCATCCTGTGAAAAAGTTTCTGACTGTCTACCCTACCTATAACACTAATAATTATATATACATATAATTTTATATACATCTAACGTATATGGTTTATGATAATCTGAAATATTTTTCTCAAAATACATTTAGTAATTAAATGCAATAAAAAGGAACCTATTTCAATCTATACCATTATATATACCAAAAAACTTTTTCAAAAAACTAGACTCTAATATTACCAACTTTATTTGGGACTATAGATCACATAGAATTCAAAGAAAACACCTGTGCAAACCCAAAGACGTTGGGGGACTTTCGCTTCTGAACTTTTTGTATTATTATTGGCCAGTGCATATTAAGAATATAATTTATTGGTTGGACAGTCCTACCCAACAGACAGAATGGATAAGAATGGAGAAAGAGGATTGTTCTCCTTGTAATATAGGAGCGATCCTCTTCTCCCCGATAAAACTGAACAACACAATATATAAGAATAACCCAATTATCCATAATACAATAAGAATTTGGAAACAAATAAAATTAACTTTAAAATTAAGAAACCTATCATTGTTAACGCCAATAGTGAATAATCCTTCATTTAAACCATCTTATCGATAAAACATATAACCAATGGGAAAGAATAGGAATTAAAAGGATCGGCGATATGTATGAAATGGGAAATCTGTTATCATTCCAACAATTACAATTAAAATTTAAGCTGAAAAATAACCAATATTTTAAATACCTTCAGATCTGCGACCATGAAGAAATACATACAAAGACACCAAACTATAACTTTAGACCCACTGGAAGAAGCAATGAATATTAAGGCTGACTCACAGAAATTAATATCATATTTATATAATAGTATTTTAAATATAGAACTACCATCGACAGAGGCACTTAAAGAAGATTGGGAATGAGAATTAATAATAAAAATCACGAAAGAAACATGGGAAAAGTATTTGATATATATACACAAATGTTCGATTAATGTAAGACATAACTTAATTCAATTTAAAATTTTACATAGATTATATTATTCAAAAACTAGACTGAATAAATTCTATCCAAATACTTCTCCCATTTGTGATAAATGTTTATCTCAAAATGCCACTATAACACACTCTTTTGTTTCCTGCATAAAACTTTATAAATTCTGGAGCGATATCTTTGAAATATTTACAAAGTTATTCAAGAGAAAAATGGAGCCTAACACTAAAATGATTATATTTGGAGTAACGGAAGACGGGAACAAATTGAACACATTTCAAAATTCATTTTTTAATTATGGGTTAATAACAGCAAAAAAACGTATACTTAAATTTTGGAAAAATACACCCATACCAACGCTTAAAATGTGGATTTCAAACATGTTGGACACCGCACATCTTGAAGAAATGCGATTCCTCCTAATAGATAAATCAGACCAATTCTTAACGAGTTGGTCTCCATTTATCGGCTTCTTGGAAGCATATGGTGCAACAAAATCGTAGAAACCAACTGTTTCAGGACTGGGTGAAGGATGGTCAAGAATATAAATAACTATCTCCTATAATCTCCTACTCTCTACTCTTTCTCTTTCTCTCTCCTTTTTTTTTCTCCACTTTCCCTCTTACCCCCCTTTTCCTTTTCACACACCATACATCACACGTTTTTCTATTTTTTATTATCTATTCTCTCTTTCTCTCTTTTATTATTAAAAAAAAAGAAGCTGTACATAAAATGTAACATGCCAATGTATATTAGGCACCTTGGTGCCATATTACTGTACTTCTAATAAAATTAAAATATTAAAAATTTAAAAAAAGGAACGGCTGATGCTAGTTTATACAAAAGATAGACACAAAATGCTGGAGTAACTCAGTGGGTCAGTGGTTACTCCAGAATTTTGTGTCCATCAAGATCCATTTAGGATGTCTTTTAAGGATAACTTACTGAAAAATAAATATTTGTGAAAGGTAAACCTTTTTCCTTGGATGGAAATATCAAATACCAGACGGCCGAGTTTTAAGGTGAGCCAGCACGAAGTGTAGATGGAGTCAATGGTGCGATCTGGTCCGTGAATGGACTGGGTTACATGCAGAACTCTCTGCAATTTCTCGCGGGCTTGGGCAAAGCTCTTCACAAACCAAGCTGAAAATAAGCCGAAGCAGCAACACACACTTCTTTTAGGTGAGGTTCACTGAGAAACATTCCTTGTGTGTTGATGCCTTGACAAAATAATTGAAAGATTTCCTGATCTGAGGAATTTCAGCATTTTTAATTTAGATTTCTAGAATCTGTAATGTTTTGCTTTTCCCGTATCCCCTTTAGCTGTGCTTATATCTACCATAAATATTGTCTCCACTCATTACCAGGTCAAAGCACTCATTATCAGTTTGGAGGAGAAAGAAACACAAAGTGCTGGAGTAACTGAATGGGTCAGGCAACATCTCTGAAGGACATGAATTAGCAACACTTCAGATCGGACCCTTCGTCTCGGTTTGGAGGACCTGATGCAGGGAGTTTAGAGCAGGAGATATGCCCTGCACTTGTGAGGATTGATGAATTCTGGGGAAGGTGTGGGATGAAGATACTGACTGAAATATCTTCCAGTGCTGTCACCTGCAGCAGAAAAGCATTCGCCATTAGATGCCACACAATTTCCTTCATGAGCTCCATCAGACATTCAAAGTGGAATAGGCTATTCACTAACATGCTGGCCAGCTTTCTTGACCAAGCATTCAACTCCTGCAGCAAAATGATATTCAGTGCTAAACTCACTTAACTAGTCTTGAAGGTTAAATTTTCCAATTGGTCCTCGGAGATTCTTGAGTTCCTCTAGCTACTCCAGACATTGGTCTGAAGCAGATTCTGCAAGTTGCGGCAGTGTGGTCCAAATATAATTTGTGCTTTATATGTGACTAGACCAAGTGGGACCCATTGGGTCCTGTCCCCTCAATGCATGGTTGCGGGGGAAGGGGTGGCCTGTGGCGTCACACACACACACTAACCACCACCCCCCCCCACACACACACACATTAACCCCCCCCCCTTGATATTATATTAATATTATTAATTTGCTCCTTTTTCCCATCCCCCACCCTATCCACTCATGCATAGCCCCCAACTGCGCAGGCGTGGTTAGAGAGGGAGAGGGAGGGAGGTAGAGTGGGATGGGGAGGGGGTAGAGAGGGAGAGGGTAAGGGGGTAGAGAGGGAGGGTAGAGGGTAGAGATTGAGGTGTTGGGGGGGCGCGCAGCGTCACAGGGGAGGGCTGGTGCCCAAACGCAATACTCTACCACTCACCCATAGGTCCCAATACCCACCACTCCCTCGAGAGGGAGGGGGTAGAGAGGTAGAGGGGGCAGAGAGGGAGGGGGCAGAGAGGGAGGAGGGGCAGAGAGGGAGGAGGTAGAGAGGGAGGGGGCAGAGAGGGAGGGGGGTAGAGAGGGAGGGGGAGGGGGAAGAGAGGGAGGGGGTAGAGAAGGAGGGGGAAGAGAGGGAGGGGGTAGATAGAGAGGGGGGTAGAGAGGGAGGGGGAGGCCAATGTGTTCCATTTGATCTTATTTGATTGTGCACGCCAGGTTGATTGCATTCGGGGAAAAACATTAATCGCCACATTGAATAACAAAACTCAAGGTTGTCTCCCACGGGAGGCCTGGTCCTCCAACGCAACTCGTTCCCCAACGCAATATTCCAACACTCACCCATGGCCCCCACGGGAGGCCTGGTCCCCCAACGCAACCCGTTCTCCAACGCAATATTCTACCACTCACCCATAGTCGACAACTGCGCAGGGGCTGCTCATTTTACTTTATGCACCCTCCTTAAACTAAAAAAAAATGCAATTGCACTTGCTAGCCAGCAGAACTCAGTGTACTGTGATTTTTTTTTTAATGCATTTGCACTTGCTAGGGTTAGCAGAACTCAGTGTACTGTGATTTTTTTTTTTAAATGCATTTGCACTTGCTAGGGTTAGCAGAACTCAGTGTACTGTGACTTTAAAAGAAATGCATTTGCACTTGCTAGGGCTAGCAGGACTCAGTGTACTTGGATAGCAACAATGTTGCGAGCAGGGCTACAATCCCATTGTGACATCACAGCTGTAAGCACAGGGAAAAAGCAGTTATTTTAATTCCGATTTTTGAACATTTTGATTAATAACACGAGAAATAATGCATGAATTTTTCAGATAAGGCGATTTTTGACCACGGGATAAATCTCTACCGGAATATGTAAACATTTTATCGTTAGCGTGTCATTTTTGTGAGAAGATGTGATCGCACACAAACAAATAAATCCACAAATCCACATACAAGATCAGATTTTTACAGTTATAAGGATAAGGACAGAATAAATAGGGGAAAAAAGTAAAGGTCAGGTGTAGTTTAAATAAGAAATGGAGCAACATGGGTGGTGATTGACTTTTGACATTCAGCGAATCAAAGAAACAGAGGGAAATAATTAACACAACAACATGGGGATGTAGAGTGTCATATTTTAATGTTTAGCATTCCATCTTAGATAATTGGCAAGCTGAATATGATCAAAAGGCTAGGCAACGTCAATGATGAGGGATTGCAGAGCTCTGAGATGTAGAGAGACTAACGTGCCGGCACAGCAATTAATTACGAAGACCAACAGAATGTTATTGCTTATTGCTAGGGATTGTTAGGAGGATGCTATGAGGCTGCAGGGTGGCTTGGAAGGTTGAGTGAGTGGGCAGATGCAGTATAATGTGGATAAATGTGAGGTTATCCATTTTGGTGGCAAGAACAAGAAGGCAGATTATTATTTGAATGGTGTCAGATTAGGAAAAGGGAAGATGCAACGAGACCTGGGTGTCCTTGTACATCAGTCACTGAAATTAAGCATGCAGGTACAACAAGCAGTGAAGAAAGCAAATGGCATATTGGCCTTCATAGCGAGATGATTTGAGAATAGGAGCAATGAGGTCCTACTGCAGTTGTACAGGGCCTTGGTGAGACCGCACCTGGAGTATTGTGTGCAGTTTTGGTCTCTTAATTTAAGGAAGGATATTATTGCTATTGAGGGACTGCAGCGTAGGATCACCAGGTTAATTCCCGGAATGGCGGGACTGACATATGATGAAAGAATGGCTCGACTGGGCTAGTATTCACTGGAATTTAGAAGGATGAGAGGCAATCTTATAGAAACATATAAAATTCTTAAGGGATTGGACAGGCTAGATGCAGGAAAAATGTTCCTGATTTTGGGGGAGTCCAGAACCAGGGATCACAGTTTAAGAATAAGGGATAAGCCATTTAGTTTAAGAATAAGGGGTAAGCCATTTAGGACTGAGATGAGGAAAAGGTTTTTCACCCAGAGAGTTGTGAATCTGTGGAATTCTCTGCCATAGAAGGCAGTGTAGGCCAATTCACCGGACGTTTTCAAGAGAATAGTAAGATTAAACGAGAACTTACCTAAGTTTGAAGTTTGATCTTTATTTTATGAGGAGTTACGTAGGTGATTACGTGAAGAACCCCACCAGTGCGCCTGCGCGTCAATCTTCAAAGCAGCGGTGTGAAATCACAAAAAACAACAACCGAAGTAATATAGTCTCATAATAAAATGAGTAATACAAGAACTTCCATCTGACCTTTATGATAGAGGGTAGGGTCATGGTGGGCACGTAATCACCTACGTAATTCCTCATAAAATAAAGATCAAACTTCAAACTTAGGTAAGTTCTCGTTTAATCTTACTATTTTACTTCGGAGTCACGTGAGTGACTACGTGAAGATTTTAAAGCTTTGTGATTTCATGCCGTGGATCAATCCCGGCTTCTCACTGCATAGATTGACTCGGAACGAGAATAATCAATCATGCATTCATAATAACATTTGTACCACAAATGCAGTAATTCATTTCAATAATGAAATGAATCAGATCCCCTTTAAACCAGAGGAATTTACACAGAACTTAAAATAGTTTCTGCAAACAACCCCGCATTAACAATAGGCCGATGGTAAAAATGTTGAAACATCAACTCATTGGACCACCCGGCGGCTGCGAGGATATGGTCAACGGGGCCGTCTTTTGCCCTGGCCGCCAACGTTTCTGTTGCCCTAGTCGAGTGAAACGTAAAAACATAAGTGTTAATACCAGCAGCTGTTAAGACTCCTTTTATCCATCTGGAAATAGTCTGTATTGAAACTCTCTTGTGTGGTTTCTTGTGTGTGATCAACAACCCAGTTTCCGTATTCTCAAATTCTTTGTGACCTCAATGTATTGTAATAAATATGTCTTAATACAGAGACATGGATCATTTGGATATGCTGCTAGCATAATTTTAAATCCTGTCACACCTGGCCTAATTTACTTTAGTCGGTCATAGATATAGAATGTAACCTTGTCTTCAGTTACTTCCATACTGTCTATTTGTAATTTTCCAAGTGTTTGCACTCGTTGTGTTGTCACTCATGCCATAAGCATGAATACTTTCATACTGAGCTTGACCAAAGGTAAAGACACACTTGATGACCATTCACGAAGTAGTTTCAGTACCACACTTACATCCCAGATTGTCACGTACCTAGGTTTCGGTGGTTTGGAATTAAAGATTCCTTTCATTAGTCTGGAAACAATTGGGTGTGACCCAATTGAGTTTCTTTCTGAATCCAGAACCAAATATGAGGACAATGCACTTCTGGCTGAATTAATTGCACTACAACTCAGACCTTCATCATAATAAAGTTTTGACAGAAATTCTAAACATTTGAAATATCTGCAGTACTTTATTGCACATTCTTTTGTACACAGAACTCTTCCCATTTCTTAATATAAGAAAGGTACTGTTTTTGAGTGCTCTTCCTCCAGGCTGCCGTAAGCATGTCCACAGTATGCTCAGACAGTCCTCGTCCCAGAAAAGGCATTCTTAAAACCTGCAAATCAACAAATCCAAACGATCATATAATGGATGTTGTTCCCCTGTACAGGGTGCAGCAATAAATTACTCTTTTTTGGGACTTTCATCAACCTTTGTGTTGTTAATTCTAATATCAACTGATACCATGGCTGTGTAGGCCAATCTGGTACTACCAATACCCTTGAAGCAGCATCTTGCCTGATTTTAAGCAAACATTGGCTTATGAGGCAGAAAGGTGGAAATATATATGAAAACATACCACCCCAATGTAGCGAGAAAGCATCAATCGCCACTGCTCCTGGATCTGGTTTTCATGAGACATATCTCGATAGCTGATGATTCAAGTCGATGTCGGTCATTCCAAATCTGATTACTATATCATTGAATACCTCTTGATTCAACATCCATTCTTTATTATCATGGAACTTTTCGTGACCTGGTGTCTGCTATCATATTCATTCTACCTGGTAGATAGATAGCTGAAATCCAAATGTTCTTTTCAATACACCAAGACCAAAGTTGATTTAACCATTTTGTCACATAACACCGACTTAATTCCACCCATATCATTAATATAGGCAACTACTGTTGTGTTTATTAATTTGAACTTGAACCTTCCTTTTAGTTGTGTTAGAACCATAAGCTTGGAGTCCATAGAAACCTCCTAAAAGCTCCAAATAGGTAATTCCCCATGTCTGCAGTAACACTAACTTTTCCTGATTCCATCTGCCTACGCAGCTCGATGTTAAGTCAGTTGCAGCCCATCCTAGTGCACTGGCATCAGTTTGTAATATCATGGAAGGTTGTTTAATCAGCACTTTGCCTGAACTGCTTGAGACATGTAGAATCCACCACTGCAGATTATAAACAGCATTTGTTGTTACTTGCATGGTTCTATCAAAATGACCAGCATTTACTCTCAGTGCCTGTTCTTTGATTCTCTGCAGCTGTTGATAATGTAATGGTCCATACTGGACTGCTGGGAATCTACTAATTTTTCCCAGTACTCGAGCCACCTGTCTGATTAGAGGTTTTTGCTCGTTTAACAGATTACTGCAATCTTTAATCAACTCCACCCTTTTTTCACTGGGCAAAGTAATTTGCATTTGGGCTAAATCGATTGTGAACCCCAAATAATCAATCGAGGTACCTGTTTTCAACCTTGATTTCTTTGGATGAATTTAGAAACCCCCAAACTTTCAAAAGTTTGATTTTATTAACTGCAACCGATGCTTCTGTTGACCGTTTTGTCCTTCCTATAATCAGGACATCATCCAGGTATGCCATTAGTACATGCCCCTGGCTATCAGCAACCCCAGAATTGATTTTAACAATTTTATGAATATTCTGGGAGGGAACGTTAACCCATTAGGCAGAGCTTTGAATTGCCCTAATTGGTTCATCCATGTAAATTTAAGATACTTCATATCTTGCAAGTGAACAGACACTGAACAAAAGGATACAGACTTGTCAAGTCTATAATAATCCTACATCCTCCATCCTTTTTTGATCGAGGGAATATATTTGACCCAAATTGGTGAATTTGGTAGACTGATTCTTCAATAACACCTTTTATATAAAGGGTTTTGAAGCGCAACTTGAACCTCCATTACTTCGCAAAGTGGTGAGTTCTGCTAGGAACATGCTGGACAGGCAAATCATAATTTGGATTGAATTCAATTCGAAATCCTTGTATATTATTCAGAATTACCACATCTGAAGTAATCTTCTTCCAATGTTTATAGAAGAGACGTAATCTGCCTCCAACTTTTGGACTTAATCCAATTAGTATGTTCCCCTGAGAACCAGGTCCACCTACCTCTTGAGTCATTTGAGTATTCTGAGATCCCTGGATTCTCCCGGAAGCACCACCACTGGTCCTTACTCCCGCTGCAGGCCGCCAGCTACGTCCCTGCGTTAATGAGCGACTTGGTCCTGGTCTAGGATCCGTATGACGTCTGAAAGGATACTTCCTCTTTACAGACTTTGCAGCCATTGATATTTTTATCAATCCTGTTTTCGCTTCATCTTCCAACTCTTTAATACGTCTCCCGAGATCCTCTCCAAAGAGTAAGTTGGGTAATTGTATATTACTTGGTTTGCAGAGTGCTGCGAATTTCGGATTCATAGTAGGCCATATAGCACTTTCCTCAGATAATTGATCTCGAAGTGGGTGCTGCATAGCAACCCCAGTGCTTCCTGATGCTACTTCGTCATCTCTTGGCTGTTACCTGCTATTCTGGTAAAAGCAGTTATTCCAGAACCCAGCAGCTTTAATATTCTCTGCAACTGATTCCAGATAAGTTGGTTCACTGCTGCTGCTTTCAGCAACCCACAGTTACTTGGGGTCTCCTGCTTTCTTGCAGTCTCATCCATCTCCTGCTGTTCCAGCTGATGGTAAACCAAGTAATTTATTAAGGAGGCCAGTTCTTCTCCTAATGGCTCTCCTGACCCTGACGGGGCAGCGAATCCTACTGCCAGGGGTGGAACATCTGGCAGCTGCCGTTCATTGCCTTGTACAGCCTCACCGTCAGAGTCGGGGTCTGAAATCTCATGACCCGTAGCACACTCCTCATTCCTGAGGGTGCATTCCATCAGCCCTGAGCCAGGTGCTGTTAAGCTACTTCCTGCAGCTTGGATTACAGTACACTCCTTCCTGAGTGAACTTTGCTCCAACAGCCTATGAAAATGGCTTTCTATTTGGGCAATACGCTCGAAAGCAGTATCTAGCCCTGTACCAGGAGCTGTTTGAGCTGCTTCCAGCAGCTTGGCTTTCAGTACACTCCTCCCTGAGTGAACTTTGCTCCAACAGCCTATGTAAAAGGCTTTCTATTTGGGCAATATGCTCGAAAGCAGTATCTAGCCCTGGAGCTACTTCCATTGCCTGGGACTCCCTCCGTGGGCCGTTGGGATTTAAACTTTGTCTTTTGCCCGACAGGCGCTGACTGTGTTTTCACCAGCCCCAGGTCCACAGTCGCTATGCTCACCGCTGGCGACTGTACCGTGGTTTAGAGGCGGTTGGTCTCTAACCGCAGACTCCCGACTTTCCCGACTTCTGTCGGCTGTGTCGCTCGCCTCTTCCCCCTGTCCGTTTTTTTCCATGGCGTCTGTGGAAAAAAGCCCCATAGACCCACAGTAAACGGACCTGGAAAACCTGAAAAAAGTTTCTACTTACCTTGTAGTTGAAAAACTACAAATCCACTGGAGGAGCTCTGCTCCTCACGTCCGTTTGCATCAAGGCGTCTGACGTAATGACGTGCAGGCGCACTGGCGGGGTTCTTCACGTAGTCACTCACGTGACTCCGAAGTAAAATGTTAGATATAGCTCTTTGCGTTAACGGAATCAAGGGATATGGTGAAAAAGAAGGAATGGGGTATTGATTTTGGATGATCAGCCATGATCATATCGGCTCGAAGGGCCGAATGGCCTACTCCTGCACCTATTTTCTATGTTTCTATGAAATTGTATTAAATTTCACATCTGTGATGCATGATGGGGGTCTTATTATTTGAGGAAGGATTTGACGAATCCCTTTCTCCAGAGATGCTGCCCGATCGACAGAATTAATGTTTCAGGTTAGAGACCCTTTATCAGGGCACCAGAAGCAATGTGGGTATTTTACCCCAATTTCTGTGACCAGCCCACCTAACCAACATGTGTAACATCTGCAACTGAAGATCTACGTTCACCTCAGGAAAAACATTCTCATAAACATCCGTCCGTCCGTCCGTCCGTCCGTCCGTCCGTCTGTCTGTCTGTCTGTCTGTCTGTCTGTCTGTCTGTCTGTCTGTTTCTGTCTGTCTGTCTGTCAAATTCTGATCTTGTGCTCTTCCGGTTTGCGTGATAACGCTACGATTTTTCTCCAGCTCACTCACCATTCCCCTGTGCTGCGAGTGGTCTATTGTAAAAATTAGCGAGGTTCAAAAATCTTAAAAATCGCGGGTGCACATATAGATCACCTCTCCTGCCAGTCAGCGCCGCATGGATTGGTCTTTTCTCCTGTCACTCTGCGGGACGGTCCGCCCCTTCCTGCGCCATCGCATCTTTACTGGAGCTGAGGGTGGCCAGCGGAGGTCTCCAACAGGACACAATTTTCGAAGGGACCGGAAGTGGCGCGGCAAACGGAAAGTGGAGAATCTGATCCAGGCGGAGGAGAGCATCCAGCGACCAGCGCCCGCTGTGAGTCCCCATCGCACCGCCAGTTCCAGCCCCTTCCCCACTGGTCCCCCTCACTAGCTCCTGCCGCCCTCCTCTGTGATACCCCCCTTTCCCCCACAACCCCGTTTTTTATCCGAACTCTCTCCCCTCCCCGCCTCCACAACCCTCCCCTGGTTCTCAGCATTGGAGCGCATCAATTCCTGAAACATTGCCTGTCTATTCCCTTCAGAGATGCTGCTTGACCTGCTGAGTTCCTCCAGCACTTTATGTTTTGCTCAAGATTCCAGCATCTCCAGTTCCTTGTGTCTCCATTCATGATCTTATTGAATTGAAGGCAGCGAGTAACCTCCTGTTCTTCATTCATATCTTCACATAAAGACAGAGAGAGAGAGATACAACATGGAAACTGGCCCTTTGGCCCACTGAGTCCACAATGATCATCAACCACCCATTTACAATAATCCTACACTAATCTATTCTCTCCACATTGTCATCAACTTCCCCCCGATTCTACCACTCACCTACACAAGCAGTCAATTAACCTATAAACCTGCACATCTTTCGGATGCGGGAGGAACTCGAGCACCCAGAGGAAACATACGCGGTCACAAGGAGAACGTGCAAACTAAACACAGACAGCTTCCAAGGTCAGGATTAAATCCAGGTCTCGGGCGCTATGAGGCAATGGCTCTACAAGCTGTGCCACTACTGCCCAAATGTTTAATTGGGTCAAATGCAATAGCATTAAAAATCTCAGTGATCAGTGCTTACTTCATACTAACCATGTGTCAGAGTCAGTAAATTGGTCAAAAGGATACATAGAGATCAACTTCCACAGACTGGATGGCATGCAACAAAAAAAAGTTTTTTACTATACCTCGGCACATGTGACAATAAATTAAATTAATCAACCCTCATTATCCATTTATTTAACTTTGATTAAGAAATTGCCTCACAGTGACATGGCTGGGTTTGATCCTGACCTCGGGCGCTGTCTGTGTAGAGTTTGCAAGCCCTTCTGTGACCATGTGGGCTTCCTGTGTGTGCACCGGTTTCTTCCCACATCCTAAACACGTGCAGGTTTGTAGGTTAATTGGCTTCTGTAATATTGTCCTTGGTGTTTAGGGAGTGGATTAGAAAGTGGAATAATGTAGAACTAGTGAGAAACGGTGATCGATATGGGCCTAAGGGCCTGTTTCCATGCTGTTTCTCTAAACTAAACTAATTTTTGCATTCTATTCGGAGGGGAAAGGGCCTTTTAAATTATTTCTGAATTACTAAAGTGAATCAAAGCAGTTCTTTGAGCAACAGATAGATAACTTGCCAGGATGTTCTGAACGAAATTTGATCCTTGGAATAATCATTAGAAAAGAGATAAAATGCAAAGTTACAATAGTGGAGATGTAATCAGACACTGCAGCCAGATAGGAGAGTTCAGAGTAAGGGCATCCCAAGAATGTGTATCGGAATGAGATCTGAAGAAGGTCAGAACCTGAAACATCGCCTACGCTTGTCCTCCAGAGCTGCTGCCTGACCCAGTGAATTAGTCCAGCACTTTGTGTTCCACGCGAGGTCCCAGCATCTACGGTTCCTTGAGTCTAATGTGCATCATTAGACCAGCAAACTCCAGGGGGAGTGGCATGCTGTTCACTGTATTGAGGTGACGCTGAACTGCCTGACAGGGACTCACAGAAAGTAAATCTACCCTGGACCTTTGTTTCATTTTCTAGTCCATCAGCCTACACACACCCTTTTACAAACAATTGATTGCCTTGGCTTGCTTGCCCGCCCTTTGACTGACCTCTTTTTTTAGACTGGTGGATTGTGCGCTGTGATTGCTTTTTCGTCTTGTCAGCGTGTACTGCAGCTTCTCACCATAAGCCTCGCTGATACCCCGTGACCTTTGATCTCACATGTTATTTATGGCCTCACATTTAAAATCATACAAATGGGCTGTACCCCGGAGCAAACAACTATTTATTTTGTAAAATAAACTGCCACTAACCTCTAAAATCATGTGTGGCACATATAACTAAAGCAGCCCTTCCTAATATAACATGACAGATGCCATGGCTCAAGGTAGATCTCTTGTCTCTGGTCAGTCAATTGTGGCTTGGTTCAAATGGAAAGACAGACACAGAATGGGACAAATTAGTTTAGATTAGAGGCACAGCATGTAAATGTCCACTCTGACCATCGATCTCCCGTTTTCAATAGTCTATGTTATCCCACTTTCACATCCACACCCCACAAACTAGAGGCAATTTACAGAGGCCAAAAAGCATACAAACCCACACATGTGTGGATGTGGAAGCAAACTGGAGTACCTGGAGTACCTGGAGAAAAGCAGAGTGGAAGTGCAACCTCCACACACTGACAGAGTCCACGCTGACCAACGATCACCCAGACACACTAGTTCTATCCTACACACTAGGGACAACTTGCAATTAACCTACAAACCTGCACATCTTTGTAATGTGGGAAGAAACCGGAGCATCCGGAAAAAACCCAAGAGGTCACAGGGAGAACATACAAACTCCATACAGATAGCACCTGTAGTCAGGGTCGAATCTGGGCCACTGGGGCTGTAAGGCAGCAACTCTACCGCTGCGCCACTATGCTGCCCTAAGATGTGTGGGGCAAGTGTTTTTACAACGAAGGTGACAGCTTCCTGGGACACGCTCCTGGTGGAAACTATAGTGGCATTTAGAGGCTTTTAGATGGGCACAATGATATGCAACCCAATGCAACTCGACAGTACTCAATCGATGGTGCATCTGTGGTAGTTTGTAGTAGTTTGTAAGATTAATTGGAGACATGCCAAACTTCCACAGTCTCCTCAGTAAGTAGGCGTTGGTGTGCCTACTTGTCTGCAGCTTTTCTGTGGCTGGTCAGAAACCCGGTCCTACAAATGACAATTAAAATCATAGAAACATAGAAAGATAGAAAATAGGTGCAGGAGTAGGCCATTCGGCCCTTCGAGCCTGCACCGCCATTCAATATGATCATGGCTGATCATCCAACTCAGTATCCTGTACCTGCCTTCTCTCCATACCCCCTGATCCCTTTAGCCCCAAGGGCCACATCTAACTCCCTCAAATATAGCCAATGAACTGGCCTCAACTACCTTCTGTGGCAGAGAGTTCCAGAGATTCACCACTCTCTATGTGAAAAATGTTTTTCTCATCTCGGTCCTAAAGGATTTCCCCTTAATCCTTAAACTGTGCCCCCTTGTCCGGGACTTCCCCAACATCGGGAACAATCTTCCTGCATCTAGCCTGTCCAACCCCTTAAGAACTTTGTAAGTTTCTATAAGATCCCCCCTCAATCTTCTAAATTCTAGCGAGTACAAGCCGAGTTTATCCAGTCTTTCTTCATATGAAAGTCCTGACATTGCAGGAATCAATCTGGTGAACCTTCTCTGTACTCCCTCTATGGCAAGAATGTCTTTCCTCAGATTCGGAGACCAAAACTGTACGCAATACTCCAGGTGTGGTCTCACCAAGACCCTGTACAACTGCAGTAGAACCTCCCTGCTCCTATACTCAAATCCTTTTGCTATGAATGCAAACATACCATTCGCTTTCTTCACTGCCTGCTGCACCTGCATGCCTACTTTCAATGACTGGTGTACCATGACACCCAGGTCTCGTTGCATCTCCCCTTTTCCTAATCGGCCACCATTTAGATAATAGTCTACTTTCCTGTTTTTGCCACCAAAGTAGATAACCTCACATTTATCCACATTATACTGCATCTGCCATGCATTTGCCCACTCATCCAGCCTATCCAAGTCACCTTGCAGCCTCCTAGCATCCTCCTCACAGCTAACACTGCCCCCAGCTTCGTGTCATCCGCAAACTTGGAGATGTTGCATTCAATTCCCTCATCCAAATCATTAATATATATTGTAAATAGCTGGGGCCCCAGCACTGAGCTTTGCGGTACTCCACTAGTCACTGCCTGCCATTCTGAAAAGGACCCGTTTACTCCTACTCTTTGCTTCCTGTTTGCCAGCCAGTTCCCTATCCACATCAATACTGAACCCCCAATACAGTGTGCTTTAAGTTTGTATACTAATCTCTTATGTGGGACCTTGTCGAAAGCCTTCTGAAAGTCCAGATATAACACATCCACTGGTTCTCCCTTATCCGCTCTACTAGTTACATCCTCGAAAAATTCTATAAGATTCGTCAGACATGATTTACCTTTCATAAATCCATGCTGACTTTGTCCAATGATTTCACCACTTTCCAAATGTGCTGCTATCCCATCTTTAATAACTGACTCTAGCAGTTTCCCCACTACCAATGTTAGACTAACTGGTCTGTAATTCCCCATTTTCTCTCTCCCTCCCTTTTTAAAAAGGGGGGTTACATTAGCTACCCTCCAATCCTCAGGAACTACTCCAGAATCTAAGGAGTTTTGAAAAATTATCACTAATGCATCCACTATTTCTGGGGCTACTTCCTTAAGTACGCTGGGATGCAGCCTATCTGGCCCTGGGGATTTATCAGCCTTTAATCCATTCAATTTACCTAACACCACTTCCCGGCTAACCTGGATTTCACTCAGTTCCTCTATCTCATTTGACCCGCAGTCCCCTGCTATTTCCGGCAGATTATTTATGTCTTCCTTAGTGAAGACAGAACCAAAGTAGTTATTCAATTGGTCTGCCATGTCCTTGTTCCCCATTATCAATTCACCTGTTTCTGACTGCAAGGGACCTACATTTGTTTTAACTAATCTCTTTCTCTTCACATATCTATAAAAACTTTTGCAGTCAGTTTTTATGTTCCCTGCCAGTTTTCTTTCATAATCTATTTTCCCTTTCCTAATTAAGCCCTTTGTCCTCCTCTGTTGGACTCTGAATTTCTCCCAGTCCTCTGGTAGGCTGCTTTTTCTGGCTAATTTGTACACTTCATCTTTTGTTTTGATACTATCCCTGATTTCCCTTGTTATCCACGGATGCACTACCTTCCCTGATTTATTCTTTTGCCAAACTGGGATGAACAATTTTTGTAGTTCATCCATGCAGTCTTTAAATGCCTTCCATTGCATATCCACCGTCAACCCTTTAAGAATCAATTGCCAGTCAATCTTGGCGAATTCACGTTTCATACCCTCAAAGTTACCTTTCTTTAAGTTCAGAACCCTTGTTTCTGAATTAACCATGTCACTCTCCATCCTAATGAAGAACTCAACCATATTATGGTCACTCTTGCCCAAGGGGCCACGCACAACAAGACTGCTAACTAACCCTTCCTCATTACTCAATACCCAGTCTAGAATAGCCTGCTCTCTCGTTGGTTCCTCTACATGTTGGTTTAGAAAACTATCCCGCATACATTCCAAGAAATCCTCTTCCTCAGCACCCCTGCCAATTTGATTCACCCAATCTATATGTAGATTGAAGTCACCCATTATAACTGTTTTACTTTTGTTGCACGCATTTCTAGTTTCCTGTTTGATGCCATCCCCAACTCCACTACTACTGTTAGGTGGCCTGTACACAACACCCACTAGCGTTTTCTGCCCCTTAGTGTTTCGTAGCTCTACCCATATCGATTCCACATCCACCAAGCTAATATCCTTCCTTTCCATTGCGTTAATCTCCTCTCTAACCAGCAATGCTACCCCACCTCATTTTCCTTTCTGTCTATCCCTCCTGAATATTGAACATCCCTGGATGTTCCGCTCCCAGGCTTGGTCACCCTGGAGCCATGTCTCCGTGATCCCAACTATATCATAATCATTAATAGCTATCTGCACATTCAACTCATCCACCTTATTACGAATGCTCCTTGCATTGAGACACAAAGCCTTCAGGCTTGTTTTTACAACGCTCTTACCCCTTATACAATTATGTTGAAAAGTGGCCCTTTTTGATTTTTGCCCAGGATTTGTCTGCCTGCCACGTTTACTTTTCACCTTGTTACCTATTGCTTCTACCCTCATTTTACACCCCTCTGTCTCTCTGCTCACACATTTAAGAAACCCACCACCTCTTATTCTCTGTTTATTTTTTTCTTCTTTCCCCCCTACCTGTTGGGTCTGAGTGCTTCCCTTCTCTGCCTCCTGCCTCACACACCGTCGACAAGCTTCCTCTATTTGAGTCCCTCCCCCCAACCGTTCTAGTTTAAAGTCTCCCCTGTAGCCTTTGCAAATCTCCCCGCCAGGATATTGGTCCCCCTCGGGTTCAAGTGCAATCCGTCCTTTTTGTACAGGTCACACCTTCCCCAAAAGAGGTCCCAATGATCCAGAAGCTTGAATCCCTGCCCACTGCACCAGTCCTTCAGCCACGCATTTATCCTCCACCTCGCTCCATTCCTACTCTCACTATCACGTGGCACAGGCAGTAATCCCGAGATTGTTACCTTTGCGGTCCTTCTCCTTAACTCTCCTCCTAACTCCCTAAATTCTCCTTTCAGGACCTCTTCCTTTTTTCTACCTATGTCATTGGTACCTATATGTACCACAACCTCAGGCTCCTCTCCCTCCCATTTCAGGATATCTTGGACACGTTCAGACACATCCCGGACCCTGGCACCAGGGAGGCAAACTACCATCCGGGTCTCCTGACTGCGTCCACAGAATCGCCTATCTGACCCCCTAACTATAGAGTCCCCTATTACTACTGCCCTCCTCTTCTTTTCCTTACCCTTCTGAGCAACAGGGCTGGTCTCTGTACCGGTGGCCTGGCCGCTGTCGCTACCCCCAGATAGGCTGTCCCCCCCAACAGTACTCAAACAGGAGTACTTATTGTCAAGGTGTACAGCCACTGGGGTACTCTCTAGTCCCTGCCTGTGCCCCTTGCCCCTCCTAACCGTGACCCACTTGCCTGCCTCCTGTGGTCTTGGAGTGACCACCTCTCTATAACTCCTCTCAATAACTTCCTCACTCTCCCTGACCAGACGGAGGTCGTCGAGCTGCTGCCCCAGGTTCCTAATACGGTCCTTTAGGAGCCCCATCTCAATGCACCTGGCGCAGATGTGGACGTCTGGAAGGCTATCAGATTCCTTGACCTCCCACATCTGACATCCAGAACAGTAAACTGCCCTGGCCCTCATACTCCTCCTGTACCTAGGATACAATACAAATACAATACAATACAAAGTGCAATACAATACAATACAAATACAATACAATACAATCTGCTGGAAGAAATCAGCAGGGATCTGACTCCCAATCAGCTGCTTCCTCTAGTCCGCTTCCACCAATCAGCGGCTTCCTCTTGTATTGGACTCTGTTCAGCAAGACAGAAAAGATCCTGTGGTACAGTTTCAAAGTACAGCAGTATGTTCTTCTTCCAAGACATTACTAGGTACATCAAAGTAAGTGCTTTCATTCCTTGAGCTTTTCTTTACTTATGCTGCTTTTCAACACAAATAACTGCAGTGGATACCTACCCCACAACTCGACGCACTGATCCAGACAAGTGTGAGGTAATGGTCTTTGGGACGACAAATTTTAGTAGCCCATATAAGGACACAGAGTGCTGGAGTAACTCAGCAGGTCAAGCAGCATCTGTGGAGAACATGGATGATAGGTGACGTTTCGGGTTGAGACTCTTCTTCAGATTGATTGTAGGCAGGGTCCGAATGCGAAACAACATCTATCAATATCCTCCAGAGATGCTGCCTGACCCACTGAGTTATTCTAGCGCTTTGTGTTCTACACAAGATTCCAGCATCTGCAGTTCCTTGTGTCTACTCAGTCATTTTAAATTTCCATCCTATCTTGTGTCTGTATGCTTTCAAGAGAGAGCTAGATAGGGCTCTTAAAAATAGCGGAGTCAGGGGATATGGGGAGAAGGCAGGAATGGGGTACTGATTGGGGATGATCAGCCATGATCACATTGAATGGCGGTGCTGGCTCAAAGGGCCAAATGGCCTACTCCTGCACCTATTGTCTATTGTCTATTGTCTATCTTTGGTCTGTCTTACTATTCTAACAAAGCTCAATATGAGCTGGAGGTACAGCACCTTAACTTGTGAACTGTGATCTCATTTCACTTTGGATCTCAAACTCTTACAGTGCTTCCTTGCCAGAAGTCCTGTCCTTCAGAAGACCTTTACTGTGAGACTTTGTCTGCTCATTTAGATGAATATTCAATATCCTACAACATTAATCAAAGAACACTGGAGAGTTTCTCTTCTCCTGACCAGAGTTGTTATCGCTCAATCATTATTGTCAAGAATAGATTCAATGACCATTCATTTAACATATGCATCAAAACCTTGCTATTGTGAAAACTGGCAGCCACAATCACATAAAAAGGAGTTGAGCCAGTCAAAATAATTACTTGTAATTCAAAATCCTTTGTTATTTCTGACAATGTGCTCAGACCCTGTGGGGTAAAAATTCTGCTTGAGTGGTTTTCGTGCACCTCTGGTCTGATTCTGTCCTGCTGTATCCCCGAAGCACAAAACTACAATCTTTACCTAAGGCAAGGAATATTAGAGAGAAATGTGCCAAAGCAAGGGGACATCTGACCAACTGTGGTAAGCATCCCCTTACCTCAACATCATAAATCTCCAATGCCAACATCCAGCTCCTTTTGAATACTTGTATTTTTTTCTCTGACTTGCAAATTATTACCACATATTAATAATTTAAAATAACATTTTCCAAACATATGTTTTGCATTTAATTTTTAATAACTTGTGTCATTACCTATTTTATACTAACATTTTGGTTCACTCTATCTATCCCATTTAATATTTTATGTAACTTGTTCTGTTCAATCTTTTAATTATTTTCTCTTACTATAGTTAATGAACTCTTTTCATTCCAGGATCATTCAGTTTACCACAGAGATTATTTTTGATTTGTCTATTTACCTTTTAACCAGATTTTTGCTTACAGCTCCACAAATGCAAATATAGTGTCATTAGTGAATACATTCTCAAATTAGTCTTTGGAACTGCTGTGCTATGATGCTGAGAACTATATTCTGCACTCTGTATCTTCTGCTTTGCTCTATCTATTGTACATGAGTTTGACGATTTGATTTATTTTCTGTATGGTATATCAGGTCTGATTCGATAGCATGCAAAACCAAGCTTTTCATTATATATGTTCACGGTGCATGTGGCAATAATAACAATAGAATTTTATTTTAATCTATTCAAATTGAATTGAAAAAATGAAATGCATTTAAGTTATTTATATTTTAAATTAAAAAAACAAAGTTAGCTAAATCCTGAAATTAATAGGATTAAATTAAAGCAAATTATTTTTTGAGGGAAGTAACCTACTTCTCCTCGGCTTACATAGGTCCTCCCCAGGTTTATAAATGCCTGACCTATGCACATCCCATACTACAAAGTATGAAGCTCCTGGCCGTGTCCTTTGTAACTGTGCTCACCAGCTAGAGGGAGTATTTTCAGACATCTTTAATCTCTCCCTACTCCGTTCGGAAGTACCCACCTGCTTCAAGAAGACCACCATCATCCCAGTGCCGAAGAAAGGCAAGACCTCATGCCTAAACAACTACCATCCAATGGCCTTGACATCCACCATCATGAAATGTTTTGAGAGGCTAGTTATGGAACGCATTAAACCCAGTCTACCCAGCGGCCTTGACCCACTGCAGTTCGCCTACCGCCACGACAGATCCACAGAAGATGCCAGCGCCCTAGCCCTACACTCATCCCTAGAACATCTGGATAAGAGAGACACCTACGTCAGACTCCTATTCATGGACTACAGCTCTACCTTTAATACCATTATATCATCCAAACTTATCACCAAACTAGCGGGACTTGGTGTCAGCACTCATCTATGCAACTGGATCCTCGACTTCCTGACCAACAAACCCCAATCAGAGAGGATAGGGCACAAATCATCCTCCATAATAATCCTCAACACGGGAGCTTGGCAAGGCTGAGTTCTCAGCCCCCTTCTTTCCTCCTTGTACACCCACGACTGTGCAGCTATGTACAAATCTAATTTTCAAATTTGTAGATGACACCACCATTGCGGGCCAGATATCAAATAATGATGAGATGGAGTACAGGAAGGAGATTGAGAACCACATGTCCTTGTGTCAAGGCAATAACATTTCTCTCAATGTCAGCAATAAAAAAGGAGATAGCGATCGACTTCAGGAAGTGAATACCCCAGTTTGCATTGGCGGTGATGAAGTAGAGATGGTTGAAAACTTCAAATTCCTAGGAGTCAATATCACCAACAACTTCTCCTGGCCCACCCATATTGATGTAACGACCAATGAAGTACCTTAGAAGGCTTAGGAGGTTTGGCATTTCTCCTACAACTCTCATCAACTTCTACAGATGCACCATTGAAAGCATTTTATCAGGATGCATCACAGCTTGGTTTGGGAACAATTCCATCCAAGACCGCAAGAAATTGCAGCGAATTGTGGACGCAGCTCAGACCATCACACAAACTAGCTTCCCTTATCTTAACTCCATTTATACCTCATGATGCCTCGGCAACATAATCAAGGACCCTGGCCAGTCCTTCTTCTTCTCGCTCCCATCAGGCAAAAGGTATAGAAGTATGAAAACGCACACCACCAGATTCAGGGACAGTTTCTTACCAGCTGTTTTCAGGCAACTGAATCATCTTACCACAAGCAGAGAGCAGTGCTGAATTACTATTTACCTCTTTGGTGACCCTCGGACTACCCTTGATCGGACTTTGCTGGCTTTACCTTACACTAAACGTTATTCCCATATCATGTATCTGTACACTGTGAATGGATCGATTATAATCATGTATTGTCTTTCTGCTGACTGGTTAGCACGCAACAAAGAAGCTTTTCACTGTACCTTGGTACACGTGACAATAAACTAAACTAAACTAAACCAGCATTTGGGAGTGGTTGGATGGATTGTCGGGATGCTCAGGAATGGAACCCAGAATAATGCTGGAGATTCTTAGCGAGAATAATCTCCACAGAGTATCGCTGTATAGTGAATTCTGCTCCGGGTCTCAGGATGTATTCTTGTACGTGAAAGAGTCATTATGCTATTACATTTGGAGTTCCATTACTGAGAGTGTTATTTTCCTACCTATGAATCATAAATGAGGATTTCATTGAAGATAAACATAGGGTAATGCAGTATTATTTATTAATCCGTGAACAAACAATCGGGCTTAATGCAAAATACAATGTAAACTGAAAAAAAGAACATTTATAAAGCAACAATAAGAGTAGAAAAGCTTACAACTGGAGAGATGAGGCAAGCCTACTGGGGAGATTGGTCATGTCGTGACTATTTAAGGAAGTAATTCAGAGTTAAATCTTGCCGTTCTTTCCTTCTTATGGAGCATTTTTCTGTAGCAGGAGATAAGGTTGAGTACATTTCACTTCACTGAGGTGCTACACTCCCAGTCTGGGTGATAGTCAGGAGATAGTTCCCTCCTCAGTTTTTGTGATGCTATCAATCAATATTATAGTATTAAGTTATCTTTTCAACTAAAGTCCTTTGTTTCAGTGTCATCAGTCTCCATATGGATATTGCTATGGGCATCCCACCTGCCCGTGTTTGGCCCATATTCCTCTAAACCTTTCCCATCCATCTACCAGTCCAAATGTCTAAAATGCTGTTGTATCTGCCTCAACTATCTCCTCTGACAGCTCGTTTCATGTATCCACCACCCTCTGAGTGGAAAATTTGCCTCTCAGGTTCCTATTAAATCTATTCCATCTCACCTTGAACCTATGCCCTCTATTTCTTGATTCTCCTACGCTGGGTAAAAGACTGTGCATTCACTCTATCTTGATCCAATATCCTTAGCATTCATTCGCTCCTCCATCAACGTCTGTGACTGCAAGGCATACTGTCTGCAAAATTCACTGCAGGCTACTCCAACAGCACCTGCCAAACCCGTGACCTCGACTACCCAGGAGGATGAAGGGAGTAAATAGAGGGGGACATCTGCAGCTGCATGTTCCCCTCCTAGTCACGTACCCTCCTGACTTGGAAATGTATCTTTAATACTTGGTCAAAGTTCTGAAAGTCCCTGGCCAGCAGCATGTGAACGTTCTCCGTAAATACAAAAAAACTCTAAAGTGATTATAAAGCATTGCAAGAAAACATTAATCGTGTTGATATCTCCACCCATTCTCAAAGGAATCAGTGTCTGACCCTGTACAACAAAACACATTTCTGGCACGTCTTTCAAATTCCATATTCTCCCTTGAAATGCTTCTTGATGATAGGATTTTCAGCTCTGAGCTGCAATTGTGTTTATGATAGTTGGAATTACTGCGAAACAACACATTCCTCTGATTAGTTTCTCAGCTTTTTATCATTAGTGACATTCCAAAAGCAGAGTTGGTTGTCCAGACATTTGAGCTACTTTGACACAACACACGGAATCATTTAGCATTCTTAAAACAATGTTTTTTTTTCTTCCTTCATTTGAATTATCAATTGCATTTATTTATAAGATGGCGCACATCACAGGAAACATAAACCAACGTGACAAACCCTGACTTTGTGTTTTAAAAAAAGGACACAAAGTGCTGGAATAACTCAGCAGGTCTTGCAGCAGACACAGGTGATATTTCTGCATCCTGACTTTGTGATATCTAATTCATGTTTAGCCAAACAAAATTATACTTGTTTCACTGGTTTTTACGGAATTACAGAATTTTGCAATACAGAAGGAGGCTTTTCTGATCATCAAGTCAATACCAGCTCTGGCTTCTCCAAATAGCCTTTAAAATTGTTTCCTTTCAGATACTTATCGAGTTAACTTTTAAATGGTACAATTAAATCTGTTTTTACAAATCCTCGCGGTGTATTTTGGACCCCAACTGTCAAAAGAATGAATCTTCATTTAGTGATCCCTGATTTTGTTCCTAATCTCTACTGTTTATACCCTCCTGATTTTAAATATCTCTTTGAGATTCCCTTGCAGCGTCCTCTGTTCCATGGCAAAATAATCTCATCTTTTCCGGGTTGTAAATATTATAAATGCTGGAATTGTAATGATAAATATCTGCATTCTTTCCAAACCATTTATGGCCTACCTAAAGTAAGGAGCCAGAAATGGACACAGCTAAATTCATCGTAGCAAAGGGGTACATTTCAGCCTGGAGTGAAGCGTTTGGTTGACTTCTCTGGATATCAGTATATGGATATATGCGTACATATACCAAAAAATACACAAATTGCTACGGTAACTAAATGGGACGCAGCATCTCTGGAGAACATGGATAGGTGATGTTTCAGATCAGGTCTCTTCTTCAGATTGTGTACATAAACATTCTAGCCCCTCTGTTCTTCATTCTCCTCAGAAAGGTGCCAATTAATTTTATTTTTCTTTACTTTTTTTTCCACAGTGTATCACTTCACACTTCCACACATTACATTGGAAAACTTTACCTTGAAAGCGCATGTTTTCATCCTTCATTGATGTAAAAAAAAAGCAGTGGCCACATCACTGAACCTGTGGGAAATTACAACTTACCATTTACCAATCTGAGAAACAATGTTTTACCAAGGATTTCTGCCCTCTGCTTCTAACCAACCTAAGCTGCACTTTCACTGACATCAATTTCCTAACCAGTCATTTGTGCAGGGTCCTATGAAGTATATTTTCAAAGTCTACGTAAATGACATCCACCACATAAACCTTCTTTGTTATATCAAAAAATTGAAACATGGCTGGTACACTGAAAAGAGGCAATGCAGATTTAAATAAGCTGCTAGACAGAGGAAGGTAGAAAAGACTATGGGTTTGGGTTTAGGTTTGGATTAGGGTTTATTATTGTCACTTGTACTGAAATACTGTGGAAAGCTTTGTTTTGTATTCTATCCAATCAAATCAGATAATATATATAAATACAATATAGCCAATCTCGAGTAAAAAAGATAGAGCAAAGGAAAAAGTACAGAGTGCAGAATATAGAGTGGTACAGTGGCGTAGCTGGCAGAACTGCTGCCTCACAGGGCTAGAGACCAGAGTTCAATCCTGACCTTGGGTACTGTCTGTGTGGAGTTTGCACGTTCTCCCTGTGACTACATGGTTTCCACTAAATACTCCGGTTTTCTCCCACATCCCAAAGACATGCAGGTTTACCAGGTTTGGTAAGATTGCCCCGGGTGTGTAGGGAGTGGATTGAGAAAGTGGGGTAACATAGAACTAGCGTGAATGGGTGATTCGTGGTCGCCGTGGACTGGGTTGGCCTGGGCCTGTTTCCATGCTGTATCTCTGAACTGAACTAAATTTCTGAAGCCGCTCTTGATAGGACAACATTTGCATCCAAGGAATTAGTTGAATGAATTTCTTTTGAACTGCTTCCAATGCTGGTGTATCTTTTAAATACGGAATACTGAGTTGGATGATCAGCCATGATCATATTGAATGGCGGTGCAGGCTCGAAGGGCCGAATGGCCTACTCCTGCACCTATTTTCTATGTTTCTATGTTTCTATGCACAATTCTCCACACGTGGCCTCATCAGTACATGTAGAATTATAACAATGCATTCTTATTATTAACCTCCAGCACTTTTGAAATATAAGTCAATATGCCATTTGCCTTCCTAACCACTTGCTGCACCTGCCTGTTAATTTCTTGCGATATGTGCACAACAACTCCGAGACTTTGTTGATCTGCAGACCGCACTTCATTGTAGAGTTGGTGTTGCTCCTTGAAATATGGGCGGCACGGTGGGGCAGTGGTAGAGTTGCTGCCTTACAGCACCAGAGACCCAGGTTCAATCCTGACTATGGGTGCTGTCTTTATGGAGTTTGTACATTCTCTCTGTGATCTGCGTGGGTTTTCTACAGATCTCTGGTTTCCTCCCACATTCCAAAGACGTACAGGTTTGTAGGCTTATTGGCTTTGTGATATTGTAAATTGTCCCTAGTGTGTAGGATAGTGTTAATGTTCGGGTGATCGCTGGTTGGCGTGGACTCGGTGGGCCGAAGGATCTCTTTCGGCGCTGTGTCGCTAAACTAAAGGCTTGGATAGAGTGGATGTGGAGAGGAAGTTTCCACTAGTGGGAGTGTCTGGGACTAGAGGTCATAGCCTCAGAATTAAAGGACGTTCCTTTAGGAAGGAGGATTTTTTGTCATCAGATGGTGGTGAATCTGTGGAATTCTTTGCCACAGAAGGCTATGGAGGCCATCAATGGATATTTTCAAAGCAGAGATAGATAGATTCTTGATTAGTACGGGTGTTAGGAGTTATGGGGAGAAGGCAGGAGAATGGGGTTAGGAGGGAGCAATAGATCAGCCATGATTGAATGGTGGAGTAGACTTGATGGGCCAAATGGCCTAATTCTGCTTCTATCACATGACTTTATAAACTAAAATATGTTGTGCTATATTTGAACAGCAAAGGAAACCCAGGTCAGAGAATGAGAATGAGAGAGGTTGACGCTCATTATTGCAGACTTAGCAGAAGTGAACTGCAGAATGTTCACCTAATGACCAAGGCCTCCTTCATTTCATGTAAGATGCTTGGTGTTGGGGAGAAGGGTGGCAATGGTGGTTGTTGTTAAGAGAAGGAATAATCCATCACGGAACTTCATATTATTCTTTTAACCATATAACCATATAACAATTACAGCACGGAAACAGGCCATCTCGGCCCTTCAAGTCCGTGCCGAACACTTTTTTTTATAAACTTTAAAGAAATAAAAAATAAATTAATACTTCCCCCTAGTCCCATCTACCTGCACTCAGACCATAACCCTCCATTCCTTTCCCGTCCATATACCCATCCAATCTATTTTTAAAAGATAAAATCGAACCTGCCTCCACCACTTCCACTGGAAGCTCATTCCACACAGCTACCACTCTCTGAGTAAAGAAGTTCCCCCTAATGTTACCCCTAAACTTCTGTCCCTTAATTCTCAAGTCATGTCCCCTTGTTTGAATCTTCCCTACTCTCAATGGGAAAAGCTTATCCACGTCAACTCTGTCTAACCCGCTCATAATATTAAAGACCTCTATCAAGTCCCCTCTTAACCTTCTGCGCTCCAAAGAATAAAGACCTAACTTGTTCAACCTTTCTCTGTAACTTAGTTGCTGAAACCCAGGCAACATTCTAGTAAATCTCCTTTGTACTCTCTCTATTTTGTTGACATCCTTCCTATAATTAGGCGACCAAAATTGTACTCCATACTCCAGAATTGGCCTCACCAATGCCTTGTACAATTTTAACATTACATCCCAACTTCTATATTTGTTTGCACCATTTGATTCAAGAATACTACTTTGATATACAATGCAAGACGATAGACAAATAAAGAATGGAGGAATCACATTCTGTAGTTGGAATATAAGGGGTGCCAATGAACCAATAAAGAGGGGTAAAATTTTTGCTCACCTAAAATCTTTGAAAAGCGACATAATTTACTTGCAAGAAACCCACATGAAACAGCAAACACAAATGAGATTAAAGGCAAAGTGGATAGGTCAAACATATTATTCGTCATTTACTTCTAAATCTAGAGGTACGGCTATTCTTATTCGAAAAGGTATACCTTTTAAATTAAAGAATACTATAACAGATAAAGAGGGAAGGTACATCATAGTTTCGGGAGAAATTTATGCTACCCCAATAACTATGATAAATATTTACGCTCCGAATTTTGATAACCCTCAATTTTTTGATAAAATTATAGATATAATATTAGAGTTTAATTATCAAAATGTGATAATAGGGGGGGATTTCAACTGTGTTTTAGATCCATACTTAGACAAATCAGTAAAACAAAGAAGGAGTAATTTAAAATCTAAGACTAGTGAACTTCTAAATACATATATAAAAAATACTAATACAGATGTATGGAGATCTGTTAATCCAGTAGGAAGGGAATATTCGTTTTACTCTTCGGTACATAAAACATATTCAAGAATCGATTATTTTTTAGTGGATATGAAATTAATGCCATATACAATTAATCCAACATACCACATTAGTAGTATTTCTGATCACTCTCCGTTGACTTTTTCAGTAAAATTTGAGGGAATGCCGGGTAAAAAAATGTTTTGGAGGTTTAATACATATATCTTAAATGACTTACAAGGTTATCAATACTTAAAACAACAAATGAAATTATTTTTTGAGATAAATGATACACCAGGTACCTCACCTTCTTTACTATGGGAAACTTTTAAAGCATTTATTAGAGGAATTATAATTTCATACGAAATTTTTCAAAATAAAAAGAATAAAACAGAACAAATGTTGTTAGAACAAGAAATAAGACAGTTAGAGTTAGATAATGCTAAAGATTCCACTATAGATTCCAACAAAGATCATCTCGGACCCCTCCCATCCAGCAAACCACCTTTTCCAGTCTCTCCCTTCAGGGAGGCGCCTTAGGTCACTTGCTACAAAATCCACCCGTTTTAAAAACAGTTTCTTCCCCTCAGCAATAAGAACACTTAATTCCCTCCAATAACTTTTTGACTTTGATGTATACAGTGTCTTGTCTATGGTTTTTGTCTGTTCTTTTGCACTATGTATTGTTGGTGAGATTTGTGATTTGTGATGTGCTTTATTATTATGATCTGTGTTGTTATTAGTGTTAATGTGCTAAAGCAGTGTACCATCATGTACCGAACCCAATTACCACCAACCCTGGTCGTGTGGCAAATAAAGTTTCTATTCTATTCTATAATAAGATAATATTACTGAAATTTAAACTTAATTGAATTCTCTCGGCAAGAGTAATAAGATTATTCCAAATTACAAAACAGGAACATTTTGAGTTTGGTGACAAACCACATAAATTGTTAGCACGCCAACTGAAAAAACAAGAAAAAGAAAATACTATAAACAAAATTAAATCAGAGAATGGTGAATTACTAATACTACCTAAAGATATTAATAAAAGATTTGCTCAATTTTATCAAAATTTATATACATCAAAAACTAAAATAGAAGATAGTAAAATTAAATTTTTTTTAGATAATTGTAATCTTCCAAAACTTGACCTTTTGGAACAAGAGGAACTCGGAGCGCAAATTACAATCGAAGAAATAGGTGAAACAATAAAATCGTTGAAAAATGGTAAGACACCGGGACCAGACGGTTTTAGTAATGAATTTTATAAAAAATTTCATGAGATAATGACTCCCTATCTATTTAATTTATATACTCACGCTTTTAAAGAAAATAAACTACCTGAAACATTAGCAGAATCAACTATCACGCTTATTCCAAAGAAAGATAATGATCTAGAGGACCCGGGCTCATATAGAGCAATATCACTTTTAAATACAGATCAGAAAATTTTAGCAAAGACTTTAGCCAGAAGACTAAGCAAGTATATTAGTAAATTGATAAACCCTGATCAAACGGGGTTTAAACCCAAAAGATATTCATTTAATAATTTGAGACGCCTGTTTAATATAATGTACTCACATAAAGTGGAGGAAGAAGACATATCAATTATTTCTTTGGACGCAGAGAAAGCATTTGATCAGGTAGAATGGCAGTATTTATACAAAGTATTACAAAAATTTAAATATGGGAGAGAATTTTTATTACATGGGTGAAATTATTATATGATAAACCGATGGCAAGAATATTAACTAATAGTATGTTATCTCAAAAATTTCAATTATCAAGGGGTAATAGGCAGGGATGTGCTTTATCACCCCTGCTATTTGCCCTTATGATAGAACCTTTGGCTGAAAGTATAAGAAGTCATCCGAATATTCAGGGTTATAATACTAGGGACTCAAATAATAAAATTTCATTATATGCAGACGATATTCTGTTATATATAACAAACTCACAAACGAGCATACCAAATTTATTAAACTTAATAGAGGAATTTGGGTCCTTTTCTGGATATAGAATAAATTGGAACAAAAGTGAAATCATGACGTTAAAACCTCAAGAATCTACACACTTACTGAAGTTCCCCTTTAAAATAGCAACAGAAAAATTTAAATATCTGGGTATTCAGATTACTAGAAAACATAAAGCTTTATTCAATGTCAATTTTATACCTAATAAATAAACTTAATATAATGATTAAATTTTGGAAAACACTTCCTTTATCATTAATAGGTAGAATAAACACTATAAAAATGATCTTTCTACCACAGTTATTATACCTATTTCAGTCTATACCAGTATATGTACCAAAATATTTGTTTTCTAAATTAAACTCTAATATTACTAATTTTGTCTGGGACTATAAATCACATAGAATTAAAAAAGAACACTTATGTAAACCAAAAGATGTCGGGGGACTTTCACTCCCGAATTTTCTGTATTACTATTGGGCAATACATATTAAGAATATAATTTATTGGTTGGATAGTTCTACCCAACAGACAGAATGGATAAAAATGGAGAAAGAGGATTGTTTCCCTTGTAATATAGGAACAATCCTCTTCTCCCTGAAAAAAAAGAACAATACAATATATAAGAAGAACCCAATTATACAGGATACAATAAGAATATGGAAACAAATAAAATTATCCTTAAAATTAAGAAACCTATCATTGTTAACACCAATAGCGAATAATCCTTTATTTAAACCATCTCTTATGGACAAAATATATAATCAATGGGAAAGTTTAGGAATTAAAAGGATCGGGGACATGTATGAAATGGGAGATTTACTATCATTTCAACAATTACAATTAAAATTGAAATTGAAAAACAATCATTATTTAAAATATTTTCAGATTTGCAATTTCTTGAAGACATACATACAATGATATCAAAAAATAATTCCTGATTTATTGGAAGAAGTAATGAATATTAAAGCTGATACACAAAAATTAATATCATATTTATATAATAGTATTTTAAATATAGATTTACCAGCGACAGAGGTAATTAGAGAAGAGTGGGAACGGGAATTAATGATAAAAATTACGAAGGTTACATGGGAAAAGTATTTGACATACATTCACAAATGTTCGATTAATGCAAGACATAATCTAATTCAATTTAAAATTTTACATAGATTATATTACTCAAAAACAAGATTAAATACATTTTATCCAAATATATCCCCCACTTGCGATAAATGTTTAACCCAAGATGCAACTATAAGACACTCTTTTGTTTCCTGTATAAAACGTTATAGATTTTGGAGTGATATTTTCGAAATATTCACAAAATTATTTAAGATAAAAATGGAACCTAATAATGAATTGATTATATTTGGGGTAATGGAAGATGGGAATAAACTGAATCCATCTCAAAAATTATTTTTTAATTATGGTTTAATAATAGCAAAAAAATTAATACTTAAATTTTGGAAAAATACACCACTACCAACGCTCAAAATGTGGATTGCAAGTATGTTGGACACCGCACATCTTGAGGAAATGCGATTCCTCCTAATAGATAAATTTGACCAATTCACAACGAGTTGGTCTCCATTTGTCGTCTTTTTGGAATCATATGGTGCAACACAATTGTAAAAGCTAACTCGTGACTGGGCGAGGGATGGTCAAGATTATAAATAAGATCTCCTTACTTCTTTTTTCTTTTTCTTCCTTTTTCTTCTTTTATTCTCTTTTTCCTATTTTCTATTCTTTAACTTTCTTCTTTCACTTTCTATTTTTCTTTTCCACACACTATATATCTCACATTTTTCTATACTTCATTATCTAACTTCTTTTTCTTTTTCTTTATTATTATTAAAAAAAAAAAAAGAAGCTGTACATAAAATGTATTATGAAAATATGATTGTATACAATTGTACTTACTTCTAATAAAATTAAAATATTTTAAAATTGTTTTTTAGACTCCTATACCTTCCTCCCGATGGTAGGAGTGAAATAAGAGTGTGGTGTGGGTATTTGATGATAGAGCCATGGAGATATAGAGTGATACAGTGTGGAAACAGGCCCTTCGGCCCAACTTGCCCACACCGGCCAACAATGTCCCAGCTATACTAGTCCCACTTGCCAGCGCTTGGTCCATATCCCTCCAAACCTGTCCTATCCATGTACCTGTCTAACTGTTTCTTAAATGATGGGATAGTCCCAGCCTCAACTACCTCCTCTGGCAGCTTGTTCCATGCACCCCACCCCTTGTGTGAAAAAGTTACCCCTCGGATTCCTATTACATCTTTTCCCCTTCACCTTGAACCTATGTCCTCTGGTCCTCGATTCCCCAACTCTGGGCAAGAGACTCTGGCTGGCTTTTTGGGGCAGTGCCTCCTATAGATCCCTTCAATGGTGAGTAGGTCAGTATCCGTAATGGACTGGATGGTGCCCACCACTCTTTGTAATCTCTTTAATTCCTGGGCATTCAGGAACAAAGGATTCATCATTCCAAAGACATGGCACTGTGTGTTAATGAGTTGCATACAAGGCTACATTTAGTTTCACCTTATAATCCCTTATGAATTGCCACTGCAAATCTATACTTTGGCCTGAAAGTCATTTGGATGAGTTCATAATACTTTATGCAGTTGCAGACTATCAAATTAACTACATTAAGAATGCTATTTAGGCCAGATTAAGAATACCATCTGTGGGTAAAATGTCCGATGCATATTATACATTTTATATTTTTCTGCACATTGCTGCATATTTGAGGTATCAGGGCACACATAGTTCACTCAAAACACTTATGACGTTGAGTATTAGGAAAACAAAAGAGGGACGTAATGTAGAAACAATGGATAATGGACCAATGCTATGTACGTTTTGTCCTGCCTCCTTCCCTTGTGGTAAGATTCGACATTCCAATGGAAATGTGTAACATACGTTAGGTGTGAGCATCTAACCAGGCCACTGTTTCCAACTATCAGTTGGCTACAGGAAATCTTTGGCAAAGGAAGGTCACAGGTGTATCATCTAAAATGTGAGTTACTAAATAGTGTTAGACAATGTTTTTTCAGGGGACGAAAACGTGTCTGTATGCACATCAATTAAAAATTATGCCACATTTATCAACAATTTTTTCCATCAATATTCCTTCCTCTTCTGTTTTGATTTTGTGACCAATCAACATTCTAATTTAATAAATTAATAAATACAATTCTAATAATTTGAGAGAGCTGAGGCAGTGTGGTAGTTGCCCTTTTGTTCCAATTGTAATTTCACAATTTACCTTGTTTTTTCTGCTTATGATGTTGTAAAAGATATATGAAAACCATGTTATCTTGCGGATGAATAATGCTACACTTTAAAGGCGCCTTATTGCCACGTTCACGCACTAAAAAAAGCACTGGTGATAAAGGGTCTGATTGGATGCTATGAGAATGCAGGGTGACTTGGACAGGTTGGGGGAGTGGGCAGATGCATGGCAGATGAAGTTTAATGTGGATAAATGTGAGGTTATCCACTTTCGTATTAAAAACAGGAAGGCAGATTACTATCTAAATGGTGTCAAGTTAAGAAAAGGGGAAGTACAACGGGATCTGGGGGTCCTTGTTCATCAGTCTATGAAAGTAAGCATGCAGGTACAGCAGGCAGTGAAGAAAGCGAATGGCATGTTGGCCTTTATAGGAGTATAGGAGCAAAGAGGTCCTTCTGCAGTTGTACAGGGCCCTAGTGAGACCACACCTGGAGTATTGTGTGCAGTTTTGGTCCCCTAATTTGAGGAAAGACATTCTTGCTATTGAGGGAGTGCAGCGTAGGTTTACAAGGTTAATTCCCGGGATGGCGGGACTGTCATATGCTGAGAGAATGGAACGGCTGGGCTTGTACACTCTGGAGTTTAGAAGGATGAGAGGTTATCTTATTGAAACATATAAGATTGTTAAGGGTTTGGACACGCTAGAGGCAGGAAACATGTTCCTGATGTTGGGGGAGTCCAGAACCAGGGGCCACAGTTTAAGAATAAGGCGTAAGCCATTTAGAACGGAGACGAGGAAACACTTTTTCTCACAGAGAGTTGTGAGGCTGTGGAATTCTCTGTTTCAGAGGGCGGTGGAGGCCGGTTCTCTGGATACTTTCAAGAGAGAGCTAGATAGGGCTCTTAAAGATAGCGGAGTCAGGGGATATGGGGAGAAGGCAGGAACGGGGTACTGATTGGGGATGATCAGCCATGATCACATTGAATGGCGGTGCTGGCTCAAAGGGCCGAATGGCCTACTCCTGCACCTATTGTCTATTGTCTATTGTCTATTGGAAGGGTTAAGGGCCTGTCCCACTGCGGCGACCTAATTCGCGAGTTTAGAAGAGTTTGCCCTCGACTCATACTCGTAGCATGGTCGACACGAGGTCCTAGGAGGTCTTTGCAACTCTCCTTCATGCTCGAGAGTAGTCCCCGCGTACTCGAGGCCTCAGCTAGGTCGCGGCGTATTTTTCAACATGCTGAAAAATGCCCGCGAGTAAAAAAAGGTCGCCCTGGAAAAAAATCAATCTTTTTTTAACTCGTAGGTTTAGTCGAAGTAAGTCGTAGTAGGTCGGCATGTTATTCGTAGGTAATTGAGGGTAGTCGAAGGTAATTGAAGGAAGTCACAGGTAGTCATAGATAGTCTTCAACATAGTCGAAGGAGGTCGAAGGAGATCGAAGGAGGTCGTCGTCACTCTCCACTATTCGGTGTCCATTTTCCCGAAGCTAGTCAAAGCTAGCCGAAGCTAGTCTTCTACATAGTCGAAGGAGGTCTTCAACATGACACTTTTTCAAACTCTCCTAAACTCTTCTAAACTCGCCAATTTGGTCGCCGCCCATTAAGTAAACTGACCGGTAATGTTAAATGCCCGCTAAACTTTATTAAACGTTGTCTGGCATCTTAAAAGTGTCTCCACTCCTTATGCCCCCCCCTTCTCCCCCTTCTCTCCCCTTCTCTCCCCTTCTCTCCCCCTCTCTCCCCCCCCCCCTCTCCTCGCTCTCTAAAGGACTTACTGTAACTGTGCCAGCCATCTTTTACGTTCCTGTTCATCGCGGGTGTGAATTTCAGACAGCGCTCCCCCGTTTTCCCTGGCCCCCGCCTTTGCGATGTGTTTGTGTGTGTGTGTGCAGACGGTCGATCCGGCTCGCGGTTTCATCGCTGACGGTCGATCCAGCTCTAGGTTTTTCAGGCGAGTGCCCTCGAGCTTGATGGTCAAAGGCAGTCGCTGAAAAGTCGCGTCCGTGGGACAGGCCCTTTAGGAATAAAATAAAACAGCAAGGGGACTTGCAAACAACAGTAATTATTTGTAGACAAAAGTGCTGGAGAAATTCAGCGGGTGCGGCAGCATCTATGGAGCGAAGGAAATAGGCAACGTTTCGGGCCGAAACCCTTTTTCAGACTGAAGAAGGGTTTCGACCCGAAACGTTGCCTATTTCCTTCGTTCCATAGATGCTGCCGCACCCGCTGAGTTTCTCCAGCACTTTTGTCTACCTTCGATTTTCCAGCATCTGCAGTTCCCTCTTAAACTAATTATTTGACAGTTTTTCTCAAACAGAAATCTCCATTAATGTAACCTAAAATTCTATTTAAGTATAGATTAGCATTTGATTACATAATAATAAGAGTGAATTACTTCCTTTGTCACAATGCACAGCAACTCAGCTATGCAACGGCTCCAGGTTATGTAAATATCTCATGACTCATGTCTGCCTGCAGTCCCCACAATGATTTGCAGAAGGTGCTTGCGTGTTAGGTGGATTAGATTTCCTTGTTAATCAGTAAATTAAACATTAGCACTGGAAAATTAACTGAGTTGTGAACAGCAGCCCATTGATTCAGTAAAAATGCTTACATATTATTTATTATTATTTAAGTATTATTTAACTCCAAAATAACATGGTTTTCATACTTGTTTTACAAAATGGTAGGCAGAGAATGCAAGGCAAATAGTGATATCACAAAATATTAAACAGAAACACAAGGACACCTGCCACACTCCCTCAGGTGATGATGTCGCTCTCTCAAAGATGCTCTAGTCTCGCAGGCTGTCCCTGAGGTTGAATGATGACTCACCATCATTCCAGTTCTCTGAGCTTTGAAGTTGCTGACAGGAATCAGAGACTGTCACAGGGGAATACAAATGTATGAATTAAGAGCAAGAATAAGGCAGCTCTTCAAACCTGCTCTGCCATTTATAAAAGTAATGGGTGTTCTGATAACCTCAATTCTGCATTCATATTTTCTTGCAATAACCTTTCACCCTATGTCTTATCAAAAATCGCTCTATCTTTGCCGTCTATTTGACTGAGAGTCTGGTGCATTGTTGACTGTGGAGGAGATGATAACGAAGAGATACGAACAGTGAAACTATTAGGACAGCTCATGAGGAGGAGGGATGGAGAGAGGGAATGCAAGGGATGCTTGAAATCAGTGATCTTACCACTGGGTTGTAGTACGCATTGGTCAAAGACCTTCCACAGCTGTCCTTTGATGCAGCCTTTCCCACCTCTACTACTCTGCAGATCTCCCCCCTTCCCCCCTTCCATTCCCCCACTCTCACTATGGCCTCTATCTCCCACAATGAACCTCAATCTCTTACTCCCTCCATCCTGGAATGACTTCATTCCCACCATTCCCAAGTCCACATCTCTACTTCCCACCTTCTTGGGAAGGTTACTTCCACTCCAACCCATGAACAAACCTCGAGCTCTTCCTCTGTCAATCATTTGATGCTCTGTCTCTCCCTTCAGCAATCTAATTCCCCTCACATCCCAATCTCACACTTTACACCTCAATCACCTATCACCAACATTTCCAAACCCCAATCTCTTGTTTTCGCATTCCAACAAAAGCTTTTGACAGTCATTCTCAGCATCATCCAAGTTTCCAACCTCTAATTTCCTGCCTCCAACATTGGCTTGGTATCTCCTTCCCTCCCTTTTTCTCTCATCCTTCATGGTGACCTTTACCATTTCCCTTCACTTCTCAACATACCAATTTATTTTCTTCCAACTTGGTCAACCTGTCACCATCACTTCTACTTCCAAGCCCTGATCTCCAGGTCAGTCCCACCATACACCCAGTTCAGGAGTTCAAGATGGCAGCAACGGTGGAAGGAGAAGAGCATCTGTGCCAGTGAGAGGGCAGTGTGCTAGCCTCCGTGCCTGCAAAGGTATTTTGGGGATTCGAACCTTGGTGGCGGAAGATGCACCGGAGCGCAGAGGCTGGGCGATGGCTGCGGGAGGCAAGGTGCGGCATGTTTGTGGAACGAGATGTAGGCGGAGTGGGCTGAGGGAGCAGCTAGGGTTCAAGTGCTACTGGTGGCCCCACAGTGGTCGGATGAGCGCACGGATCGGACAAGGCCTGCAGCGGCATGGAGTGCCGGAGCTGCGGTGGAGGACACCAACAGCATTGCCAGGCCAGCTGACCCTTGCAACACTAACCCAGTGTCTCCGCCAAGACAACGGGCCTTCATGGCCAAGTTAAGACTGTTCTTTAAGAACTTGAAACTTGAAGGGCAAAAAATGACACTGGAAATGTGAGGATTCTTTATTCTTACACTACAATCATTGCACATTTGTACTTAGCTACGATTGTGCTTATATATGGTATGATTTTACTGAATTGCATGCGAAACAAATTATTTCACTGTACCTAGTGAAATTGTGGCAATAGAGTACCATTGAACCATTGAGTTGTAGGCAAGCGACTCCAGGAAACCTAAGGCGCAGCTTAATGTCATTTTGATCAGCAGCTGGATGACAAGACGTTAAAGCATTGTCACAAGGTTCTGTCACAAACTTTCCAGGACTTTACCTTTGCTACTGCACTCACATACTTTATAGTTTTTAATTTAGAGACATAGCATGGAAGCAGGCCGTTCAGTCCGAGTTCACGGCAATAATTGATCATCCGTTCACTCTAGTTCTCTGTTATCCCACTTTCTCATCCACTCCCTATACCAGTGGTTCTTAACCTTTTTGGCACCAGTACGCGCTTACGCGAACAAAACACTGTATGTGGTGTGTACTTTTGTTAGGTTCCTAAACATGGGCTCAACAAATTGATATGTTATTTGTGTCCTCCTCATGACCCCGGCAAAACCCCAAATGACCCCCAGGTTAAGAATCACTGCCTTATACAGTAGGGGCAGTTCACAGAGGTCAATTAACCTACAAACCCACATTTCTTTAGCATGTGCGAGGAAACTGGAGCAACCTGAGGAAACCCACACGATCACAGTGAGAATGTGCAACCTCCGTACAGATAGCGCCCGAGGTTATGATCGAACCCGAGTCTCCAGCAATGTGAGGCACAGCTCACCCAGCTTTTGCACTGTGCCGCCTGCCTTCATGTGTATCCTTGATTCAGTGTTTAGTGCAGGGCAGGAAACTTGTTATTTCAACGCGGCTGTTTAATTGCAGTATGAAAATCTAAAAATAGGCAATTAAATATGGGTTAACTGGGAATGTCTGAGTGATTCCTAATGAGATGATCTTATTTTCTACAGGGACTTATTACTGATCTCTACCAGCTGCACTGAAACATACTAAAGGGGCTGTCCCACTGCGGCGACCTAATCCGTGAGTTAAGAAGAGTGCCTTCAACCTTCAAGCTCGAGGGCACTCGCCTGGAAAACCTCGAGCTGGATCGACCGTCCGTGTTGAAACCACAAGCGCACACACAAACACATCGCAAAGGCGGGGGCCAGGGAAAGCGGGGGAGCGCTGTCTGAAATTCACACCAGTGATAAAGAGGAAGGTAAAAGACGGCTGCACAGTGTACGGGTAAGTCCTTTAGAGAGCGCGGAGAGAAGGGGAGAGAAGGGGGGAGAAGGAGTGGAGACGCTTTTAAGAAGTATAATAAAGTTTAGCGGGCATTTTACCTACCGGTCGGTTTTCCCTGGTTCTGAAAACTCCAATGAGCCAATCAAAATGTCCGGTCAGCGAAGGAGATTGCCTACGGCTGCCGTCGACTGCCTGTAACTAAATAGCGACCCCACTTCACTGCACTACGAGTCAAAAAGAACCATGCCGACCAAATTTTACTCGTGGTAAATTTTTCAACATGCTGAAAATTTTTCCGCGACCTAGCTGTGGCCACGAGTATTCGGGAACTTCCCTCGAGCGTGAAGGAGAGTTCCAGTGACATCATAGGACCTCCTAGGACCTGGTGTCGACCATGCTGCGAGTTTGAGTCGAGGGCAAACTCGTCTAAACTTGCAGATTAGGTCGCTGCAGTGGGACAGCCCCTTAAAGCTGTGCATTTGTGCAATTAAGGTGGCACTCAGTTCTAATCATTTTAAGTTAGTTAACATGAAATGCCATCAGCTTCCAGGTGAAGCGGGCAGCTTCTTCTGGATGCCTGCACTACTCAAATACATGGCACAGTTTCGCATCTGGTGGAGCCACTGCCTCACAGTGCCAGAGACCCAGATTCGCCCATGACCACTGGTGCTGACTGTGCGGAGTTTGCACATTCTCCCTGTAACTGCGTCAGTTTCCTCCAGCTGTTTCAGTTTCCACCCACGTCCCAAAGGCATGCGGGTTGGTAGGTTAATTGGCCTCTGTAAAATTGACCCCAGTGTAATAAGAGTGGAAGCAAAAGTGGGATAACGTAGAACTTATGTGAACGGGAGATCGATGGTCGGCGTGGAATCTATGGCCCAGAGGGCCTGTTTCCTTGCTGTATCTCTAAACTAACGCTGTATCTCTAAACTAATCTAAACTTAAGAGTGATGTGCACACACTTTTGAACAAGCAGATATACTTCTTATGTATAGGAAGGAACTGCAGATGCTGGTTTACACCGAAGATAGACACAAAATGTTGGAGTAACTCAGCGGGTCAGGCAGCATCTCTGGAGAAAAGGAATAGGTGACATTTCAGGTTGAAACTCTTTTTCAGACAGTGTCAGTGGAGAGGAAAACTAGAGGTGTGAAAAGTTTTCGTACCCCTAGTTTCCCTCCCCTTTGACTCTCCGTCTGAAGAGGAGTTTCGACTTGAAACTTGTTCCTTTTCTCCAGAGATTCTGCCTGACCCACTGAGTTACTCCAACATTTTGTGTTTATCTTCTTATATAGCTCACTTCATTTCAATTCCCAAATGTAAAAGATTTAATCAAGGGAACCCTTGTGCTATTCTCACAAAGTGACAAAGATTAAAAGCCTCTTGTGAAATTCCCTCCTTTTTCATTGGGCCGAGAAGGGTGATATTCAAAGTCCAAACTCATTAAAATGTTCGCGTTTGTGTGAAGGAACCACATGTAAATCTGTGTATAACAGGACTGATTTTATTCAAGGTCACAAAAGCGGCACTGGACCTGAACAGAAAGACATAAGAATGATAAATCTGCATTTATCCCTTCTGACGTAATGTACAGATAAGCCTACAGTAGCTCTTCATTAATTGTTCAATGGATAACAGAGTCATGTGCTGCACTTAATAAAGCAAGCAGAAGTTTATGAGTTCCTTATCTGTGCTAAGTCGTTGAGGGAGCAAAGATGAAATGCCTTCACGTGGATTCTGTATCTCCAGCTAAAGAGAGTAAATTTAGCCCTGAATTCCACTCTTGTTCATTGATAATTGCTTCTCAGCAGAATGCAAGTGTATTAATTCGGAACATAGAACAGTAGAACACAGGAACAGGCAAAGTTTATGCCACACATGATGCCAAGACCAACTAGCCGGGATATTGAATACAGTAAACCATCGTTATAACGAGCCACGGGGGGAGAATGGTGCTGTTATTACCCATTGTCCGCTATAACCGAGTAAGGTATTCACTCCACCCACCTCGCGGTCACCCTGTGAAATGAGTTGTTTTCAAATATGGCTCGTTATGTCAGCCGTAGGTACTCGGGGCAGTAAATGTTGCAATTTTTCTCCTCCCGACTATCTTTTTACTCCTGTCATGCTGGAAAAAACGTCCCGACTCACCTGATGCCCGAGTGCCTACGGCTGACATAACGAGCCGCTACGATATATCTACGGACTCCTACGGCCTCCTACGGACCCGTTACGAACATTCTCCGAATTTGAATCAAGGGGAAAACTCGGGAGAATTCATGAGCAGCTCAGGAAATTGTGACAGGCCCTTAAAGAGACAGTTCGCTATAACCAAAATCCATTATAAAGAGGTCTGTAATAACGAGAGCTTACTGTATAAGAGTCAGCTTTATAGGGCTTTAGTTAGGCCGCATTTTGAGTCTTCGGAAAGGGTGCAGAGGAGGTTTACCAGAATGATGCCTGTATAGGGGGTATTACAGGAAGGTTGGATAGACTTGGATTGTTTTCTCTGGATCGTCTGAGATTGAAGGAAGACTTGCTCGAAATATATAAAATTATGAGAGGCATAGACAGGGTAGACTCTCTACCCAGGATGGAAATATCAAATACTGGAGGGCATAACTTTAAGAGGAGAGGGGCAAAGTTCAAAAGAGATGTGCAGGGCAATCTATTTACACAGAGGATGGTGTGTGCCTGGAATTCGCTGCCAGGATGATGGTGGCGGCTGATGCGATAGTGGAATTTATGAGACTTTTGAATAAGTAAATGGATGTGCAGGGAATGGAGGGATATGGATTATATGTAGGCAAAAAAGAGTTGGTCTTGACATCATGTTGGGCACAGCCATTGTGGGCTGAAGGGTCTGTTCCTGTGCTGTACTGTTCTATGTTTAGGTTTATTATTGTCATGTGTCCCGTGGTATAGAGAAAAACTTTGTTTTGCATGCTATCCAATCAAAGCAGATAATACTATACATAAATAGACAAGCTAAACTCACGTGCAATAGGTGGAGCAAAGGAAAAGATCCAAAGTGCAGAATATAGATACTGAGTGTCGATGGAATATCCTGTGGAAAACTGATGTCATTTACTCAGGTGCCCATAAGAGAAAAACTGAATTTTTTAAAATAAAAGGATTGACAGCTTTATCATCACCTGCCTACACCTAAACAAACATTGTATGAGGCCAGAACAAAAACTATTAATTCGCTTTTGAGTGCATGTAGTCAAAACCTAATCTTGCTCGGAATTAATGCACTTGTATTTTGCAGCTGAGAGGCAATCGTCAATGAACAAGAGTGGAACCTATGGTTAAGTTTATTCTCGTCAGCTGTGAAGGCATTTCATCCTTGGTCCATGGCACAGTGAAGAGAGATGTTTAGTTTGTTTAGGGATTTTCCTTATTCTAAAATGGATTAAATTCTTTTTTTTTAATCATCAATCTGCACACAATACCACAAAATATAAAAGCAAAACCAGGCCCTCCCCCGATTGCTCAGTTTGGCTGGGCTGCCAGCTCTATGAAGAGTCCTGGTGGTTCCAAAGTTCTTCCATTTAAGAATGACGGAGGCCACTGTGGTCTTCTGGACTTGCAATGCTGCAGATATTGTTTTATACCCTTCCCCAGATCTGTGTCTCCACACAATCCTGTCTCGGAGGTCTACGGACAATTCCTTCATCTTCATGGCTTGGTTTTGAGTGTCATAGCAAAGGGTCTGAATACTTATGTGAATGTGATATTTCAGTTGTTTCTTTTTAATTACTTTGCAAACATTTCTAAATACCTGTTTTCTCTTCTACATTCTCGGGTATTGTGTGTAGATTGATGATAAAAAAAAGAATCCATTTAAAAAAAGGCTGTAACGTAACAAAATGTGGAAAAGTGAAGGGGTCTGAATACTTTCTGAATGCACTGTATGTATAGTATTATCTGATTTGATTGGATCGCGTGCAAAACAAAGCTTTTCACTGTACCTCAGTACATGTGACAATAATAAACCTAAACTATGAGACCACATGAAGTATATTGTGTATAGTTTTGGACTTCTTGCCTAAGAAAGGACATATATGCCTCAGAGGGCACACGGCAAAAAATCATGAGAAATGTTCCAGGGATGAGATATTGTCTGCATGGTGAGAGATTGAGGAGAATAGGTCTGTAGTCTGTAGTGTTTAGAACAATGAGAGATCTCAATGAAACGTACAAAGTTCTAACAGGATAGATGTAGGGAGGATATTCCCCCTGGCTGAAGGGAACAGAACCAGGGGGCTGCTTAGGACTGAGGAGAGAAGAAACGTCTTCACTCAATGGTGGTGAACTTTTGGAATTCTCAATGCTGGAGAGCTAAGGAGGCTATTGAGTTCATTCAGAATTGAAACGAGTAAATTAAATGGATGTGGGGCCATTGCAGTAACTTTCCAGCCATTATCTTGATGAATAGCAGGCCAAGCTCAAATGATTGAAAGGCCTACATGCACTAATTTCTTCTACTCCTCCTTGGAAGGAGGAACAGTGAGGTGCGAAATACTGGCTAAAATTGATAAGGGAGAAGGCATGGATATGGTATTTAGGAAGTTGTAAAGGAGCAAGCTACTACAAGTTAAAGTCTGATCTCCATCCTATACTACCAGTAACTTGCGACTATGTAGATCAAGCAGCATCTGTGGAGGCAAAAGATGTAAGTTAATATTTCCTATATAGACCCTGCACCTATATAGAATTGTCTAGTAAATGATTGGTGGAACCAGATAGAGAGGAGATCATTCCTGTATCCCATCCCTTTCTACCGGCCCCCGGCCCACTCAAGTCTGATGTAGGGTCCACACCTGAAATGTCTATTCAATCTTTTTGTCCCAAGAGATGCTTTGAATCTGCTGAATTCTTCCAGCAGTCTGTTTTTGTTCTAGATTCTAACATCTGAAGAAACAGGGAACTGCATAGAAACATAGAAAATAGGTGCAGGAGTAGGCCATTCGGCCCTTCGAGCCAGCACCGCCATTCAATATGGTCATGGTTGATCATCCAAAATCAGTCCCCTATTCCTGCTTTTTCCCCATATTCCTTGATTCCGTTAGCTCTAAGAGCTAAATCAAACTATCTTTTGAAAACATCCAGTGAATTAGCCTCCACTACTTTCTGTGGCAGAGAATTCCACAGATTCACAACTCTCTGGGTGAAAAAGATTTTCCTCATCTCAGTCCTGAATGGCCTACCCCTTATTCTTAAACTGTGACCCCTGGTTCTGGACTCCCCCAACATCGGGAACATTTTTCTTGCATCTAGCCTGTCCAATCCCTTAAGAATTTTACATGTTTCTATAAGATCCCCTCTCATCCTTCTAAATTCCAGTGAATATAAGCCCAGTCGATCCATTCTTTCATCATATGTCAGTTCTGCCATGCTCGGAATTAACCTGGTGAACCTACGCTGCATTCCCTCAATAGCAATAATGTTCTTCGTCAAACTAGGAGACAAAACTGCACACAATACTCCAGGTGTGGTCTCACCAGGGCCCTGTACAACTGCATTAGGCCCTCCTTGCTCCTATATTAAAATCCTCTCGCTATGAAGGCCAACATGCCATATGCTTTCTTCACTGCCTGTTGTACCTGCATGCTTACTTTCAGTGACTGATGTACAAGGATACCCAGGTCTTGTTGCACCTCCCCTTTTCCTAATCTGATACCATTCAGATAATAATGTGTCTTCTTGTTCTTGCCACCAAACTGGATAACCTCACATTATTCCACAATATACTGCATCTACCATGTATCTGCCCACTCACCCAACCTATCTAAGTGACCCTGCAGCCTCATAGGATCCTCCTCGCAGCTCACACTGCCACCCAGCTTTGTGTTATCTGCAAACTTGGAGCAGTTACAGCAGGTGCTGAAATCTTGAACAAGAAAAACAACAAAGTGCTGGAGGATCTCTGTGGGTCAGGCAACATCTCTGGTGGATAAGCGACATTTCTGGGACGGGTGCCTTCTTCAGACACAGACATGGACAGGCAATGTTTCCTATCCATGTCATAGAGCGATGGAGTCATACAGCGTGGAAACAAGCCGTTCAACCCACTTGCCCGCACTGGCCAACATATCCCATCTACACTAGTCCCACCTGCCTGCATTTGGCCCATATCCCGCTAAACATGTCCTATCCATGTACCTGTCCAATTGTTTCTGAAACGTTGCGATTGTCCTTGCCTCAACTACCTCCTCTGGCAGCTTGTTCCATACACCCACCACCTTTGTGTGAAAACGTTACCCCTCAGATTCCTATTAAATCTTTTTCCTTTCAGCTTAAACCTTTGTTTTCTGGTCCTCGATTCCCCTCCTCTGGGCAAGAGACTGCGTCTTCTCGATCTATTCCTCTCATCATTTTATACACCTCTATAAGATCACCCCTCATCCTCCTGTTCTCCAGCCTACTCAACCTCTCCCTATAGCTCAGACCCTTGAGTCCTGGCAACATCCTCTCTGTACCCTTTCCAGCTTGATAACATCTTTCCTATAACATGGTGCCCAGAACTGAACACAATACTCTAAATGCAGCCTCACTAACGTCTTTTATAACTGCAACATGACCTCCCAACCTCTATACTCAATACTCTGACTGAAGAAGATTGATGTTCTCCAGAGATGCCTGACCTGCTGAGTTACTCCAGCATTTTGTGCTTTAGTCTATTTTGACTAGCAATAATTTGATCAGTGATAAGTTAATTATAATTGTATCTCCATCTGTAAGTAGTCATCACTGTTTCTGTGTTAAACCTTAAAATACAATGGTATACACACTTTCAATTTAACTCGCCCACCCTCCACCTAAATGACTCAGTTAGTCAAAACAATAAAATATACTCATGTGGTTTGAGTAATTGTTAGCTTCAGATTGTTATTGATTGGAGCTGTGTGGCATCTATTCCAATATTGCTATGCTCTTTGACAGGAGCTTTTCGAGATGAAGAATGAACCATTTTCTCAAACTCAGCGAAAAATAATTCCACTTGCAGCACATACATTGCATAATTAGTTACATATCCCCAGAACAGCTAGTCTGTGAATTGTCCTACTTTATTGAGTTGTCATTGGATTTTGAAATGCATGCGATTTAAAGTTGTCAGGTTTAAGTCCCAGATTCTACAGCCTCATTTTTATTTAGAACCAAACTGCTTGCTCCTCAAGTTTAAATTGTTTGCTGATAATAGAGCTGTTTTTAAAAAATAATTTAGAAACATAGAAACATAGCAAATAGTTGCAGGAGTAGGCCATTCGGCCCTTCAAACCAGCACCGCCATTCAATATGATCATGGCTGATCAACCAAAATCTGTACCCCATTCTCCACATATCCCTTGATTCTGTTAGGCCTAAGAGTTGTATCTAACTCTCTCGTGAAAATATCCAGTGAATTGGCCTCCACTGCCTTCTGTGGAAGAGAATTCCACAGAGTCACAACTCCCTGGGTGATTCACAACTCTCTGGGTGGTTTATTCAATTTGTTCATTCAAGTTAGGAATGTTGTCTTTGGTCAATGGAAAACCCTTTTTGTATTTTGCTGCCTTTCACAACTAGTTGTGTTTCAGGCATATTGGCTACTATTTTATTAGAGCTATTTTTATTAGGTCTTACCAATTACTGCAGTGTTGCAGAAAAATAACTTAAAACAATCTGAAGGTCGGTTTGAATCCAAGTTGCAGAGATGAAAATATGGAGTGCTTATGTGTTAGGTCGTTTATTTTTAGGTTAGGTATTTTTTTCCACTATTTTAATCCTGTTCTAGAATAGCTTTTCCCCAACAACTATCAGGCTCTAAAACATTACACAACAATGACCGATGAACAATGGTTGCACTATGGACTTCTGTACTAGTATTGGGGTTATTAATTTATTGCATTTTTTGTTATGTTATCTATATTATATCACAGGCATGTAAAGCTGCTGCCAGTAAGGATTTCATTGTTCTATTGTCGGTACGTATGACAATTAGACACTCTTGACTCTGAACTGGGCTGGTTTAAACCCAAGTTGCAGAGCTGAAAGTATGATGTGACTGTGTAAGAGGATATGGTTTGCTTTTAGTTTAAGTTTTTTTTCTACTATTACAATTCTGTATTGCTTGCAGAAGTTATAATTTCCGATGTGCCAACACACTCCCGTATTTCCCCATCACCACATTTGCTCTCACCTGCTGTTAATAGAAACTGTCTATAATAGCAGTTTATCATTGACTCAGAAGATATGACTCACAAGCGCAGCCTCCCTGTCAACTTTCTCCCCTGAAAGAACTCTACTTACATGAATTCAACCCTAAGATCATGTCAGAGCAGAACTGGGCCATTTGACCCATCGAGACTGCTGAACTATTTTTTCCTCTCAACCCCATTCTCCTGCCTTCTCCCTGTAACCTTTGATACAGTGTAGTGCGGCGGCGCAGGATTACTGCAGCGGCCCCTACAGCCTGTCTGTCTTTTTTTATTTTTGTCTAGTTAAATGTAGTTGTTTGTGGGTTGTTGTTTTTTTGTACTGTTTTTAGCTGTGTATATGTGGGGGGGCAGGGGGAAACTTTTAAAATCTCTTCCCTGCACGGGAGACCCGACCTTTTCCCTGTCGGGTCTCCGTTGTCGTTGGGGCCTAGCTCCATGGAGCGGCCTCCGACCGGGACGACCTGGGGGCTCCAGTCGCGGAGCCTGCGGAGCTGCGGACTCACCATCGTGGGGCTGGCCGGCCTCGGAGCGTGGGGAGCGGTGGTGGCTCGTTGCTGCGGTCCGACTCCGGAGATCCAGCTGCAGCTGCAGACCTGTGGACAGTGATATCGGGAGCTCGCGGGTCCGGGTGAGAGACCACTTTCCGGAGCTCCTGCAACGCAACTTCTCCAGCCCGAGTCGCGGGGTTGGAACGACCCGGAGCGGGGCCGTACATCGCCCGGTGCGGCTTTAATGGCTGCGGGACATTCCAGCGCCCACCGGGGGCTCCAACTTGTGACTTTTGGGCCCGGAGCGAGGCCGTACCATCACCCGGCGTGGCCTCAATTGCCCGCCTGGGTCTTCAACATCGGGAGAAAAATGGTGCAGGGGAGAGAAAAGACTTTGCCTTCCATCACAGTGAGGAGGAGATTCACTGTGATGGATGTTTTCTGTAAATTGAATTGTTTGTGTGTCGTGTAGGAATTGTTTTGTTTGCATGGCTGTGGAAACGGAGTTTCGTTTGAGCCTCTCTGAGGTTCAAATGACAAGTAATAAAATCGAATCTAATCTAATCTAATCTAATCTAATACTCTGACTAATCAAGAACCTATCAATCGCTGCTTTAAAAATACCCAATGACTTGGCATCCATGGCTGGCTCCGCCAGTGAATTCCATAGATTCACCACCCTTTGGCTAAAGAAATTCCTTCTCATATCCATTGTAAAAATATCTATATAATTAAAAGTCTCATCTTGACCCCTTCCTGCGCTGTATATTGATTTTAGAAAAAAAACGCTACCCTGTATTGCTGTGATATTTGGCCATCTTACTCACAGTCCTCCTCCGCTGCGCCAGCCCCGAGGATTTTTCCCATCGATGAAAAATAAAAAAGTTATGAGTGTTTAAAAAACCTTGAGATCAGCTGATTGGTCTTCTCGCCTGTCAATCACCGTGATGAAGGTAACGCCCCTTCCGGAGGGGGGGGAACAGGACTATAAAACCCCAGATGCCTGGATGTGAGTCAGTCACTCTGCAAGATCGCGAGGGAGAGGCCACGACTGTCATTCTCAGCTGTGAATCAACTGAACTGTGAGTCTGCAATGTACTTGCAATAAATGATTTGTTAGCCCTTAATGACAATGCCATGAGTAGTTTGGCCTGCTGCCCTGCCTGTGCTTGAATGTGCAATGCTTAATTGGAAATGAAATGAAATGAAATGACAATGCCATGAGTTGTTTGGCCTGCTGCCCTGCCTATACTTGAAACTGCAATGCTTTATTAGGTCCGACTGTGTTTGGAAGGAATAAATGCTTTATTAGGTCCGACTGTGTTTGGAAGGAATAAATGCTTTATTAGGTCCGACTGTGTTTAGTCCAAAAGTCCCGCTCATTTCGTGACTTCCGCTTAGTCGCGCCGATTGCGTAATTTCCGGTGAGTGCTGAGGTCGCGGTGATTGTGTAATTTCCGGTAAGTGCAGAGGTCACGCTGATTGTGGAAGTGTCGCTGACTGTGGAAGCCCACAGTGGAGAGGCCACGCTCAGCCGTGTGAGTAGATTCAAGAAAGTTTACTGTCATATATATAGTGTGTGTGTGTGTGACAACGGGTCCCACTTAGTCTAGTATAATATAAAAATCTGTGTGTGTGTAGGTGTGTGTGTGTGTCATTCCGTATGCGATTCACCTCTCCTCGAAAACCCAATGCGGTAACGGTTACATTTTTACATATTCCGGTTGAGATTCACCTCATGATTTCAAAATCCCCTCATCTGTAAATTTGATTCATTATTTCCCGAGTTTTTTACTAAAATTCTTCACCAATCTGACATATTTTCAAATCTAACTCCTGATGCGAGCTGATAACGTCACAATGCCATTGCTCATGGCCCAGCTGCCCCTCCCCCCCCCCCAGCACTGGATTAAAGCAGCTGATGAGTTACATTAACTCTCCCCCCCCCACCCCCCGACTTTACAATCTGACATCTTTTTAAAATCTAACGAGCTAGATGACGTTACAATGGCTCCCCCCCCCCCCCGGGCTCTGGATTAAAGCAGCTGACGAGTTACGTTAACCCCCCCCCCCCCATGACTCACAGTCATTTTGTCGCCTCCCGACTCGCTGTGCTATCGACCAGCACTCGCCCGGCCATCCACAGTGCAGTGCCCTGCCCCTCCCACTGCCCAGCAGCTCAGCACAAAGTACGCTCGTGCCTCGGTACTCGCAGCGCCCAGCCCCGCCCACAGCCAAGCAGCTCAACATGAAGTATGCTCGCGCTTCATCTCGGGTTCTAGAACATGGTGGCAGCGGCCGTTATCGTCACGCGTGCAGCGCGATGAGAAGGTGGCCCTGGCGGCCATTACTCCCTCTGGGAGAGACCGTCTATGGAGACCTGCGATTCCTCTGTTGATCGCAGGGACACGGGGAATCGTGATGCCTTTTCCTCGCTGGTGACCCTGATCCCACCTGGCGATCTCTGGCCGTCATGGGGGAAGACCTCCTCGCCGTCTCTCCCGCCCGATCGTCTGTCACTCAGGTGGGTGGGCTTTCCCATCGCGGAAGCCACGATCGGCCGGCCCTCCACTGCTTTTGACCATCCGCTCATTCGCAGCAGCAGGGCCGCCCGCTCAAAAGACGCCGCAAATCGGAAACCCCAGCTCCAAAAGGCAGCAAGCTCCCCTGCCTCTGTGTCCCTCTCTGTGCCTCTATGTGTCCTTCACTGTGTCCCTCTGTGTGTGTGTCCCTCTCTGTGTGTGTTCCTATCTGTGTCCCTCTCTGTGCCCCTGTGTCCCTCTCTGTATCCCTCTCTGTGTCCTTCACTGTGTCCCTCTGACTGTGTCCCTCTCTGTGTGTGTTCCTCTCTGTGTCCCTCTCTGTGCCTCTGTGTCCCTCTCTGTGCCTCTGTGTCCCATTCTGTGCCTCTGTGTCCCTCTCTGTGCCTCCGTCTCCCTCTCTGTGCCTCCGCCTCCCTCTCTGTGCCTCTGTCTCCCTCTCTGTGCCTCTGTGTCCCTCTCTGTGCCTCTGTGTCCCTCTCTGTGCCTCTGTGTCCTTCTCTGTGTCCCTGTGTCCTTCTCTGTGCCTCTGTGTCCCTCTCGCTCTCTCTCCCTACCTCTCTAGCCGCGCCTGCGAGTTGGGGGCTATGCGTGAGTGGATAGGGCGGGGCATGGGGTAAAAGGAGTGAATTAATAATATTAATATAGTATCAATGGGGGTGGTTAGTGTGTGTTTGTGTGAGAGGTTGGTTAGTGTGTGTGTGATGCCGCAGGCCGCCCCCTCCCCTGCGCGTTGAGGGGACGGGACCCAACGGGTCCCACTTGGTCTAGTATCCTTTTATTTTGAGGCTGTGTCCTCTGGTCCGAGACTCTCCCAGTACTGGAAACATATCCACATCCACCCTCTCTAGGCCTCTAAGCTCCCTATCTGCATTATTGTAATTTATTACTTTAATGGATCACTACATAAATAAGGATTTGATGAATTCAGCAGGACCATAGAATAAAGCATAGGGCTCACAAAATCCAATAGAAACATTTACATCGGTGAATCAATAATCCCTTATAAGATCTGCAAAAGGAAGTGTTGAGTTCACAGATTGGGAGTCAACTGGAGATAGTCATAGAGCACGGAAACAGGCCCATCAGCCCAATATACCCATGCCGACCAAACTGCCCCATCTACACTAATTTGCCTTCTAAACCTTTCCTTTCCATGCACCTATCCAAATGTCTTTTAAATGTTGTTATAGTACCTGCCTCAATTACCTTTTCTGGCATCGCATTTTATATACCCACCACCCTCTGTGTGAAAATGTTGGCCCTCAAATTCCTATTACATCCTTCTCCCACCTTTAAAGTCGTTGGAACTATATGGAGATTGTCAGGAAAGAAATTCAGTACGACCTCTTTCATTTGCCCTCTAGTTGTTCATAGTTCATAGCTTACTTGTTTCTGCCTGGCACCTGTGAAGGACTCCCCCCCCCCACTACACCACGGTCATCTTGTTCCTGGCTCCTTACAATTAAAACCTGTCCTACCTCAGGATGTTTCTACCAGTTACTATCGACGAGCTACTGAGGGGACTTCCTTTCTATTTTGTTCCACCCTTCATTGTTCCAAAGGAAACCAAGATCCCATCTCTGGGTCGGGCAGAAGATGAGAATAAGGAAAATGTGGATCACTTTCCATAAATTCAGAAGCCTCTTGTCAGCAAAGACAGTTGTTGATGACAAGGTTTCACCACCATTTCAGTGGGTCAGCCTTCGACCATCTGAGGAATAGAGTATTTGAAGATCAAGATATTAAACTTGGCACTAAGCTCATGATCTATCAGACAGCATTGATTCCTGCCTTTCTGTGCACATAAGAGATCCAGATGGTCTACATCACAAATGCTTCCATGTACAAATTTCTCTCTGCTAATCGCAGGATAAATAATCCAACATTAGTGTGCTCTCTCAAGCTAACATACCCAGCATTGTGGCCTTAGTCACACACAGCCGGTTCCATTGGGTGAGCCACGTCATTTGTGTGTGCCTGACGTTGAGAGGAGATCTGATAGAAGTATATAAAATTCTAAGAGGCAACAAAAGGTTAGACTGTCAGAACCTTTTTCCCATGATAGAAATATCAAATACTAGTGGCATTTGAGCAACTTTTAGATAGACAATAGACAATAGGTGCAGGAGTAGGCAATTTGGCCCTTCGAGTCAGCACCGCCATTCAATGTGATCATGGCTGATCATCCCAAATCAGTACCCCGTTCCTGCCTTCTCCCCATATCCCCTGACTCCGCTATTTTTAAGAGCCCTATCTAGCTCTCTCTTGAAAGCATCCAGAGAACCGGCCTCCACCGCCCTCTGAGGCAGAGAATTCCACAGACTCACCACTCTCTGTGAAAAAAAGTGTTTCCTCGTCTCCGTTCTAAATGGCTTACTCCTTATTCTTAAACTGTGGCCCCTGGTTCTGGACTCCCCCAACATTGGGAACATGTTTCCTGCCTCTAGTGTGCCCAAGCCCTTAATAATCTTATATGTTTCAATGAGATCCCCTCTCATCCTTCTAAACTCCAGAGTGTACAAGCCCAGCTGCACCATTCTCTCAGTATATGACAGTCCCGCCATCCTGGGAATTAACCTTGTAAACCTATGCTGCACTCCCTCAATAGCAAGAATGTCCTTCCTCAAATTAAGGGACCAAAACTGCACACAATACTCCAGGTGTGGTCTCACTAGGGCTCTGTACAACAACAGAAGGACCTCTTTGCTCCTATATTTGATTTCTCTTGTTATAAAGGCCAACATGCCATTCGCTTTCTTCACTGCCTGCTGTACCTGCATGCTTACTTTCATAGACTGATGTACAAGGACCCCCAGATCCCGTTGTACTTCCCCTTTTCCCAACTTGACGCCATTTAGATAGTAATCTGCCTTCCTGTTTTTGCTACCAAAGTGGATAACCTCACATTTATCTGCATTAAACTTCATCTGCCATGCATCTGCCCACTCCCCCAACCTGTCCAAGTCACGCTGCATTCTCATAGCATCCTCCTCACAGTTCACATTGCCACCCAGCTTTGTGTCATCTGCAAATTTGCTAATGTTACTTTGAATCCCTTCATCCAAATCATTGATGTATATTGTAAATAGCTGCGGTCCCAGCACCGAGCCTTGCGGTACCCCATTAGTCACTGCCTGCCATTCTGAAAGGGACCCGTTAATCCCTACTCTTTGTTTCCTGTCTGCCAACCACTTCTCTATCCATGTCAGCACTCTACCCCCAATACCATGTGCCCTAATTTTGCCCACTAATCTCCTATGTGGGACCTTATCAAATGCTTTCTGAAAGTCCAGGTACACTACATCCACTGGCTCTCCCTTGTCCATTTTCCTAGTTACATCTTCATAAAATTCCAGAAGATTAGTCAAGCATGATTTCCCCTTCGTAAATCCATGCTGACTCGGACCGATCCTGTTACTGCTATCCAAATGTGCGGCTATCTCATCTTTTATAATTGATTCCAACATCTTCCCCACCACCGATGTCAGGCTAACTGGTCTATAATTCCCCGTTTTCTCTCTCCCGCCTTTCTTAAAAAGTGGGATAACATTAGCTACCCTCCAATCCACAGGAACTGATCCTGAGTCTATAGAACATTGGAAAATTATCACCAATGCATCCACGATTTCCAGAGCCACTTCCTTAAGTACCCTGGGATGCAGACCATCAGGCCCTGGGGATTTATCAGCCTTCAGTCCCATCAGTCTATCCAACACCATTTCCTGCCTAATGTGGATTTCCTTCAGTTCCTCAATCAGCACAAGGATATGCAGGAAATGTGTGAATATACATTATTTACAGTACATAAGATTTGATGCAGATAAGAGTTGATCTTGGCATCACGTTCGGCACAGGCATTGTGGGCCGAAGGACATGTTCCCTTGCTGTACTGTTCTATGTTAAATCATGCATCCATCTCTTGAGAATTGGTGATTTCCCCAACTAATCCTGGTTAATGTGGTTATGTGGACATTTTTACTGCTGGTTATGTTAAGTTTCAGATTTTTGAAATTTTAGTCTTTCCCGCCAACTTTCGGAGAACTGAATTTTTATTACTTTAAGGGAATTGGTTGGTATCATCTGTAAAGGTATGGTAGTATTGCCGAATACAACGTACCCTTGTGTTCCAATGGATTCACCCAAATGTCTTGCCACAACCTTTAAAGTGGGGATATTTTAATAAAGTCTAGCAGCACATATGGTCTCCAATAGTTATCCGTGTCTGAGACTTTAAATGTTCTACAACATTCCATATATTAGCACTCCTGCTAACAATTTTAGAATCTTAATTGCATAAGGAAATAAGGTGAGATGTAATTTTGTTTTGCAGCAGTGGGTGTTTTATATCCTATTATAAATACCAGCGTATGTTCTACAAAGAACATATGTCTCATAGCATTTCCGGTGAGATACATGGTTTAGCATAGCTTACAATACAGTGTGGAAAGAGGCCTTTTGGCTCACCAGGTCCATGCTGACCATTGATTATCCATTCACACTAATCCTATGTTATCTCATTTTCCCATCCACTCTCTCCAGACTAGGGCGAATTAACAGAGGCCAGTTAATGTATGAACCGGCACGTCTTTGGGATGGTTGACAACAAGAGTGAGTTTGAACGGTGACTTTAAGCTGCATTTAGATGAAGCAGTATATCCTCTTGTGTGCTTCCAGTTCTTTTTGCAAATTGCCAAGAGCAAGTTTAATCCAAAGCATTCACCAGAGCCCAGTTAAGCATGCAGATAAACGTGGTCCATGAGGCCGACTTGCTAATGGCCCAACTCCAGTCTCCAGGTTACAGTCTTAACATCTATTGAGCTTCCAAGAGGGATGCCAGTGGAGACGATTTTAAAGAGCTACATCCAACTGTGATTTGACAGTTATTTTAATTGGAGGCCTCCATATGGAACCTCTAGTTGATGACCGAGCCAGTCGACTCAGCAGAAAATAAAGGTGGGACAGGAAGAAATGTAAACGATGATGTGTTTTTGCATTCGCCTGCAATTCTGTGGGTCTCAGGGGATCAGGGGGGCTGACAGGGAATGTTTACTTTTCAGCAAGACCAAGTAGCTGATTGTTGATTTTAGAAGGGGAAGCCAAGCATCCACAAACCTAACTTCATTGATGGGTTGGAAGCGGATAGGTTTAGTTTTAGGTTTAGTATTGTCATGATATCCGTGTCATTTCCTTGGGATTCCAGCGGTCTGTAATTCCTTCGTGGTATCCTTGAAGGTGCTGTGAAGGATGTAAAATGCAGCTGTCTTGGACTTCACTTAGGAAAGGACCTCATGGTTCATCCATGGTTTCCGGTTGGGAACACATGTACCATCTTCTTTTCTCCCTGCTCCCATCCGGCAAAAGGTATAGAAGCTTGAAAACGCACACACCAAACTCAGGAACAACTTACTCAACCTGTTATAAGGCTTCCAATCGATCCTTCCACATGCGAGGTACTGTCCAATTCACCTCTACCACATGTGGACATTGGTTTTGTCTATGGAACTGATGCACTACAATGCTGAGAACTATATTCTGCACTATGTATCTGCCTCTTTCCTCTATCCATTGTACTTGAGTTTGACTTGATTGTATTTTTGTACGATATATCTGATCCATTAAATACCATACAAAATAAAGCTTTTAAATGTACCTCGGTACACGTGACAATAATAGATCTAAACTTAAACCTGACCAGGGTTGGACAAGTCTATGATTATGTTGACAGCGTGAAGTATAGATGGAGTCAATGGTGGGAAGTCTGGTCTGTGTGATGGACTACATCTACAACTAACTGCAAGTTCTTGCAGTCTTGGGCAGAACTGTTCCCAAACCAACCTTTCCATGGTACACCTGCAGTCATTGGAGTCATCTCATATTCAGGAGATTCTGAATCTCCTCAGTATCCCAAGGAAGTAGAGGCATTGCTGAGTTTTCTAAGTTTCAACGTGGTTGGTCCACGACAGATTTTTGGTAATATTAACGTCAATTAACTTGAAGCTCTCAATCATTTCTACTTCAGCACCATCCATGTTGATTGGGGTATGTCCATAATGTAACAAACAAATGACAATATGAACTGATGGTGGTATAAGCAGAAACAAACTCTGTATCTGTCAAGTTAGCTGAAATCTGGCTTGCCTGCCGCGGTACTGGAAAACCCGCCTTGAAGAGGGAAGCTGCTAGGCCCGGCCCATGCTTGTCCACAAGGACCAGAGAGTAGGGGAGGGAGAGTTAAGATGGCAGTGGATGCAAGAACAAAAGGCCGGTAAGAGGTATCAGGGTCTTATCTTCCGCGCCCGCGAGGTCGGATGTGGGAGGCACCCCGGAGCACAAAGGCTGAATGGTGGACGGGCGAGAAGATGGATGATAGTTCGCTGGCCGATTCAAATTGAGGTGACGGTTGGGTCCTCTGCAGCAGCCTGGGACTCAACTGGATCGGACGTTTCTCGAGGAGACCGAATGTGTGGACCGGACGCGACCTGCATGGGTACGGAGCGGTGGAGCAATGGTTCAACCTCACTTGGCCAGGCAAACCCTGCAAAGTCGCAAGGATAACGGGCCTTTACAGCCAGATGCACTTAAAGCAACTTGGACTTTGAAAATAGAACCAAAACCTGGCGACTCTTGTATATGGTCTTGGTGGATTATTTCTATACACTTTGTACTCAATCTAGGATTGTGTTTATGTCTAGTAATAATTTACTGAACTGTATGCAAAAAAAGAATTTCACTACACCTCAGGAACAAATTGCTTCATTGAGATTGGAGGGAAAACTACTTTTAGTTTAGAGATACAGCGCCCTTCGGCCCACAGTCTGTGCCGACCAGTGATTCCCACACATTTACACTATCCTACACACACTCGGGACAATTTACAATTATACCAAACCAATTAACCTACAAACTCGTACATCATTGGAGTGTAGGAGGAAACTGGAGAAAACCTACGTAGGTCAGAGAGTGGTGAATCTGTGGAATTCTCTGCCACAGAAGGTAGTTGAGGCCAGTTCATTAGCTATATTTAAGAGGGAGTTAGATGTGGCCCTTGTGGCTAAAGGGATCAGGGGGTTTGGAGAGAAGGCAGGTACAGGATACCGAGTTGGATGATCAGCCATGATCATATTGAATGGCAGTGCAGGCTCGAAGGGCCGAATGGCCTACTCCTGCACCTATTTTCTATTTTTCTATGTCATGGGGAGAAAGTACAGACAAGCACCCATAGTCAGGATCGAACCCGGGTCTCTGGTGCTGTAAGGCAGCAACTCCACCGCTGCATCAGCGTGCCACCCTCCTTCCAAGTATATCTGTAGGTTCAAGTTCAAGTTCAAGTGAGTTTATTGTCATGTGTCCCTGATAGGACAATGAAATTCTTGCTTTGCTTCAGCACAACAGAACATAGTAGGCATTGACTACAAGGCATTCTATAAATATATACACACATGAATCAATATACTGATAAAGTGCAAATAACAGTATTGGCTAATAAAATTCAGTGTTATGTCCGAGCCAGGTTTAAAAGCCTGATGGCTGGGGGAAGTAGCTATTCCTGAACCTGGTCATTGCAGTCTTCAGGCTCCTGTACCTTTTACCTGAAGGTAGTAGGGAGATGAGTGTGTGGCCAGGATGGTGTGGGTCCTTGATGATACTGCCAGCCTTTTGGAGGCAGCGACTGTGATAGATCCCCTCGATGGAAGGGAGGTCAGAGCCAATGATGGACTGGGCAGTGATTACTACTTTTTGTAGTCTTTTCCTCTCCAGGGCGCTCAAGTTGCCGAACCAAGCCACGATGCAACCGGTCAGCATGCTCTCTACTGTGCACCTGTAGAAGTTAGAGAGAGTCCTCCTTGACAAACCGACTCTCCGTAATCTTCTCAGGAAGTAGAGGCTTTCTTAATAATGGCATCAGTGTTCTCGGACCAGGAAAGATCTTCAGAGATGTGCACGCCCAGGAATTTGAAGCTCTTGACCCTTTCAACCATCGACCCGTTGATATAAACGGGACTGTGGGTCCCCATCCTACTCCTTCCAAAGTCCATAATCAGTTCCTTGGTTTTGCTGGTGTTGAGGGCCAGGTTATTGTGCTGGCACCGTATGGACAGTTGCTCGATCTCTCTTCTATACTCTTACTCATCCCCATCAGTGATACGTCCCACAACAGTGGTGTCGTCAGCGAACTTGATGATGGAGTTCGCACTATGTCCGGCTACGCAGTCATGAGTATAGAGTGAGTACAGCAGGGGACTGAGCACGCAGCCTTGAGGTGCTCCCGTGCTGATTGTTATCGAGTCTGACACATTTCCACCAATACGAACACCAAGGTGGAAGAGGTAATCAGAAATGAATGTTCCCTTAAAATAGGATGAATGAATATCTTTATTATTTTTACAGTGGATCATATCTGTTTCCATTTAGAAAATAAATCGACCCATATAATGAATCCAGAATTTAAAGTGGAGCTGGGAATAATCCTGTTCTGCAAGTCTGCAAGAAGGACTCCTTGTAGCAGCAAATGCTTCTTCCACGGCATGTTGGTGTTCGGATATAATGACATGTAGTTTACAAAGTATAAGCAACACAGCTGGTCCATGTTTGTAGAGCATAGAACAGGGCAGCACAGAAACAGCCCTTTGCCCCACCATGTCCGTGAGGACATGATACTAAAATAAATTATCTTATCTGCCTGTTCATGATGCAAATCCCTTCTTTTCCTGCACATCAATGTGCCTATCTAAAAGCCTTTTAAACTCCACTATCGTATCTGCCTCCACCATCACAACTGGCAGCACGTTCAAGGCACTCACCACCCTCTGTAAAAAACTTGCCCGCACAACTCCTTTAATCGTTTCCCCTTTCACTGTACACACTTGACTTTGACATTTCCACCCTGAGAAAAAGGTTTTGACTGTGTACCCTATCTATGCCGCTCATAATTTTATATATTTCTATTAGTTCTTCCCTCAACCTCCTGCATTCCAGATAAAAGAATCCAAGTTTGTCCAATCTCTCTGCATAGCTAATGCCCCCCTGATCCAGGCAGCATTCTGGTAAACGTTTAGGTGAAGGTTTGTATCTGACATCAAATTTAATAGGAAGTTCATGTCATTTGGACAGGTACATGATAGGAAAGGTTTTGAAGGATATGGGCCAAACGTTGATATGTGGAACTAGCGTAGATGTAGCATATCAGTTGGCATGGGCGGGTTGGGCTGAAGGGTTGGTTTCCGTGCTGTGTGCCTCTATGACTCTAAGTAATTAGAACCAAAAAAACATATGATCAATGTTTAGTTGATGCATGCACAGCCACAAATGTTTCTGTACATAACAACCAACTCAGCTGTGTGTAATCCATCACTAGGGCAGCTTAAACAGCCACAGAGAGAAAATTGTCATAGAAATAAAAAAATGCTACCAGGATATTAAGTCTCCATCTATATCAAGGGTCGGCAACCTACGGCCCCCGGGCCGAATGCGGCCCGTAACCCGAAATCATCCGGCCTGCAGGCGTAAATTTTTCCAGTAAATTATCCGGCCCACAGACTTCCGTCATCTCCGGTACATCCCGGGCGTGAGGCCGCGGTGCCCTGGCATGGTGACGCAATGATGCCTGCGCTGGCAGTCGCAATGGCAGAGCCGCCAAGCAGCGCCCGGCGCCAAGCAGCGCCCGGCGCCAAGCAGCGCCCGGCGCCAAGCAGCGCCGAGCTCTGGCTGTACCGCATCCTGCGCAAAGCCGCCGGCACGGCCGCGCACCTTCTGTGTCTGGGCATCACTGTCAGGATCAGGGTTCTCAATAGGCCGAGGACGAGTGAGTGTGAGTATTTGACTAGGGGCCCGTGCTCCGGGTGGGGTTCTCGAAGGGGCGGGATCTATGTGAACACGTGATTTGATGCCTGCCATCCAGGGCAGGATGGGGGCGGGATCCACGTGTACACATGATAGATGTGGCCCGCCATCCACTCACAGACATGTGTCCTGGCCCCTATGCAGAACAATGTTGCTGACCCCTGATCTATATGCTGCCTGGTTATATTTTTATGCTACTAGGATATTAAGTCTCCATCTATATGCTGGCTGGTTATATTTTTAGCAACATTTTCTCTGTATTTATTTAACGACAGCCTTTCCAACCACAAAGACAAACATTTTTCTGTGCAGTGAATATAATCCCATATGTGTTTAATAAAGAGAGACAAGTACCCTGTCACTTAGCCATTGGCACAAAATCATTCTATCTTCTTTGTCTGGTATCAGTTACCATTGCACTATAGCAACCAGTTTGTTTGATAGTAGTGTGACAAAGTTAATACCTCTATAAAATATAACAGAAATATTCAGCTGCGTACTGAGTGGAATGACATGAGAGGATTCATCATCGTTGAAAACATTAGCGACGCAGTGGTGCTGGTTTCCGACGGGAACGGTGACGGATGCACCACACATCTCTGTCCTCCAGTTCCTGCGGACCTCCACTGCTGGAAGTATAGGATTTTGGTGTGTGTGCTTCATCATCATTCCTTACAATGCTATGTACGACAGTGATCGCAATTTCTACTGAAGTGTGGATGGCCGTTGGCTCGCTAGAAGCTCATCCTCCCTCATGTTTTTGGTCCTGCTGGGGTCCACAGCCCCCTCCTCACCTGGCAAACCAGGTGGGGGAGACGGTTTAATCGCCAACTATCCGACCATGGAGCAGGTAGCACGGGATTACATGGTACCCGTGGTGGGGGGAACTCCCCCCGACCTGACATGAGAGGAGAGAGCTCTTAAACCATTGCCAGTCTACATATTGTGTTATGACACTTTGGTGCATCTGCCCTCGGGAGCCTCTGACTTTCATGTCTGCTATGACGAGGCAGCTCTCCAACTAAACTACCCCTCTATCCCATCTTTCAAGAAAAGAGACACAAAGTGTCGGAGTTACTCAGCGGGTAAAGCAACATCTCTGGAGGACATGGATAGATGACTGAAGAAAGATCCTGAAATGTCACCTGTCCATGGCCTTTAGAGATGCTGTCTGACCTGCTGAGAAACCTGAGCAGTGATGATTTAAGCCTTTGCAAATGAATAGGCCTTTACCCAGATGACAAGTGCCAAGATTAGCTTGACAGTATTCTGCTCCACTGTCAAGTCATTGAAGGTTGTTGTGGTGTTTTAACATTGTTGAAACATTAATCAGACCAGCTGCAAGTTTGTTTAATTAAGGACTAGATGGTTGAAGTAAAGGTTCTTGCACACCCTTTAATTAAAATATTCCTAATGTTAGCTGATATTGCTTGTGGCAAAGTACTAAATCAAGGATTAGGACAGTGGAAAGTATATGGGCAAGCAATACGACTCGTCATAACTCAGTCACTGAAAGTGTGTGCAATTTGTAGCCAAATTAACAATGTTGCACAGGAATGTTCAGAATTAAACTGAAGACTGCAGTAAAAAAAATCACAGAATCCAGCCACAGAAAATGCAGAAATTTACCGTTGTCTAAATTTAACAAAACTAACACTGCGACTGTGATGCACTATTAATCGGCATACACTGAGGCAGTTTGACAGTATCTTTACTGACTGCTTATTCCCATGACCTGTGTCCAGCTGGTGCTAAACCAACTCAATAACAGATGGCCAGTGTTGTTAGCTCTGGGTAGAGCTGGTTGGCACCTCTTGAAGAGGAGATGCATTACTAGTGAAGGGGCTGGTGGCAGGTGTTACAAGTTTAAAGCCAATTTGGAAGAGTTTATAACACAGGAGGTTTAGAGGGATCTGGACCAAATGCAGGTAAATGGGACTAGCTTAGATGGGGCATCTTGGTTGGCATGGACGAGTTGGATCGAACGGCCTGTTTCCCTGCTGCATTACTCTGACTCCAAAAGAGAGTGGACTCCAATGTTTTCAATCACAGCACTGGAATAAACAGCTGATGGAGCTGCTGTATCATGGTGCCAAAAACCCAGGTCCAATCCTGATCTCCAGTGCTGTCTGTGTGGAGTTTGCACATTCTCCCCGTGACCGCGAGGATTTCGTTCCAGATTGGGGTAGTGGGTCAGGTGGCATCTGTAGAGGGAATGGAAGGCAACATTTCAGGTTGGGACCTTTCTTCAGACCGATTGTAATAGGGAGTAACAAGCTGGTAAAGGGGTGGGACAAAGTCTGGCAAGTGAAAGGTGGATATGGGTGAGGGTAGTTTGATTGATAGATGGGTGTGGTAAGTAATAAAGGCTAGAAATGAAAAGGAATCAGAGTAAGTAAAGGGAAGAGTGAAATGTAAAGCTGGAGGGAAGGATACAGGTGGAAGGCTTTGGAGAAACAGGTTGGGCAGGATCAGTTCTTTTCAAGCATCTTTTTCTGAAGCCTAGGGTCTTGGGGCACGTCTGATTTAGTCTTGGACTTTTTCTTTACAAATCTTAATTATCGCCCCGATAAAAGTCATCATCTATTTCAGAGCACCAGTATAAACTTTCTTTCCAGATATCTGTCCAAATATCTTTCAAAAGTCATGATTTTATCCACTTCTATAGCTTCCTCTGGCAGACTACTCTCTGAGTGAAAAAGTTGTGATTGAGGTCCATCTAAAATCTCTCCTCACTTTAAGTATCTTCTTCTTCTTAGGCCCCCTTCGGTCATGGCTGACCATGAGTGTCTCCAGGGTGCTATTCCCTATATGGAGGACACCTGTGCATGACTTTGTTTAACATGGGGAGACTGGTGCACAGACAGCCACCCCATGGTCCTTGACAGATCTGGGTCAGGATCCAGTGGCATGGAGTCCAAGACGACCGGAGACCCATTTCTCCTGGAGCCTTCATCCGCCTTCCCAGCCGTTGTGATGCTCCACTAAGGTCAGCCATCGTCCTCCGCCTGTTCCACCATTGAGGTCTTGGTTGGATTGCTCTTTGTCAGAGACCTCCCCCTCGACCTTATGCCATGGGTGGCCCTACCAGGAGCATAGCTCCAAACGGCATCGCTCTCAGGATCTCAGGTCCACACAAGCTTCTCCACCACGACAAGGTGACAATTCATGGAGAAGGCTTTAAGTATAGCCCTCTAGTTTTAGAGTCGTCCCCCATGGGGGAAAAAAACTGTGAGCGTTCACTTTACCCATGCCCCTCATGATCCTGTACACCTCAATATGATCACCTCTCTGCCTTCTATTATCCAAAGAAAAAAGGTCCACGCCTATCCAATCTCTCTGTATAACCCAAGCCACAAGCCCTGGTAACATCTTGGTGAATCTTTGCTGTTCTGTTTCCTTCATATAGCTGGGCAACCAGAACTGCACAATATACCCCAAGTCGATCTCACCATCGAAGAAAAGTTTAATCGAAGATCAAGACCTCAGATTTGGCAAAGAATTCCAGATCTTTTGACAGCAACAGTCCCTGCCATCCAGTATGGGTTTTAAGCCTTAGACCATACTGCAATTAATGTCAAGGCACTGGAGTAATGTCACCAAGATTGTTTCTATGAAATCCTTCAAATTCACTGTAAGTACAAGATAACCAACATCAATGTCCTTTTCCAAGCCAATACCAACAAAATTAAAAGACACAAAGTGCTGGATCCAGTGGGTCAGGCAACATTTCTGGATAACATGGATAGGTGACATTTCAAGTCAGGACCCTTCTGAAATCTGAAGAAAAATTCCTGACCTGAAACGTCTGATTCTGAAGAAGGGTCCCGACCCAAAACAGCACCTATTCATGTTCTCCAGAGATGCTGCCTGACCTGCTGAGTTGCTCCAGTATTTTATGTCTTTTTTTGCAAACCAGCATCTGCAGTTCCTTATGTCCTCAACGTTAAGGTCCTAATTGCATTTAATTGTCTACACCAGGCAGGTCATATAATTTGCATGTCTAAATTCAACCTCCCAAAGCAGACACTCTATTCTGAACTCTTCCATGGGAAAAGATTCAAGGATTTTGTTGAAGCCTCTTTGCCTATATCCTCATAGCAGAGAGGACCATTCATGACAACACTGTGATCCAGTCTGAAGAAGGGTCCTGACCCAAAATGTTGTCTGTTCATCCCCTCCACGGATGCTGCCTGACTCCTTGATTCCTCCAGCACTGTGTTTTGCTCCAGATTCTAGTATCCGCATATCCTTTTGTCTAGGTATCACAAACACAACGATACTTTGCATGATCAGTGAAAACACACTTCCCAAACTATCTACCCATTTTGTCAGGTGGCACCTGCCCTGTTAGTAGAAGAGTCTCTGGTTCCTACTTTGGTCTCAGAACCCAGAAAACCAGAGTAAAAGCTAGGTTGAGATTTATTATTGTCTCATTTACCGAGGTACAGTGAAAAGCTTGGTTTTGTATTCTGTCCAATCAGATCTGATAATACTATACAAATAACCCTTGTTATAACGGACCATGGGGGAGGGAATGGTATTCGTTATTGTTGATATTATGCTATAACCAAGTAAGGGATTCGCTCCAACCACCAAGCAGTCAATCCATGATACAATGTTTAAGAAGGAACTGCAGATGCTGGAAAAATCAAAGGTAGACAAAAATGCTGGAGAAACTCAGCGGGTGAGGCAGCATCTATGGAGCGAAGGAATAGGTGACGTTTCGGGTCGAGACCCTTCTGCAGACTGATACAATGAAATGTTTTCAAAAATAACGGTTTGTTTAAACAGCTAAAAATGTAGTTTTGTTACTGTAAGCTACAAATACTAAAGGCTTAATGTTTAAGAAGGAACTGCAGATGCTGGAAAATCGAAGGTAGACAAAAATGCTGGAGAAACTCAGCGGGTGAGGCAGCATCTATGGAGCGAAGGAAATAGGCAACGTTTCGGGTTGAAACCCTTCTTCAGACTAAATACTAAAGGCTGTTTGTTACATTGTTCAATAGAGTATTGAACAGTTCGATTCACTTCCCCATTGACGACATTGGACTTTGTCTCTGGAACTGGTTCGCTACAATGCTGTGAACTATATTCTGCACTCAATATCTTCCCTGTCGCTCTATCTATTGTACTTGAGTATGATCTGATTTTATCAATGTATGATATTAGATATCCAGACTCTGGATATCAGTCTCCCCATAACCTCTGATATCCTGAGTTTTTACACAGTTTTTGTTTAGTATACATTTTTTACTCTGAATAAAATATATTTTTGAAATATTTAAAAAAATGTGTTCTGGTCTTGGGTAGGTTTGCAGCCAGAATCGGGGTTTAGAGTGTTTTGACAAGCCAGAATTTACAACAGAAACAGACCAGATTCTACTTCCTTATATTTACCAGGTTCACTTAAAAATATGTAAGAATATGTCTGAAGAAGGGTCTCGACCCGAAATGTCGCCCATTCCTTCTCTCCTGAGATGCTGCATCACCCGCTGAGTTACTCCAGCATTTTGTGTCTCTCTTCACTTAAAAATATATTATGCAACAATATAATTTATAAAAAAGAGAACTAATGTTGTATTGGCATATTAATAGCCCAGATAATCAGTTCCTCTGCAACTTCAGCGTCCTGAGCAAGATGGATTACTGTTTTCCAATAAACAGAACACATTGGAAATGCTTGGAATACCAGAGCATTTCTGGTGTGAAACAGAGTTAACATTTTGGATCAGGGATTCTGGTGCACGGTTATTGACCTCTGACTTTAACTCTCTCTCCAGAAACTCTCTTTGACCCGAGTGTTTCCAGAACTTGCGTATAGTTCAGAATACCACCATGTTTTTGTTCCTTTCATATCTATTTGTGGCAATAATTTGTCCATTTTGTTTTGCATGCTTTGTACATTAAGATAAAGCATTTAAAAATGTTTAAACCATTTTGCAAGGCGACCTTCTTCACCGATGGACTGGACTCACGGTTCCTTTCACTCATTCTCTGCTTTAACAGCCCAAATTGCTACTCTGCTATTTGTCTGTCCTTGTCATTTTTCCTGCTTTATAACGACTCTCACCCGTTTAAATCTAAACAATTGCAATTGCTTCATTCCTATACAGGAATGAACTTGGCTTAATATGTCAACAGTGGCGCTTTGACAGCAGAGATAATGCTTCCCAGAATTGAATTTAAATAATGATATTACAAACATATTTACAGGCAAATTGAGTTAATTATGTTCTGAACTAGCATGGAATGACTCATATATCTCACAATTAGGAATTTAATGCCCTCTGTTATTTTTAATACCTTGGCTAATAGTACTTGTCAAATTGCAAAGTTAATGCAGCCATTAACTTTTAGGTCGAAAACAACAGGATTTTTTTTTTTTTTTTTTTTTTTTTTTTTTTTTTTTTTTTTTTTTTTTTTTTTTTTTTTTAAATTTTTATTTATTAGAAGTACATTACATCACAGCCACATACATTAATACTCGTCATTTATATCTTCTTACAATTAATGTACTCCCTTTATTTATTTTTTTACGCTAAAGAAAGAAAAGATTGAAAGAGAGAAGAAAGTGAAGGAAAAAGTGCAAGTGTAGAAAAGTGTAGAAAATGTAACAACAAAAAAAAAAAAGGACGAGGACCCTATGAAAGCGAAATTAAAAACAAAAAAAAAAAGAGTTAAGAAATAGGCCCTAAGAAAAGAAAAGAGAGAGAGAAAAAAAAGAAAAACAAATGTTTTTTTTTTGAGCATCACGTAAATAGGACATACCAACTCTTCAACTATCATCCCCCCTTACCCGACCTCAATTTTTTATTTTTTTAAAGTACTTTTGCACCCTATGTTTGTAATAATTCTATAAATGCAGACCACGTCAGGTGGAAGTGATCTGGTTTACCTGCTAGGAGGAGTCTTATCTCTTCAAGGTGTAGTGTTTCAAACATATTTGAAATCCACATATTTATAGTTGGTATTGGAGCCTTCTTCCAAAATTTTAGAATTAGCTTTTTTCCAGTTATTAACCCATAATCCATTAATTTCTTTTGAAACACATTTAGTTCTGGATCATCTTCCGTTATTCCGAAGATAATCCATTCTGCTTTGGGTATCAGTCTTGTTTTAAATAACTTTGTAAAGATTTCAAAAATTTCATTCCAAAATTTTTGAATTTTTGTACAGAAGACAAATGAGTGCGCTATAGTTGCTTCTTGGGATTGACATTTATCACAAATAGATGATACGTTTGGGAAAATTTTATGAATTTTAGTTTTCGAATAATATAATCTATGTAAAATTTTAAATTGTATTAAAGTGTGTCTTACATTAATCGAGCATTTATGTACTTTTAATAAGTATTCATTCCAACTTTCCTTTGAAATTTTAATAGCTAACTCTTGTTCCCAGTCTCTTCTGATACCCTCCGTAGATGGTATTTGTACATTTAAGATAATATTGTACAAATATGATATTAAGTTTGCTGATTCCGCTTTTGTCTGCATTGCCTCGTCCAGTACATCTGCTGGGTTATTATGATGATCTTTTATATATTTTTTCAAATAGTCGCATATTTGAAAGTATTTAAAATATTGATTATTTCCGAGTTTATATTTTATTTGTAATTGTTGAAATGAAAGTAATTTTCCAGTTTCATACAAGTCACCAAGCGTTTTAATTCCTAGTCTATCCCATTGTGTATAAGCTTTATCTATAATAGAAGGACTAAACGAAGGGTTATTGACTATAGGTAATAAAAGTGATAAGTTTCTTAATTTTAAATTTTGTTTTATTTGTTTCCAAATACGGATTGTACTATGAATAATTGGGTTCTTATTATAGTTTATGTTATTCAATTTCATTGGAGAGAGGAGGATCGCTCCAATGTTTCTAGAGGAGCAATCCTCTTTCTCCATTACAATCCAGTCTACTTGCTGGGCGGAGTTATCCATCAGTTGAATCATGTTTTTAATATTTACTGACCAATAATAATACATAAAATTGGGTAGTGCTAGACCTCCCAATACTTTAGATTTATTCAGATGGGTTTTTTGTATTCTATGTGATTTATAGTCCCATATAAAATTAGTGATATCTGAGTCGAGTTTTTTAAAAAACTTCTTAGGTAAGTATATAGGAATTGATTGAAATAGGTATAAAATTTGTGGTAAAAAGATCATTTTTATTGCGTTTATTCGGCCTATTAAAGACATCGGAAGCGTTTTCCAGAATTTAATTAATGTATTCAGTTTATTAAGTAGGGGGTCAAAATTTGCCCTGAGCATACCTTGATATGCTCTGGTAATTTCGATTCCCAAATATTTAAATTTTTCTGTAGCTATTTTAAAAGGGAATTTTAAAAGATGTGTTGAATCTTTCGGTTTTATTGACATAATTTCACTTTTATTCCAATTTATTCTATATCCAGAAAAAGATCCGAAGTCTTCAATTAAATTTAATATATTTGGTATAGTGATTTGAGGTTTTGTAATATACAATAATATATCATCCGCGTATAAAGATATTTTATTATATGAGTCTTTAGTATTATATCCATGAATATCAGGGTGTATTCTAATTTTTTCTGCTAGCGGTTCAATAATGAGAGCAAACAGCTGTGGTGATAATGAGCATCCTTGTCTATTTCCCCTTGATAGTTGAAATTTCGAGGATAATATGTTATTAGTAAGTATTCTAGCTGTAGGTTTGTTATATAGTAACTTAATCCATAAAATAAAATTCTCTCCCAGTTGAAATTTTTGTAATACTTTATCCATATAATTCCATTCTACTTGATCAAATGCTTTTTCAGCATCCAGCGAAATAATTGATAATTCTTGATCTTCAGATTTGTGTGAGTGCATTATGTTGAGTAGACGTCTCATATTATTAGAAGAGTATCTCTTAGGGATAAACCCTGTCTGATCTGGGTTTATTAATTTACTAATGTATTTACTTAATCTTCTGGCTAATGTTTTCGCTAATATTTTTTGATCTGTGTTTAACAATGCTATAGCTCTATATGAGCCAGGATCTTCTAAATCCTTATTTTTCTTAGGTATTAATGTAATCGTTGATTCCGCTAATGTATCAGGTAGTATTCGTTTTTTAAAAGCGTATTGGTACATTTTTTGTAATCTTGGTATTATTTTTTCATAAAAGTTTTTATAAAATTCATTAGTAAATCCATCAGGGCCTGGTGTTTTTCCATTTTTTAGTGAGTTTATTGTATCTTCTAATTCCTTAATTGAGATTTGTGCACCCAGTTCCTCTTGTTCCTTCAGCTCTAACTTTGGAAGATTACAGGTATCCAAGAACTTTGTGATATTATTGGAATCAATTATCGTTTTAGATGTATACAAATTCTCGTAAAATTGCGCAAATCTTTTATTAATATCCTTCGGTGTTGTTAATAATTCCCCTTTATCTGATTTGATCTTTGGTATAGTATGTTCCTTTTCTCGTTTTTTTAGCTGGCGAGCCAAAAGTTTATGCGGTTTATCCCCAAATTCAAAGTGCTCTTGTTTTGTAATTTGAAAAAGTCTTATAAGTTTGGCAGATAATAATTTATTTAATTTAAATTTTAAAATTATTATTTTATTATGTTTATCTATTGTTGGATCTTTAGCATTATCTATATCCATTTGTCTAATAAGTTCTTCTAACTGTCTTTGTTCATTCTTATTCTTTTTATTTTGAAAAGCTTGATATGAAATTATAATACCCCTAATGTATGCTTTAAAAGATTCCCAAAGTAAAGTAGGCGATATATCTGAAGTATCATTTGTTTGAAAAAAGACCTCCATTTGTTCTTTTAAATATATACTCGCTTGTGGATCTTTTAAAATTTGAGAGTTAAATCTCCAGAATGAATTATTCTTAGACAATCCTTCCAGTTTTAAAAAGAAAGTTAGTGGAGAATGGTCTGAAATTGAATTTGTATGATATATTGCATTAGATGTTTGGGGGATTAATTTTGTATCCAGCAGAAAGTAGTCTATACGTGAGTATGTCTTATGTACCATTGAGTAAAACGAATATTCCCTGCCAGTTGGGTTCACAATTCTCCAAACATCTGCTATATTAGTGTTGTTTATGTAGGTATTGAGGAGTTCCCCAGTTTTCGATTTCATATTCCCTCTCTGTTTTTGACTTGATTTATCTAAGTACGGGTCTAAAACACAATTAAAGTCTCCGCCTATTATAACATTTTGATAGTTTGACTCTGCAATTATATTGAAGATTTTATTGAAAAAGTGGGGGTTATCAAAGTTAGGGGCATATATATTTACCAAAGTAAGTGGAGTGTCATGGATTTCTCCATTAACTATTAGGTATCTCCCTTCTATATCTGTTATAATATTCTTTGCTTTAAATGGTATACCTTTTCTTATGATAATTGACGTGCCTCTAGATTTTGAAGTGAATGAAGAGTGGTATGTTTGACCTATCCATTTCGCCCTCAGCCTAACTTGGTCCTGAGGTTTTAGGTGTGTTTCTTGTAGGAAGGTAATGTCAGAATTATACATTTTTAGCTGAGCTAATATCTTACCCCTTTTGATAGGTTCATTAATGCCTCTTATATTCCAACTACAAAATGAGACTCCTCCTAGGTTCTTTTGTGTGGTGTCATGCATTTTGAATAATTATAGTACCTTTGAATCTTGTGGTGCGTCCATATCCCAGGTCTTTAGGTATTGGGGGAGTTTTTGAATTATTAACTTTTGTTGGTATGTCCATATTATTCTTATCACTAAACACAAAACACAAACAAGTGATTTTATGTAATAAAAAAAAAACTAAAAGAGTGAGGCTACAGTGTCTATAGTCGGCACTGTAGCAAGTGACCCACCTGTAGGTGGGAAAAAACCTTATTTTGACTTCCATTGCGTTGTTGCTCAACTCGCTCCGCTCTCTTAGTTAATCATAACATATTAAAATATTAAAACGAGGCCTCACATTCATATATATAATACAATTTTACCCTGATATTTCCTTATAACATATATATATATCAGAGTTTAATTATTAAACCAATATTTTTGATTTCAATAAGAATCAGCTGTTGGTTGAAGGGGTTAACGAGACGTGCTCCTGGACAACAGGATTTTAAGTAATGAAATTAAGAATAGTTTGAGCAGCACATCAAAATTGAACACAAACTGAAAATCTGTATCTGTCATGGTTACTTTTGCTAACTTAATCTATTTAACAAGTGTTTAGGTTTAGGTTTCTTATTGTCACATGTACCAGGGTACAGTGAAAAGCTTTATTTTTCATGCTACCCAAACAGTTTAGATATACCATACATAGATAAAATCAGATCAAACTCAAGTACAATAGATAGAGTAAAAGGGAAGATACTGAGTGCAGAATATAATTCTCAGCATTGTAGCACACCAGTTCCAGAAACAAAGTCCAATGACGTCAATGGGGAAGAGGTGAATTGAACAGTACCCTGTTCAGAAGCCTGATAACGGAGTGGAAGAATCTGTTCCTAAAAGGGCTGTCTCACTGTGCGAGTTGACCCACGAGTGACCCCGAGTTTAAAACAAATTTAACTCGTGGTAATCACGTACAATTAACGTAGCGGGAACGTCGGAACTCGTGGACGCAACTTAGCGACTCTTGGCGCTAACGGGAGGTACACGTGAAACTTGTTAACTCTTGCAAAAGTTCAAACATGTTTGAACTTTTCCACGAGTAAAATGTACACTTGTGGTTAAAAATTGAAACATTTAAACTCGTTGTAAGAACGTAGTGGCCCATGCGTTTAACTTTGTGACTCGTGATTCTACCGTGGGAACTCTTTTTAGAAACAATAATCAGGGACAGAAATATCAGTTACTTAGACTTTTTAAAGACAAATTCTGCTTAACAAAGTTAAGCAAGTTATTGAAAAGGTGACAGTGGGTTGAAAAGAAAAAAATTGCTTGAAGTTTATATATAAATGTGTGTTGTGTTGTGTTGTGTTGAAAAGCTTTTTGCTGATCCGTTTGATTCTCACTGTTTGTTTACTTCATTGCACAATAAAAGAGAGTTCTTTGCTATCAAGATCAAATTGATGTCTGGAAGTCTTCATTTTAATATCACTACAAAGTCTCATGACTTGAATGTAATATTCCTTTCATCATTAAACACAAAATAGAGGAAGGCAAAATATATTCACATCTTGATTCTCACAATCATTTGTGAGATTTAAGGACTCAGCTGCCTCATATGCTATGCTTTTTAAATGTTTAAAATTGTCACCTCTCAGTAGATCAGAAAATAAGACAAAGTCTTATGTGAAACAAGTGTCTTGAATGTGAAACAAAGTCTTTATTCTTGTTCAATATAAAAAACGATTTTTTGCGCATATTGAGAAAAGTAGCACCACAGCAAACAACACAGTGGTCTGAAAAAGGGCTTCTCATACATGAAAATCAATAAATGAAGCACAAATAAAAGTATTTCCACTATATACTAATTCAGCTGAGAAATGCACTAGCCTAAATTCAGGCAATAAAAGATACAATGCAATGCGCTAAATGACAAGTTTTGAGATCTACAATCAGATAAGCAGATGCATGATAACCACGTTTTAAAGGAAAGACAGATGCAATGAAATTACTTTTACACCACAATAAAAAATAAAATCCACACTTAAAGTTAAACAATGAAAAGTCAGCAGGATTTAAACTAAACATGAAATTAACTGGATTTTTCTGCATGTGGGCTCTCCTCATGCAGTGATGTACCTGTGGTCGGCAGCCGCTCAAAATAAGCTGTCCTGCCACGGCACACTGCCCAATTCTGAATTATAGTAGGAGCAGAGATGGTCTCTCTGCTCTTTTGCACTGTTGGTCCCCGTGTTACCTCGAAAACACTGCAGTGGCACCAAAGTCTCGTCGTTTGTACCACTCCTCCACGCACCTAGTGTTATTCTCCCTGTTTGACTGTCCACTAAGTCACCGTCCTGCATGGCTGTTGCTGATCCTGAAGCTGCACCTCTGATACGGATCAGGTTGTGCAGAACACATGCAGCAAACACAATAGTCTCTACGTTCTTTGGCTGGCATGACATCATTTTTTTAACGTGATGATTTTTCAACACTTCGATATACATTGTTGCCTCAAGATTAACGGGAGAGGAATTTGGTACACTCGGGAGACGAACTTGGAACATCGCAGAAATGAGAAGTAAACGGGAAACTTAGACATACCCGTGGGAACTCGGTTAAACTCTGGATCATAAACTTGTAGTCTCGTACGCAACCACGAGTCTTTCACTCGGGGTCACTCGTGGGTCAACTCGCACAGTGAGACAGATCTTCTAGTCTAGTGGTGCGTATTTTTAAGCTTCTGTAAAAGCCCTGTCTCACTGTGCGAGTTGACCAACAGTGACCCCGAGTGAAAGACTTGAGGCAACAATGCATCTGCTTATCTGATGGTAGATCTCAAAACTTGTCATTGAACGCATTGCATTGTCTCTTTTATTGCCTGAATTTAGGCTTGTGCATTTCTCAGCTGAATTAGTATATAGTGGAAATACTTTTATTTGTGCTTCATTTGTTGATTTGCATGTTTGAGAAGCCCTTTTTCAGACCACTGTGTTGTTTGCTGTGGTGCTCCTTTTCTCAATATGTGCAAAAAAGCGTTTATGATATTGAACAAGATTAATAAAGACTTTGTTTCTCATTCACCATGCTGTTTGTTTTATTTTCTGATCTACAGAGAGGTGACACTTTCTAACATTTAAAAAGCACAGCATATGAGGCACCAGAGTCCTTAACTCTCACAAATGATTGTGAGAATCAAGATGTGAATATATTTTGCCTTCCTCTATTTTGTGTTTTATGATGAAAGGAATATTACATTCAAGTCATGAGACTATGTAGTATTGTATTGTATTGTATTGTATTCAATTTATTGTCATTATCTCATAAGAGGCAACGAAATGGATTTTCCTTACAGTCATGTTTCATAAAAATAAATAATAAATCAATAAAAAAATAAAAAATAAAAAAGCACAAACACAGAAGTCCACGACACAACATCCCCCCACAGCGGCACCAAAGTTAAGGAAGGTACCATAGTCCAGCCAGCCTCCCCGCTGATCTTCCCAGATGTTCACCCGTAGTCGGGGCCTCCCGAGCACCCGCAGTCGCCACCACGGGCGGCCTGATGTTCAGGCCCTCACGCCGGGAACTGTGGAACCCCGACGGAGAACATCCTCAGCGGCCCGGACCTCCAAATCAGCCACCTCCCACCGGAGTCCACGGCTCCCGAAGTCCACAGGCCGAGCCGGGTGGAGTCGCAGGACTCCGCGATGTTGGTCAGCGCCGCTCGCGTTGGGAGCTCCGCGAACAACAGCTCCGCGATGTCGGTGCAGCAGGCCCAGCACTCCGGAGCTCCAAACGGCGATCCCCGGTAAGGCATCGCCCGCCCCGCGATGTTTCCGCCGCTGTGCCGCTGCTGCTGGAGCTCTGGTCGGTCTCGGCAGGAAAGGCCGCGCCAATCCAGTAGGTAGGCCGCGGGGGGGGCGGGGGGGCCGAGGATGCGACTCGAAAAATAGTCGCGTCCTCTCCAGGAAGCGACTGAAGGACGGTATCCCCCTTACCGTACCCGCTTCCCCCCCACATAAAGACAAAAAACCCACAAAAAACGTTCTTCAAACATAACAAAAAAAACAAAAAGATACCGGACTGAAGGCGGAGGCAGCTAGCAACAGCGCCACCGGATGTCCCGAATGTGATATTAAAATGAAGACTTCCAGACATCAATTTGATCTTGATAGCAAAGAACTCTCTTTTATTGTGCAATGAAGTAAACAAACAGTGAGAATCAAACGGATTAGTAAAAAGCTTTTCAACACTTTAAGCTATTAGAAAAAGTGGGAGTATCCAAAAGATACTAAAATATGATCAAACAGGCAAAAAACAACATAAACATACAGATAAGAATGAACATCAGAGGGATAACGGAACTAATCTCCCAGGTCTGTCCCTTCATCAAATGGTGATTCTGCTCCACTAAGACGGCCGTCTCCATATTCAGATTGCAAAGCAGGCTGCAGCTCTGTATAACTCAGTGGTGATGGGGGGTGAAAGCAGGAATGAAATGAGAGCATGGCCAGGGTAGTGTGGGTCCATGACAATGCTGGCTGCCTTTTTGAGGCAGCACCTCCTATAGAACCCTTTGATTCAGTAAAGTTCAGTAAAGAGATCGGGAATCTGGCATCATGGCTTGAGAATAAAACCCAGCCTTTAACATCCGCATAATGAAAGAGTTGGTGTTGTCCTATGGAACAGGGGTGCAGGAGAGGTGAACACAACCCTGTCTTCTTCAACAGCACTGGTAGAGATTGCTTCTGGACGTGACTGGCAAACCTCAGATTAGGCTGCCATGAAGTGTCATAAAATGTTCTCACGCTGTTCCTCAATACTGGTTTGTCTTAAGGTTGTGAGCTCAGTCCCAAATACACAAAATCAATATATAAACTTCAAGCAATTTTTTCTTTTCAACCCACTCTGTCACCTTATCAATAACTTGCTTAACTTTGTTAAGCAGAATTTGTCTTTAAAAAGTCTATGTTGGTGTTCCTTAACTGATCCATACTTATCCAAGTAACTGATATTTCTGTCCCTGATTATTGTTTCTAAAAAGAGTTCCCACAGTAGACTCACGAGTCACAAAGGTAAAGGCACGGGCCACTACGTTCTTACAACGAGTTTAAATGTTTCAAATTTTAACCTCAAGAGTACATTTTACTCGTGGAAAAGTTTAAACATGTTTGAACTTTTCCAAGAGTTAACAAGTTTCACGGGTACCTCCCGTTAGCGCCAAGAGTCGCTAAGTTGCGTCCACGAGTTCCGACGTTCCCGCTACGTTAATTGTACGTGATTACCACGAGTTAAATTTGTTTTAAACTCGGGGTACCTCGTGGGTCAGCTCGCACAGTGAGACAGGGGTTTAACTCCTGCCCGACAAGACATCTCCTTTAAACTTTGCCCTCTCATCCTCATCTGAAATGTTGACTCTTGTTTCCTCCTCCGCAGGTGCTGTCTCACTTGCCGAGCACGTCCAACTTCTCTTGCAATTCTCTGGGTGCGGTCCCACCAATGCTCTGTGCAATTATAACAGGGATTTCCCAATTTTTATATTCCATCCACTTAGCAATAAAAGCCAGCATTCCATTTGACTTCCTAACTTGCTCAACCTGCTTGCTAGGTTTGCATATTTCCTGCATGACGACATCCATGGCCCTCAGTTCGACAGAACATTATTAGTTTTGGTTTATTATTGTCACGTGTACTGAGATATAGTGAAATAGTTTGCTTTGTGTACCATCCAGGTGCAAAACATCCATTCATGAGTACAATTAAAACCATACATGAGCACAACTGGTGCAAAAAGAAAGGAAACAGATTACAGAATATAGAGAAGGTTCAGATTTTAAAAATCCAAAGGTCGCAACGAGGTAGATTGGAGGGTCGAGAATACATTCTTAACTAGTGAGAGGTCCGTTCAAGAGGCTGAGAACACGAACACATACTTTCTTTGTATCTCTCTCTCTCTCTCTCTCTCTCTCTCTCTCTCTCTCTCTCTCTCTCTCTCTCTCTCTCTCTCTCTCTCTCCCTCTCCCTCTCCCCCTCCCCCTCCCCCTCCCCCTCTCTCTCTCTCTCTCTCTCCCCCCTCTCTCACGCTCGCTCTTGCTCTCTCTCTAATAATGTTCTGCTTTGCAACACTTACTGTCAAAACTGGTAACATAACATATCCCCACATTACACTCCATTTGCCAAATATTTGCTCACATCTACATCCATTTTCAGACACAGCATCCTCCTCACAACGATTTCCTACTAGGTCTATGTTTAGATTGTCAAAACTGACTAAAGTACAGTGAGTCCTTTCATCAATGCCATTAATATAGATCACTGGAGGAACAGCTCCTCATATTCTGCTTGGGTAGCTTACAACCCTATGCTATGAACATTGCATTCTCAAATTTTAGGCAGCATCTAACAACCCCCCCCCCCCCCCCCCCACCCATGTGTCTCACCTGGATTTGCAACTATTTTCTCTCTTCCCCCTCCCCCTGTCTCTGGATTCACAATTTGCAACTCTTCATTCTGTGTGTCTCAAACCTGCTGCTTTAATCTCCAGCCTTTGTTCCAACCATCTGCCTGTCTACCTCCCTCCTTGCCTGTGTCCACCTATCATCTACCATGCTCTGTCCTGCCTCCCCTCTCCCAGCTTTCTTCTCCCACCCCCCCTGCAATCAGTCTGAAGAGGTGTCCTGACCCGAAGCATTACACCATGTTCTCCAGAGATGCTGCTTGACCCGCTGAGTTACTACAGTACTTTGTGTCCTTTTTTGTAAACATTTAGGTCCTATTACTGATCTCTGTGACACCCTTTTAGGTACAACGTGCCAACTTGATAATGACTTACTTATGCTGACTCTTCGATATTTGCCAGTCCTCTATCCATTCCTCATATTATCCCTATATTGTGGGCTTTTGTGCACTGATCTTCTACGTGGCACCTTATTGAATTCCTTCTGGAAAATAAAATGCCATGATTACTTCCCCTGACAGATATAGATTCCCCTTTATCCATTCTGCTTGTCAAAAAAAATCTCTGATAAATTGTTGATTAATTTTCAAGAGCACACAAGCCAGCTCGCCAGAGCCTGTTCAACAGAGTATGAAACTCAGGATTCTGGTTAGAAGTAGAATTTTAAGGGTTTTGAGGGGTTGATCTCTCTGGTATTTAGTTAATATTTACAGTTAGCTGTTATCATGTAACTTAATTATGATCTTACAGTCTCCTTCATTGTGTTAGTGTGAGTCACTCGCTGCTTCCTTCTGGTAACCACTCAGTTCTTCTTGCGTATGGCGTGCACAGCCTAAAGTTGTAGGACAACTTATTCTATTTGATCTTATTTGATTGTGCACGCCAGGTTGATTGCATTAGTCGAAACAGGGCGGACCACGTGAAGGTTGCAATCTCCCACCCCACCACTCAGTTAAGTAGGTGACTAACTGAAATTGGTTACCAGGTAATTGCTGTCAGGAGGGGTTGACTCAGTTCCTTGGAATTTTAGCTGATATAAAAGCAGAGGAGTGATCTAATGCACAGAACATGGAGGTGATCCGCTGAATGGTTGCATGGTGCCAGTTAAATAGAGAAAAGCAGGACATAGGAACAGAAAAGGGCTGTTCGAGAGCAAATGAATACAGGTTTAAATGAAAAGTTTAAAATGAAGATAAAAAGGAAAAAAAAAAAATCTGAAGAAAAAAATCTGTAAGAAACTGATTCAGAGATTCTTGGATCAGTTCTCCCTTACATAATAAATTTATCAGCGTCTTTAGTTTCCCTTCAGCCCACCAAGAACACGCCGACCATCGATCACCCGTTCACACTAGCTCTATGTTATTCCACTTTCTCATCCTTTCCCTGCACACTAGGGGTAATTTATAGAGGTCAATTAACCTACAAACCCACATGTCTTTGGCATGTGGGCGGGAAACCGAAGCACCGTTACAGGGAGAACGTGCAAACTCCATACAGACAGCACATGAGGTCAGGATTGAACCTGGATCTCTGGCTCTGTGAAGCTCTGCCAGCTTTGTCACTGTGCCACCTCTTGCTCTAGTTCACCTAGAGCATTTCCCGGAGATGGGACATAAATACCACTCTGTCCTGTTCCATTGAATCGGGGTTGACTCTTCATCATTTTCTTTTGCCATCATGCAACTTCTAACCAAAGAGCAATAAAACAGCATATGCTGGAATTCTGAACTAAAATCAGAAAATGCTGTAAACACAGCACCTGCGGAGAGAGAAACAATTAACATTTCAGATCGATAGCTTTTCTTTCAGAATGATCACTGAAGAAATATCATTGACCTGAAACAGTAAGACAATCCTGGAAAAAAAAGCTATCAACCAGAAGCTGAAACATTAACTGTTGCTCTCTTTCAGTCTGATGAAAAATCCTGACCTAAAGAATTATTCCAGCACTTTGTGTCCTTTCGTATAAACCAGCATCTGCAGCTCTTTGTTTCTACAACAAGAAGATAATTGCTTTTTAATGTCCTTAGAAGTAAATCTTAATTTCTCTAAATGTATGAATAAGTGCAAGATGTTGGATGAAAATCAATAATGTTATGGTGGAACATTTTTCATTAAAATTATTAGTTCCTGAAATCCATTTATCTTTCGAGTTATTCTCGAAGCTTTGGACAATTTACTCTTCCATATCATAGGAAATCGATTTCTCCTGTATAATTAACGCAAATGATTTTTGTGCCCAATGTGGGTGGAAGATGCACATGGGTCTCGAGTTACAATTATCTTTTTTTCATAATATGGACACGGTAAATTTATGACATACACAAGAAACTGCTGATGCTGATAAACTTATTATGTAAGGGAAAATTAATCCAAGAATCTCTGAATCAGGAAGTTCTTGAGTTTGATAACCAGTTGCAGCAAGCTTGAAAGAAACCAGTGTGTGAGTTTGCACGTTCCCCCTGTGACTGCGTGGTCTTCCTCGGGTGTTCCGGTTTCCTCTCATATCCCAAAGATGTGCAGGCTTGTAGGTTAATTGGTTTCTGTAAATTGCCCCTCGTTTATAGTGAGTGGTTGAAAATGTGGGGTAACAATAGAACTGGTGTAAATAAGTGATCAATGGTCGATGTGAACTCTGTGAGCTGAAGAGCCTGTTTCTATGCTATATCTCTAAACTAAATTTAACCTCTGGAAAACATGGATAGGTGACTTTTCGGGTCGGGACCCTTCTTAGACTGTTACTAAACTAAAACTAAGAAGTGTTCAGTTGGGAAATCCTCATATCATAAAGTCATAAGATCATAAGTGATAGGAGCAGAATTAGGCTATTCGACCCATCAAGTCTATTCCGCCATTCAATCATGGCTGATCTTTTTCTCCCTTCTAACCCCATTCTCATGCCTTCTCCACGTAACCCCTGACACCTGTACGAATCAAGAATCTATCTATCTCTGCCTTAAAAATATCCATCGACAGCCTCCACAGCCTGTAAATTCCACAGATTCACCACCCTCTCACTAAAGACATTTCTCCTTATCCTCCTAAAGCAAAGTCCTTTAATTCTGAGGCTATGACCTCTAGTCTTAGACTCTCCCACTAGTGGAAACATCCTTTCCACATCCACTCTATCCAAGCCTTTCACTATTCGGTACGTTTCAATGAGGTGTCCCCTCATCCTTCTAAACTCCAGCCAGTACAGGCCTAATGCGTCAAACGCTCATCATATGTTAAAGCACTCATACCTGGGATCATTCTTGCAAACATGCCACTTCATTAATGTAACAACCAGGCAACACATTTTATGATAGATTTACCTTGGGTAGCCTGTTGAAGAAGGTTGCAGAGTTTCCTTCCTTCCAGCAGGAATCAGAGTTTCAGGAGAATAGAGAAAAATACTGAAGTGGAAACAACTCAGGATTAATCAACAATAATGTTTCTGACATTGAAAATAAGACAGAACGGCACAAGAACAGATACTTAAGAGCTCTATCTAACTCTCTCTTGAAAGCATCCAGAGAACTGGCCTCCACTGCCTTCTAAGCAGAGAATTCCACAGATTCACAACCCTGTGTGTGAAAAGGTTTTTCCTCATCTCTGTTCTAAATGGCTTACCCCTTATTCTTAAACTGTGGCCCCTGGTTCTGGACTCCCCCAACCTCAAGGACGTTTCCTGCCTCTAGTGTGTCCAAACCCGTAATAATCTTATATGTTTCAATAAGATCCCCTCTCATCCTTCTAAATTCCCGAGTATACAAGCCCAGCCGCTCCATTCTATCAACCTATGACAATCCTGTCATCCCAGGAATTAACCTTGTGAACCTACCCTCAATAGCAAGAATGTCCTTCCTCAAATTTGAAGACCAAAACTGCACACAACACTCCAGGTGTGCTCACTAGGGCCCTGTACAACTGCAGAAGGACCTCTTTGCTCCTATACTCCTCTTGTTATGAACTCCAACATGCCATTCGCTTTCTTCACTGCCTGCTGTACCTACATGCTTAGTTTCAGTGACTGATGATCAAGGACCCCCAGATCTCGTTGTACTTCCCCTTTTCCCAACTTGATACCATTCAGATAATAATCTGCCTTCCTGTTTTTGCCACCAAAGTGGATAACCTCACATTTATCCACATCAAACTGCATCTACCATGCATCTGCCCACTCACCCAACCTGTCCAAGTCACCCTGCATCCTCATAACACCCTTCTCACAGTTCACACTGCCACCCAGCTTTGAGTCATCTGCAAATTTGCTAATGTTACTTTTAATCCCATCATCTAAATCATTAATGTATATTGTAAATAGCTGCAGTCCCAGCACTGAGCCTTGTGGTACCCCACTAGCCACTGCCTGCCATTCAGAAAGGGACCCGTTTATCCCTACTCTTTGTTTCCTGTTTGCCAACCAATTTTCTACCCATGTCATTACCCTAACCCCAATACCATGTACTCTAATTCTGCCCATTAATCTCCTATGTGGGACCTTATCAAATGCTTTCTGAAAGTCCAGGTTCACTACATCCACTGGCTCTCCCTTGTCCATTTTCCAAGTTAAATGCTCACAAAATTCCAGAAGATTAGTTATGCATGATTTCCCCTTCATAAATCCATGCTGACTCGGACCGATCCTGTTACAGCTATCCAAATGTGCCGCTATTTCATCCTTTATAATTGACTCCAGCATCTTCCCCACCACCGATGTCAGGCTAACTGGTCTATAATTCCCTGTTCTCTCTCTCCCGCCTTTCTTAAAAAGTGGGATAACATTAGCTACATGGGTTTTCTCCGAGATATTCGGTTTCCTCCCACACTCCAAAGACATTCAGGTATGTAGGTTAATTGGTTTGGTGTATGTGTAAATTGTCCCTAGTGTGTGTAGGATAGTGTTAACTTGCGGGGATCGCTGGTCGGTAGTAGTAGTATCTCTAAAACTAAAGAACTAAAGACTAAAACTTTGCCATCTAATATTTAATTTCTCCATCATGGAAAAAAGGTTTCAATTCAATTCAATTCAATTCAATTCAATTCAATCAATTCAATTCAAGCACTTTATTCATCCCCAAGGGGCAATTTAAAAGGGCGCATTACAGTAGCTTTTTTTTAAAAAGAAAGGGACACAAACAACGTAACGAAAAGACAAACATTCAAAGCTACTCTCTGCACCGACCGGTCGACCACACGAGCAGTGACCCGGCAAGGATTGGGTTGTCAGCAGCGATACAATAATAAAGAACACACAAAATGTAACACAAACATCCACCACAGCATTCATCACTGTGGTGGAAGGCACAAAAATTTGGCCAGTCCTCCTCCATTTCCCCCCGTGGACAGGACCAGAGTCCAAGTCAGTCCAGGATCGGCTCTTCCTCACCGGATATCGTGGCTTTAGATTGTTGTGGGCCGCAGGCCGGCGGTCAAGATTTAAAGTCCCTGCCGCAGCCAGAAGCACCGTAGACTGCAGGGCCGGCGGTCGAAGCTCCCCTCCAGGGGTGATGGTAAGTCCATGCCGGCCCCGCGGTAGAAGTTGGCCGCGGGCCGGCAGTGATGGCTTCTTCTTCCCCCGGGTCCCCCACGAGGGATCCCGGGCTGTAGACGCCGCACCAGCTCTGCAGACCGCGGCTTCAGGCTGCGACTTCAGGCTGCCGGCTGCCCCGGGCCAGCGAAACAGAGCGCTCCCCTCCAGCGAGCCCCAGCGAGGGTTCACCCGCTCCACGCCAAGAGTCCACGCTGCGCCCGCCGCCGAAGCCCCGGGCACATCTCTGGGAAAGGCCGCGCCGAGCATGTCTCCGGGAAAGGCCGCGCCGATCCTTGATGTTAGGCCACGGGGGAGGCGACCTGGAAAAAGTCGCCTCTCCATGGAGGAGGCGACCGAAGCGGTTTCCCCCTTACCCCCCCACACAAGACACCCAAAGAAACATTAAATACACACTTTAAAACATACTAAAAAATATTTGACTCTCTAGCCGCTCTATGCCTCTCATAATCTATACATAACTAAAACTCTGATCTTGTGCTCTTCTGGTTTGCAGGTTTTACTATTTGCGCAAAAACAGTACGCAATAGCGCTACAATCTTTCGCCAGGTTACTCGTCGTTCTCCTGTGCTGTGAGTACAACAAGTTTCGTTCTGATCGGTGGTATATTGTAAAAGTTATCGAGGTTTAAAAATCTTTTTAAAACGCGCGGGCGCAGATTCAGTCAGCGCCATGCAAATTGGTCTCTTCTCCTGTCAGTCAATGCCACGGCCGGGAAGGCGATGCCCCTTCCTGCCCCACCGGCGGTGGCCTGTCCCGCCTCACTCACAAACTTCTCTCTCCCGTCCTCACAGTAACTTGTCATCGTCTCCCCCACCACCGGCGCCGGCCGCGGGGGGGGGTTCAGTGGAGGCCCAGTGGAGGCCCTGGTCCCGTCTCTCTCTCCCTCATCACTCACCGCTCTCCCTGCCCGCCCTCTGCGGCAATGGCGGTCCCATCTACTCGTCCCTCCAGGTCCGTCTCCTCCGCCACCGCCGTTGCGGTAACTCGCCCTCATGGCCTTCTCGGAGGAGATCGTCTCCACCAGCTCATCGAAACTCATGATGCCCACCGTGACGAACACCAACTGCATCTCTCCCCCCCCCTCTCTGTGGCCTGGTGCCAGCAACGGGCGATCGGACAGGACGGGGGCGGGCCGAGCGGCGACTGAGCCAGAGTAGACAGAGCGAGAGAGGGAGAGAGGGAGAGTCGGGTTGCAGGGTGGCCGAGCAGTTTGCGCAGAGTTTGAGTAACTCACACACACACACACACACACATGATACAAACTGGTCTAATCGTCAAGTCAACGGGATCTAAACCACAGCTAACAATGAATGACATGTGGAGGAAGGAACTACAGATGCTGCTTTTTATCGATGGAGGGAGGGAGTGAGTGAGGGTAGGGGAAAGGAGAGAGAGGTAGAGGTGAGGGAGGAATTGGGGGAGGGGAGGAGGGGAGGTGAAAGATCCTGGGGAGGTGAGGAGGGAGGGTGGGGGGATTGATGGAGAGGAAGGGAGAGGGGGGGAGTGGGGGAGGTAGGGAGTGGGGAATAGAGGGAGAGGAGGGCAGTGGTGGAGATCAGGAGGGATAGTGGGGGGGATAGGGGGAGGTGAGGAGTGGGGGATAGAGGGATATGAAGTGAGGGAGGGGAGAGGAGTAATGGAGAGAGGGAGGGATGACTGGCGGTAGGCGAAAGGAGAGGAAGGTAGAGGTGAGGGAGGGATTGGGGAGGGGAGCAGGGGAAGAAAAAGGGAGGGTGAAGAGGGGGAGGGAGTGCTGGGGGATGAGGGGAAATGAGATGAGGGGACCAGGCCTCCCGTGTGACAGGCCACTTAGTCTAGTCATATACTACTATCAGGTCTCACTGCAACCTCAGGCCTATAGAGATAACCATCCAAGTCTGATGAGTTGATTTTTATGTGAGCTGCTGATTTTTTTTAAATGGAATGAATCAACAATTAGTCATGTCTGTCTGGGTCAACTTTACAGTAAAACTATTATAAACCACTATCAAATTGATCAGAAATCCTAATTTGGCATCTGGCTCACTGAGACCTTGGTTCCTGTGCTCCCTTTAGATTCACTGTTTCCTGTTCTTCCTTTAAACTCACCAGGTTGATTGGAAAATTTATTATACTACTGTAATTTTTTTCCTGAAAAGAAAACAAGTTAAACTTGTATTGGGTTGTTAATTGGAGTAATATGCAATAGATAACTTGCTAGTTTAGCACCGCCATGTCCCATGTGTGTGGATTAACAGTTTTACTGTGATTGCAGCAAGGAAATTTGCCACAAAAGCAGGGAATGCTATTATTCTGAGAGTAAAGTTATGCATTTTATTAGAGAGGTGATAACTTACTCTGCCAAGCTCCCAGGTAGTATGACCAAGTAGATAACTATCTGAATAGATCACATGAGAGTGGGGGTGGAGCTGAACTTGATAGCTTCCAAAATTTGATGTGAAATTCATAATATGTAATTAACTAATTCCTGTTACTTCCAGATCTGGCTGGGTCTAATCACTTTGTTTTGATTGTACTTGCTGCCAGCACTGAAGGTACTGTTCATGTTTGCATGCCTCAGCAGGATGTCCACTTTAATGAGTGGCCAACACCACATGTACACTACAGGAACTGTTCCAACTCTTTCAAGTCACATACCATCCTCGGCTAGAAATATTTTACCATTTTTTTCTGCATCATTGGGTCAAAAACTTGTAACTTTGTACCTAACAGTATTATGGGAGCAACTTCACAACAACTGGACATAAAAGGATACAAAGAGCTGGAGTAACTCAGCATCTCTGGAGAACATGAACAGGTGACATTTTGGGTCGAGCCCTTCCACCTATTCCAGGGTTTTTAAGGATGGGCAATAAATATTAGTCTCGCTCATTGCAAAGTGAATTAAGACAAAATGTAAAGCTTATCTGCACTGTTTATTGGGTTACATTGCGGTCCATCAGATATTGCCAAACATACTGCTACTTATTTTGATCTGGAGACAACTTGTTGCAGATTTACCTAGGGTAAGGGAATCAAGAACCTGAGGACATAGGTATAAGATGAGAGGGGAAAGATTGAATAAGAACCCAAGGGACAACGGCTTCACACAGGGAAGTGGTGGGTATATGGAAGGAGCTGCCAGGGGAGGTAGTTGAAGCAGATACTATAACAGCATTTAAAAGACACTTGGACAGGTGCATGGATAGGAAAGGATTAGAGGGATATAGCCTAAAGGCAGGTAGGTGGGACAAGCATAGATGGGGCATTTTGGTTTGCATAGACAAGTTGGGCCGAAGGGCCTTGGGCTCTGCTGTATGACCACCACCAGCCTCAGCCAATTCTTCACATATGCATCATCAGCCACCAATGGGCCAAGAGCTGTTTCTAACATCCATATCTCCAACACATCGCTTTTTCAGCCTTACAGCCACAACTTGCACACCAACATGGCTGATCACCTTGCCCCAATGATGGGGATAATGCTCACTGCAACTACAGCAGGACATTGCTACATCCATACCCACCTGTGGGATTACTCCACTGAAAATAAACATATCTTCACTCCAACTTCTCCTCAGTTCTCCCTCCCGTTCATCCCAAAATCTCTTCAAATTTATTTTTTCTCAGGTATCAGGAGTATAGGGTAAGGCTGCAAATATCCTTATTAAATCACTTGTATTAATCTGCAGGTTTCAGGATCAACTTTGCTGAGTAGTTGCTTGCCTTAATTTCCAGATTGACTTAATTATAGTGGCACAGTGACATGATAGCAAAATGATGAAGAGTCATCCCTGATTTAACAGAACAGGTCTGAGTTGTATTAATGTCCCATCTCCAACCAATGCTCTATAGTTTGGAGCCAATCATCCTCTCTCCAAAATGCATAATATGAAGTTCTCTCTAGCTCCATTGCAAAATCTCTTCAAAGTATACCTACTTTGAAGAAGTTCTCCTCTCTCCAAATCCATGTCCTCCAGCGACTCTGCCTCACAGACTGAGTTATTCATGTTCATAAGTTATCAGAGCAGAATTAGGCTATTTGGCCCATCAAGTCTACTCCACCATTCGACCAAGGCTGATCTATCCCTCTGAATGCCATTCTCCCTCCTTCTCCCCATAAGCCTTGACACCCAACCTAAACAAGAATCTATCACTCTCCACTATACAAATATCCATTGACGGCCTCCACAGCCTTATGTGGCATTGAATTCCATAGATTTACCACCATCTCACTAAAGAAATTCTTCCTCATCTCGTTAGCTCTTCCTTAGCACTTTGTTTCTACGCTAGTTTCTCCTTGTAGACTCGCAATGAATTGAACATTAAAATATACAATTTCAGGTAAGTCTTTCCTCCTGTGTTCCTTTCTCCGACATGTGCTCCCAGGATCTCTCACCTTTTGTTCACCTTTTCCACCACCCACCCCCACATTACTTAGATACATCACCCTCCCCCACCTGGTTCCATCTGTCCACCACCCACATACATATCTACCTGTGTTTCCTTTCCCTTGGTTCATTTTTACTAGCCTCCCCCCCAGCAGGATCCACCTGCCCATCATCCCTCCCTTATCTGGCTTCACCTATCACCTACCAGCGTCCAACAAATTCAAACAATGTTATTGACAATTGAAAGCGCTTGAGATCCAAGGGAGTGTAGAAAATTGGTTCCAGAATGATGTCAGTGAAACACGGTGCATTTGTTTGTGTCATTTTTTTTATGGTTTAGCAATGTTTTTGATGTGGGCTTTGACAGTATGTAGACCGTGGATGTGGCATTATTTGTTGTTGGACTGTTTAAGGGGTTGGACTTTTCTGACCACTCCCTCTGCCGTGTAATGTGAGTTACGTGCAGTAGGTCCTGCTGCAGTGCGAGGCATTGCCACTGAGAATCTGCCTGCCTTCATTCAGTCCACGAGATCAACAGCAAGCATTGGCAGCTTGCCATGTACTGAATAATCCAGGCCAATTTGTTCCTGGCCTGCCTGCGCAGATTAAAGTCTTGTAATTGGAATCTCTAACCTTGAAAGTATTGTTGGATACCAGCTGCCACATAGTACAACTTACAGAAAGAAGCCACAGAATTTAACTGAAGTACACCAGCAAAAATACTGAGGCAGAAGACAAACTAAACTACCCTACAACTGTTTGGAGTACTGTGTTCAATTTTGGTCGCCCTGCTATAGGAAGGATGTCATTAAATTGGAAAGAGCGCAGAGAAGTTTTACGAGGATATTGCCAGGACTCGAGGGCCTGAGCTACAGGGACAGGTGGGGCAGGCTAGGACTTTATTCCTTGGACTGCTGGAGGATGAGGAGTGATCTTATAGAGGTATATAAAATCATGAGGGGAATAGATAGGGTGAATGCACAGTCCTTTTTCCCAGGGAAGGGGAATCAAAAACCAGAGGACATAAGCGTAAGGTTGGAGGGGCAGGATTTAATAGGAATCCAAAGGGCGACTTTTTCACTCAGAAGGTGGTGGGTATATGGAACGAGCTGCCAGAGGAGGTAGTTCAGGCAGGTTCTATAGTACCATTGAAAAGACGTGTACAAAATCATGAGAGGAATAGATCGGGTAGATGCACAGTCTCTTGCCCAGAGTAGGGGAATCGAGGACCAGAGGACATAGGTTCAAGGTAAAGGGGAAAAGATTTAATCGGCATCTGAGGGGTAACATTTTCACACAAAGGGTGGTGGGTGTATGGAACAAGCTGCCAGAGGAGGTAGTTGAGGCTGAGACTATCCCATCATGTAAGCAACAGTTAGTCAGTTACATGGATAGGACAGGTTTGGAGAGAAATGGACGAAGCGCAGGCAAGTGGGACTAGTGTAGCTGGGACATTGTTGGCCAAGTGGGCAAGTTGGGCCGAAGGGCCTATTTCCACACTGTATCACTCTTTGACTCTATGACTATCACAGGTACATGGATAGGAAAGTTTTAGAGGGATATGGGCCAAAGGTGGGCAAATGGGACTAGCTTAGATGGGACATCTTGGTTGGCATGGATGAGATGGGCCTGTTTTGAGTTGTATGGCGACATTGCACTTCTTCAAGGGCACTTCCAGCACATCCTCAAATTATTTTGTCCGTCCACCTGGTAATATCTTCTCATGGCAAGGTTCGGAATAGAGTGTCTGTTTTGGGTGAAGAAGGGTCCTTACCCAAAACGTAGCATATCTATTCCTTCCACAGATGCCACCAGACCCACTGAGTTACTCCACACTTTGTGTTTTATGTCTGTTTTGGGAGTCTGGTGTTAACATAGAACACAGCACAGTACAGCACAGGAGCCGGCCCTTCCACCCAGAAAGTCTATGCCGAACATGATGCCAAGTTAAACTAATCTCATCTGCCTATACATGATGCATATCCCTCTATTTCTTGTACTTCCATGTGCCCATCTAAAAGCCTCTTAAACACCACTATCGTATTTTTCTAGTGGTGTATTGTATTAGGTGTTGGGTGAGCGAACATCGTGGCCTGCCCAACACGGATGACTATGTGTTGCTAGGGCCTCAAAGGTGGCCTGAGAAAAAATGCTGACATTGTATGGGCAGTGTAGGTTGGAGGGCTTTCCATCAGCAAGTGCGTGGAAGACTGTGTGCTGACAAAGTCAATCGGGGTGTTACCCAACTGGAAACCATGGATGAAACACGAGGTACTTTCACAGGTTAAGTCCACTGCCTACAAGTCAATCGATCCCAAGTGTTACAAGAAGGCCCACTACAATAAACGACTCCCGTCCCGTGGCCTTGACATCCACCATCATGAAATGGTTTGAGAGGCTAGTTATGGAATGCATTAAATCCAGTCCACCTAGCGGTCTTGATTCTCTGCTGTTCGCCTACTGCCACAACAGGTTCACGGACGATGCCATTGCCCAAGCCCTAGACTCATCCCTGGAACATTTGGTTGAGAGACACTTACATCAGACTCCTATTCACAGCTCTGCATCATATCATCCAAGCTTACCACCAAATTCACAGTACTTGGTGTCAGCTCTCACCTCAGCAACTGGATCCTCGACCTCCTGACCAACAGACCCCAATCACCCTCTACGATAATCCTCAACATTGATGCCCCACAAGGCTGCATTTTCAGCCCTCTTCTTTACTCCTTGTATACCCAAGGCTGTGCAAGTAGAGATGGTTGAAAACTTCAAATTTCTAGGAGACAATATCACCAACAACTTTTCCTTGACCACCCATATTGAAGCAATGGCCAAGAAAGCACACCAACGCCTCTACTTCCTTAGAAGGCTTAGGAAGTTCGGCATGTCCCCATGCACACCATAACAGCAACTAATGCCGAAAAAAGACATCAAGTGCTGGAGTATCACTGCGGGTCAGGCAGTATCTCTGACCCAAAATATCACATCCTTGTTCTCTAGATATACTGCCTGACCCGCTGAGTTACTCCAACACGTTGTGATTTTTGTACTCCAGCATCTGCAGTTCCTTGCATCAGCATCTAATGCCACTTGCTTGTGGTGGCCATAGGTGCTATTTTGGACCTCTCCAGACTCTCGTTTCACTGAAGAAACAGCCAAGTTTTGAGCTGTGGTCATTGTCGCCCTATTGAAGAATGTACATCAGTTATAATAAAATAGCTGATTGTGATTTTTTTCAGGCATTGTAAATCAGGTTGCTCACATAGGGAGGACAGGATGTCCTCAATAAAAGTACTTATTTTTGGCCACAAACCCATTTTCCGTTGCATTAATAAATCTGTACTAGGTTAACACTCCGATTCAGACAGAATCATAAATTTATAAGGAAAATAATGATCAAAAGCTGGCCATTTGGCCCAATGTGTCAAGCCCAAACTAAAAGTAAAAAACAAAGTGCTGGAGGACCTCAGTGTGTCAGGCAGCATCTGTGGAGGGAATGAACATTTGACATTTTGGGTCAAGAGTCCTGACCCTTTTGTAATTTGCGCAAGATTCCAGCATCTGCAGTTTATCGTTAACCTCCCAGCACTGGATCCGTAACGCCTGTAAGTACACTTTCAAATGTGGCTGACCCTTTCTGCCTCTAACATCCTTTCAGGCAATGAATTCAAGATCCCTCACATCCTCTGGGTGAAAACATTTTGCCTCATCTCCCATCTGATTTATTCGCCAATCAAATTTTACATTTATTCATGTTTTTGACCACTCCTTCCCATTTATTCTATCTTACCCGGAGCCTCATGTGTGCATTCAAGGACATCATCCGAATGGAAGTCGCAAAACAATGACTTGCTGTGATGCAGCCCATGCAGTCCATGTTCCTGGAATACTCCACATTCGTGATTGTGCAATAAAACTCTTTTATTGGATCACATTGCGCTGATGTTTTATTCAAAAGGAATAAAACACTAGTGATCATTCCTGAAGGAAGTCACGCCAATAAAAACATATGACTGCGTACTTCCATGTAAAATCCACATTAGCAAGTCTTGGCTTCAGGCAGATAGTAAATAATGGTTCAATGGTGCTTTTATTGTCACATACAATCAGCCTAGTAAAGAATTGCCATACCCCTGATTTTCGATTAGCAAGTGTACAGAAATAGTTTACTGAGCCCGCATGCAAGAGGTGCCATATTATGCCGCCATTTTCAAAGTCCATGCTCTAGTTCTTATGTGGTGCCTGTTCCAGGCAAGTCCCAGGCTGTTGCAGATCTTGAGCCATCTCCTTCCTTGGATACCACGTCCCTCTCCTCACCCTTCCACCTTTGTTCCCTGGAGATGCCTCCCACAGGGCACGAGGACGCTGCAGGTTTCCCCCCTCCTCTCCTTCTGGCCTCGCCCATCGTCGCTGGCTCCATCCTCAGTAGGTTCTCCCTTCCTGGCCGGCGGTCCGCCAGGTCCAATGAGCAGGGGACTGGCTCAGTGGCTTCCTCTGAAGCCACGATCCAGCGGTTCTCGAGTTCAGCTGAGCAAGGTGGCAAGGCTTAGATTTAGGTTAGGTTGAAAATCATAGTCATACGGCATGAAAGCAGGCCCTTCGGCCCTACTTTTCCATGCCAACAAAATGCCCCATCTATGCTTGTACCACCATCCCTCTGAACCATTCCTATCCATATACCTGTCTAATGTCATTTTAAATTGTGTTATAGTACCTATAGTCTATTTGAAGTCTACTGTAAGATCTCAATTTGCATTGAATCTATCAAAATGACCTTATAGAGTCAAAGTCATACAGTATGGAAACAGGCCCTTCGACCAAACTCATCCAAACTCATATACCCCATCAAATCTAGTCCTATTTGTCCACGATTTGCCAACATCCCTCTAAACCGTACCTACCATGTACCTGTGCTTTTGCGCTTCATAAATCTCATCCTATGTCTGATAAGATATCCAGGAGTATGACAAAGTTTCTACTCTTTGCTAATCATGTTTGATTTAGCCTGCAATGATATTGTTAGTGTGTCCTTTGATAAAGATATTGTTAGAAAAACTGTCTCATTGCATTGGAACATACAGGTGGTGAATTTTGGGGTCAGGATGTTGAGGAATGAATAAGGCAACAGAATATTTCAGTACTGTGCAGAAGAAAGGGTTAATTAATAATCTTGCGAGGGGTCTGTAGGAAAGAATGATCGCAATATGATACATTTTACATTAGATTCAAAACTTATATGGTTCAATCTAAATAAAGGAAACTATTATAGATTTATGATGAGCGGGCTGTGGATGTGGTAGATTGGAAATATGCATTAAAGGATGCAATGGATAGACATTGGCTAGCTTTTAAAGAAATAGCATAACATTTACAGCAAATATGCAATTTCAAGGCACAAAAAACAATGGAAAGAAATATTTAATCTTACATTATAGGAAAAATTTAAATGTATTAATTAAAAATATTGTTAGTTAATGTCCACAACAGTTATCTTTCTATCTTCTTCTTACGTTTATGTTCAAAACTACAAGAAGCTGCCAGAATTTAACTTTGACCTTTCTAACCATTTGATATTGATGTATGATTCATTACAGTTCAGGTGGATTCCATAAAGCAAATCTGGACATGATAATTATTATGAGGCAGGCATTTCCATCAGTGAGGACCTCCATGGTAGCAACATTAATCCATAGAGGGTAATTCTGTCACGTGATTTACTTACTCAGAGAAGGATAGAAGAACGCTGGAGAGCAAAACAAGTGTGTTTTTGCTTCCATTTTATTTTTCGTGTCCAATTTGCAAGCTATAATTTTAAGGACACGAGATAACTTGTAGACATAACTTCCTCATGCAAGGCTGTTGCTGTAAACAAAAAAATTAAGTGAAAAAGGTTTTGAATAAATACCATTCTTGACAGAAAGGTACAGACAAAAGAACAACTCGTTCCTCCAGTGATACTAGGTGATGTGAATCATTTGGTAATACCATCACGGTGGCAGGTAGCAATTCAGTGACAAGAAGATGAAACAGGCAGCTGCTCCCAAGTCATCAAAGTCTCAATTGATGCTACTCCAACTGTCTGAAGATGCAGATGTTGCATAAATAATGATTAACACATGAATCTCTCTGGTCTTCTGAATTTCCATATGTTTTCCACAGGTTTTGCTGTGCAAATAATGTTTGCAGCACAGAAAACATTAGATTAACACAGGACAGAGTGGCGTGATTTTCTCCGGGAGCTCCGGTTTCCCCCCGCTTTCCAAAGGCATGTGTATCTGTAGGTTAATTGGCTTCTGTAAACTGCCCTTAGTGTGTAGGACGTAGAACTGGTGTACGAGTGATCGATGGTCGGCATGAACTCGGTGGGCTGAAGGGCCTGTTTCCATGCTGCAACTCTAAACGAAACTAAAATGGCCTAACCGATTGTCAGAAAGTCTTTGTGCTTCTTAGGGTCCATGTCTATAACTCCCTGAAAGTGGTAACATAAGTAGATAGAGTGGTACAGAAGACATATGGTATGATTGCTTTCATTGGGTGGGGCGTTGAGTAGAGGAGTCCGGACGTCACGATGCAGCTGTATAGGACTTTGGCTAGGCCACATTTGAAGTATTGTGTGGAGGTAGAGTCATAGTCATACAGCATGGAAACAGGCCCTTTGGCCCAACTTGCCCACACCGACCAACGTGTTCCATCTACACTATTCTCACCCGCCTGCGTTTGGCCCATATCCCTCTAAACCTATCCTCTCCATGTACTTCTCTAAATGTTTCTTAAACTTTGCGATAGAACCTGCCTCAACTATCTCCTACGGCAGCTTGTTTTATACACCCACCACTCTTTGTGGGGAAAAAGTTACCCCTTAGGTTCCTATTAATTTGTTCCCGCCTCACCTTAAACCTATATCCTCTGGTTCTCGATTCCCCTACTCTGGGCAAGAGACTCTGTAAGTTTACCCAATCTATTCCTCTCAGGTTCTGGTTGCCCCACACAGGAAGATGTGGAGGCTTTGGAGAAGATGCAGAGGAGGTTTATCAGAATGATACCTGGATTAGGGCTATTAGCTACAAGGAGAGGTTGGACAGACTTGAACGTTGAGGAGAGACCTGATAGAATTATATAAAAATATGGAGGCATAGATAAGGTAGACAGTTAGGACCTTTTTCCCAGCTGGAAATATCAAATACTAGAGGCCATAGCTTTAAGGTGAGAGGGACAAGGTTTGAAAGAGATGTATGGGGCTAGTTTATTACACAAAGGGTGGTGGGAGCCTGGAACATACTGCTGGGGGAGTGGTGGAGGCTGATACAATATTGGCATTTAAAAGTCTTTTGGACAGGCACATGGATATGCAGGGAATGGCAGGATATGGGTTATGTGCAGGTAAATAAGGGTTGAGTTTAGCATCATATTCAGCACAAACATTGTGGGCCGAAGGGCCTGTTCCATTGCTGTATTGTTTTATGTTCTGTGTTCTTAAGAGCCTTCTCTTACCCTACTTCATCCAACTCTCCAATCCTTCCTCCCTTGTGTGCTTATCTGAATTCCTCTCAAATCCCTTTGAAGTAACATTAGCAAATTTGCAGACGACACAAAGCTGGGTGGCAGCGTGAACTGTGAGGAGGATGCTATGAGAATGCAGGGTGACTTGGACAAGTTGGGTGAGTGGGCAGATGCACGGCAGATGCAGTTTAATGTGGATAAATGTGAGGTTATCCACTTTGGTAGCAAAAACAGGAAGGCAGATTATTATCTAAATGGTGTCAAGTTGGGAAAAGAGGAAGTACAACGGGATCTGGGTGTCCTTGTTCATCAGTCAATTAAAGTAAGCATGCAGGTACAGCAGGCAGTGAACAAAGCAAATGGCATGTTGGCCTTCTTAACAGGAGGAGTTGAGTATAGGAGCTAAGAGATCCTTCTGCAGGGCCCTAGTGAGACCACACCTGGAGTATTGTGTGCAGTTTTGGTCCCCTAATTTGAGGAAGGACATTCTTGCTATTGAGGGAGCACAGCGTAGGTTTACAAGGTTAATTCCGGGGATGGCGGGACTGTCATATGCTGAGAGAATGGAGAGGCTGGGCTTGTATACTCTGGAGTTTAGAAGGATGAGAGGGAATCTTATTGAAATATATAAGATTATTAAGGGTTTGGACACGCTAGAGGCAGGAAACATGTTCCCGATGTTGAGGGAGTCCAGAAGCAGGGGCAACAGTTTAAGAAGAAGGGGTAAGCCATTTAGAACGGATACGAGGATGCACTTCTTCAAACAGAGAGTTGTGAGTCTATGGAATTCTCTACCTCAGAGGGCGGTGGAGGCCGGTTCTTTCTATACTTTCAAGAGAGAGCTAGATAGGGCTCTTAAAGATAGCGGAGTCAGGGGATATGGGGAAAAGGCAGGAACGGGGTACTGATTGGGGATGATCAGCCATGATCACATTGAATGGAGCTGCTGGCTCGAAGGGACGAATGGCCTACTCCTGCACCTATTGTCTATTGTCTATTTGCTTCAACTACTCTATGTAGAAATATTATCCCTATTATAATTGAGGGAACAATTTTGGTAAGTTTTCTAGAACTGTTTGAAAATAATTCTTACTTTGTATTGATATTGGTTTATTATGGGCTCCTATGTGGAGATACACTGAAAAACTCTGGAGGCACAACGAACTATAGATGCTGGGACCTTGAGCAAAACAGAAAGTATTGTAGTAACTCAGTGGGTCAGGCAGTACCTGTGAAGGGAATGGACAGATGACGTTTTGTTGTTTCCGGGGCCAGTCCTCTATGTCTGGAAAGCTGGGACAATATGACACAGGAAAGAGAACATATGGCTGAAAATTATCGTTTCCACCCTTCAAATAAAGGATCGAGGTTAACACCAGGCGTGTAAGCGACATTTTGCATTTGAGTCTGAAGAAGGGTCTGGACTCAAAACTTCACCTGTATATTCCCTCCACTGATGTTGCCTGTCCCACTGAGTTACTCCAGCACTTTGTGTTTTGCTCAGTGAAAAAATCTGTTTTGCCTGCTCACTTCATGGCTGATCACTTCATAAATGAGTACAACAGGCAGTGCAATAGGGAAAATAAGCAGAGTGTAGAATATAGTGTTACAGCTACAGAAAAAGTGCAGATTAAAAAAAGAGCTAATGTTTCGAATTGTGAAAGAAACTCTCATCCAAAACTATAAAATTCGAACAGAGCTATAATATTGAAAAAACATTTGGACACGTACATGGGTATGTATGTTTTCCAACATCTCCTTCCAGCTAATTTCCCATAGTCCAGGCATCACCTTGCCTAACAAAGATTTGTCAGATTTTCCCAATAGTGAAACTCCCAAAGTATATTTAACAAAGTATGTTCAACAAAGTTCAATTCATGGTACTAAGTTGCCAATACACTGAGACCCAGTTATAAATGCTTGCTTTTCTAATAGTGTTTGAATAATTTTGGTCGCTGCTTATGCTAAAAGCACATTTGTTTACTTTGGTCTTTATAGATAAGAGAGCTTGTTACAGCCACTTAAGTCGCCAATTTTAACTCAGGACGTGAGTCAAACAGACAGGAAGCAGAATGACATAATCTCAATAAATTATTTCTGCTCGTAATTTAACCAAGTTGATGGATAAACATCTTGTGAGTCTGTCCAGCATGCAAATGCTGAACCTCACCGCAATTAGAAACCAAATAATCCAGGGTATTTAAACATCTAGGATGGACAGACATAACAGAACAGGAGGTTGTTTAGTGTTGCCATGGAGGGGGTGTAACAGAGGTTGGGACATAAGGAACTGGAATGCTGGAAATTTGAGTAAAACACAAAATGCTGGAGGAACTCAACGGGTCAGGCAGCATCTGTGGAGGGAATGGACAGATGACATTTTGGGTCGGGATCTTTCTTCAGTAGATCCTTGTTACACAAAATGCAAAGTGCTGGAGGTACTCAATGGGTCAGGCAGCATATGGGGAGGGAGGTTTTGGGTTGGAACCCTTCTCCAAAAACATCCCTCCCCAGATGCCCATTGACCCAATGAGTTACTCCAGTACTTTGTGTTTCGTGTAACAAAGGTTCACTGGACTGATACCTGAGTTGGCAGGATTAACATACAACGAAAGATTAGATCAAATGGACTTATAATTGCTAGTGTTTCAAAGAATGAGAGGAGCTCTCATGCAAACCAATAAAATACTAACAGAACCATCCAGACTAGATGCAGGGAGGTTGTTTCCTGTGGCAGATATAGATGGAAGGGGACAGGGGCAGATGAGTGTACGAATGAGGGGAATAGAAACATCATGACGGAGGGGGGGGGGCGTTGGAATGGGAGACCACCTATCACTTACCAGGCTTTGTCCTGCCCCTCTCATTCTTTTCTAGCTTTCTTCTCGCTACGACAATCAGTTTGAAGAAGGATCGCAACCCAAGAAGCCACTTGTTCATTCCAGCTTTATTTCCCCTAGTACACTCAGCCAGTGGCTGGTATGACATCAGCACATCACCATTCGGGTAACAGAAATTTGCAAGAACCAATTCACAAAAGACTGCCCAAAAATCTGTGACACAGAATGAAATTCACTCTCATAAATTTGTGTGTCAATTTTTATTTTATTTTCCGTTCGTATTTCGTGATTTCACATTACGGAAAACAGTGATATGGATGATTTTATGGGAGCCCAACCCCATGCCGCCCCTGTTTTAAATGCTTGCTTTTCTAATAGTATTTGAACATTTTGGTTGCTTCTTATGCTAAAACCACATTTGTTCATTTTGTTATTTATAGAACAAATGTAAGGGTTTCCTGAAGTTAGAAAGGACCTTGGCTCCACAGATCACAGTGTAGAATTAGAAAGAGTTTGGGTGGAGCTAAAAATCAGCTGAGAACAGAAGACATTGGTAATGATAGTTTATTGACATCCAAATTGTAGTGGTGATGCAGGGTAAAATAGAGACATATCTAATAGGGGTGATGCAGTAACCACAGGATCCATTAATCCATGTATAGACTGGGCAAAATAAAAATGTATATGTGCAATGTAGAGGGTTAACATCTCAGGTCAATTACATTATCTCTGTGTCTCTCTCTCCACAGTTGCTGCCTGACATGCTGAGTATGTCCAGCATTCCCTATTCAGATTTCCAGCATTTGTTGTTTTATGGTTTAGCAATAAGATTCATGGAGTCATGCAGCACAGAAACAGGTCCTTCTGTCCATCTCGTTCAAGCCAACCAAGTTGCCTACCTGATTCTATCTGCTTGCATTTGGGTCATAACCCTCTGAACTTTTCCTCTCCATGGACCTGTCCAAATGTATTTTAAACATTGTACGTACCTGCCTTTGGCACTTCCTCTGACACCCTCCGTGCCAATCATTTGCTACCCTTTAAATCTGTCCCCTCTCCCTTTAAATCTATGCCCTCTAGTTTTAGATTCTCCCTGGGATCCCGTGGGTTTCCTCCGGGTGTTTCCTTTCACATCCCAAAGGCGTGCGGATTTGTAGGTTAATTAACCTCTGCAAATTGCCCCTTGTGTGTAGGGAGTGGACGAGAAAGTGGAGTAACATCGAACTAGTGTGAATGAGTGATCGATGGTTAGCATTGACTCAGTGGGCCGAAGGGCCCGCTTCCATGCTGTATCTCTAAAACTAAAACTGAAAAAAACTGCCCTACCATTGAACACAACTGAAGGGAGTGCTTCAAATGAGCTGGAGGGAAAGCTTTTTTTTTTGTATTTTGCATTGCAGGAGAGTTTAGCAAGTTGAAATAAAATCAACAAACTTTGTAGAAGCACAACAGCTGAAATTCACTCTGGAGAAAAGATAGATTAAGATAGGAGTCCTTCACCAGATATTGTGGTGCCGTCGAGCGCCAAGAAAATGAACTTAACTCTTTCTCGCTTATATTGGCTGAACTCCGAGAACCTTTGTTCACTCACGTGATCAGGACTAAAGGTAGAGTTCGCAGTCATCACCACAATCAAAATAAGGGCAGGAAGACTTGAGAAGCTTGTACTCTCCTGGTTAATCATTAGCATGCAGAATTTGAATCATTGCACAATTAAAACTGAACAGAATTGAAAATACCACAGTTTCTATTTATTCCTCAAGCAGACTTTAATGTGTCATTGTTCTAAAGTTTCACGGCCAAGAAAGTGACAAGAAAGAATAACAAATTGCTGCCCTGTCCTCCACAATCTGCCACCTTGCTCCATTCCCAGGCTCAGAATACAGTTGTTCTCTTTAATTTAGTTTAGTTGAATATAAATACATCATGGAAATGGGCACTTCTGCCCACTGAGTTCACGAAGACCATCGATCACCTATTCATCCCACTTTTCCATACACTCCCTACACACTAGGGAAAATTTCATAGAGACCAACTAACCTACAAACCCGCATGTTCTTGGGATGGAGGAGGAAACCAGAACACCAAGGGGAAATCCACGCAGTCACAGGGTGAATGTGCAAACGCCACACAGACAGCATCCAAGATCAAGATCGAAATTATGCTCTGCCAGCTGCATACAAAGGGGCACGGATAGTCAGTGTTCAAAGGGTCAAAATAAGAGCCGCAGATTACAAAAATAAGTGTAAACTCGCGGGTAGATGAGATGTGACAATGGCAGTAAATATGATTAAGAGCAAATGCTGTTGCAAGGATGCCTTGAGAAATGTTTATGGTCACAGATTGCGGCTTACAACATTGGTGTTTACCTTGCTCAAAGATAATTCCAAAGTCATCCTGTCTACTGAATAAGGGTAAACATTTTCTGCAATATTATGGGTTTCTGTTGTTGATATCTCATGGTGTATTGGTTTTCACATGTGGAAAGGTGATTTTAATTTTGGGCTCTATTAATTTGGGCTCTATTAATTTTGGGCTTTATCTTTACTACATTTCTGGAGTAACAATCAGTTCAGCTCAACGATCATCTGATTGGTAGCTTGTTCTGCAGTCGCTTTTGCCATTCGTAGATTTTGTTTTAAACCTGATTGGTGGTTTGAATCTGTATTCTTATGATTCTTTGGTATCTTGGCAGTCGGCCCAGTTGTGACAGGTGAAATTTGAAACCATGTGGTGGGGGATCTGGCACAATAGATTTGTATATCATTACAATGATCCCTAAAGCATATTATTATGTGTATCGCAGAACAATTGTATCGCAGAATCCAGGGTGATGGGTATATGGAACGAGCTGCCAGAGGAGGTAGTTGAGGCAGGTACTATAACAGCATTTAAAAGGTATTTTGGACAGGTACATGGATGGAAACCCAGACTGGTGGTTCTAGTGCTGATATGGCATCTTAGTCGGCATGGGCAAGTTTGGCCAAAGGGCCTGTTTCTGTGCTGTATGACTATACCATTTCATATATCACCAAGAAAGAGTTTTTAATTTTGTTCAAGCTCCTTTTGTAGCCTTCTGGTTGTTTTTCTGTGGAAATTTTCTCAACATAAATCTTTTGCAAAATGAAATCAAAGTCAAGTTCAAGTGAGTTTATTGTCATGTGTCCCTGATAGGACAATGACATGACCATGAATTACATGTGTGGGTCTTCAGATATCAATTAGACCCTTGCCCCCACCATAGCACAGAACAACATTGGCCTGAGCAATGTGGAACACAGTGAGTTCTTTGAAGAAAAGCATGTCAAAAGAGACTTGAAAAATAGCATGTCAAAAATAATTGTTAAATAAACAGTATGGCAGATAGTCAGAACCTTTTTCCCAGGATGGAAATATCAAATACTAGAAAGCATAGTTTTAAGGTGAAAGGGTCAAAAATTAAAATGTGATGTGGGGGGTAAGTATTTTTATACAGAGAGCGGTTAATGCCTGGAATGCACTGCTAAGAGACTCTGGATAGGCATATGGAGATGCAGGGAGTGGAGGAATATGGATCATGTGTGGGCTAATAAGGGACGGTCTTACATCGTGTTCTGTACAGACATTGTGGATCAGGAGCCTGTTCCGGTGCTGTATTGTTCTATGTTCCATGGGCTGCGTTCTCAAAAAGGTGATATGGTCATCCCATCAAAATTTAGTGGAAGGATATTTACAACAGAATTGCTCTGTAGAGGGAATTTTCATACCCAAGTCATTCTGGAAGAGTGGTACACTTTAATCCTACAGGCCAGTTTTCCATACCAGCCAGAGATTTCAAGTCGGGACACTGGTTTTGGGCAGAGGAACTCAGGCAAACAAGGCCACCTGATGTGGCCTCCTTTACATCGGTGAGACCAAGCGTAGATTCAGTGACTGTTTCAATGAACATTTGCACTCAACCCGCCAAAGCTCTCCCGGTTGCTAACCATTTCAACTCCTCTTCATCAACGTGAGTTGATGAACACATGGGAGAGAACAATATTCCCTCCCCCAGTCATTCCTTCTTCTCCCTGCTCCCATCGAGCAGAAGTACAGAAGCCATTCATTATACCACTTGTCAATAATAGATAAATTAAAGTAGAGGCAATTTGTTTATCACATGCCTTCTTACCAGCAGCAATTAATACTCCTAATAGTATGAAGAAAAAGACACAAAGTGCTGGAGTAACTCAGCAGGTCAGGCAATATCTCTGGAGAATATGGATATGCGACGTTTTGGGTCGGGACCCTTCTTCAGACTGGCCGACCCGAAACGTCACCTATCTATCTTCTCCTTAGATGCTACCTGACCTGAATTACTCCAGCACTTTGTGATTTTTTTTGTAAAGCAGCATCTGCAATTCCATGTTTCTATATCCCAATGGCATGGAATGGTTACAGAGATTTAAAAGACTATTAAACGAGAGGGAGAAAATGATGAATTTTCCATTAGGAAAATGTAGATACAAACATAGATACATGCAGATGCTAGCATCTGGTGCAGAACACTTACAGCCTGAAGAAGTTTCCCACCTGAAAAGTCATCTATCCATGTCCTCCAGATTGCTGCCTGACCCTCTGAGTTACTCCAGCAATTTGGGTGTGTTCTTCCTATTGTAAAAGATGAGTTGGTAAATCTTACCTGGTTTTGCGAATATAAATAATGCTAACTTTAAACCTGCTAGATTACACCAAACCAGGTTGCTACCAGTCACAGCAAATGACTGCCTCATGATGTTGGCAGTCAGGGAAAGTCAATGAATAACAATCAATATTATTATGGATTTTATGGTTTATAAACATCGCTGAACATTCTTCCTAGTTTTGATAAGTTGACTATTGACATTATGCAGTAATGATAGTTTGAGAAAATGATCCTCATCATCTTTAGAAATATTTTCCTTCATAAATGTTTTGTTCTTTATGCTCCAACAAAAAATGAAAATTTAATTTCATGCACTTTATCTTCTCAGTGTGGTAACTGTGTAGTCCCTGTAGGAGTGCATTAAGTGCATGATCCAAGGTGCTGTGCACTACGGAATTGGTACTGCACCCTCAATGGTATTTGTCATGCTCCACCATTGCAAAACAGGTGTAGGAAAATGGGTAAGATGCAGCTCAGGGTCTGGACCTGCATCTTACCTATCTTTTTGATTAGTAAGGGTGCCAAAGGTTATGGGGAGATGGCAGGTGAATGGGGTTGAAAGAGAAAGATATATTAGCTATGATTGAATGGTGTAGATGAGCCGAGTGGCCCAAATCTGCTCCTAGGATTTATGGATTTATGAACAACAAAGGAAGAAGAGGCATTGCAGGGAAGGGAGGTCTTGGGCAGAGGACAGCGTATGGAAAATATCAGGGGCAATTGGGACCTCCAGGGTCAAGAACTTGTGTGATGGGGCAGGCGTTGCTGGGTGACAAGTATCTGCCAAAGAACCTGGGGAGCATGCACCTAGAGATTAACTAGAACATGGAGAGTGCTCAAGAATTGAGGGAAGTGTTGGACAGGAAGTCTATGGTGGGGACAACAGCCTTGAGAGCAGTAATTGGATCAGCAGTGGAATGGAAAAGTGGAAGAGAACTAAGGGTCTCTTAGTTCTCCGGCTGGGATCAATAGTTTTACTTAAAGGTCTCCTCAACAACAATGCAGCAGGCAGAGAAACAACAGTGAGAATGGCAGTTTGGGTGGACAGGTGGTGAAGATGATGACATTGAGCATGATATTGAGTACCAACTTTCAAAAGAGTATTGAGGGACATCAGGATGCAGCTGTATGACCCATTAGAATACTGTGTGCTGTTCTGGTGGTTCAGCTGTAGGAAGGACTAGACTAAGTGGGACCCGTTGGGTCCCAGTCACACGGGAGGCCTGGTCCCCCAACGCAACCCATTCCCCAACGCAATATTCCACCACTCACCCATAGCCCCTAACTGCACAGGCGCGGCTCATTTCCCCTCATCCCCGAACACTCCCTCCCCCTCCTCTTCATGTGTGGGAGGGGAGGGGGGAGGGGGGAGGGAAGTGGGGTGTGTGGCGGGGGAGGCGATGTGGCATGGGAGGGGAGGAGGGTGTGTGTGTGGATGGGGAGGTGTAGGAGGGGGGGAGATGGTGGTGTGGGGGATGGGGGGGTGTGGGGGGAGTGTGTGGGGGGAGGGTGTGTGTGTGGGAGGGGTGTGTGTGTGCGGGGGATGTTGTGTGGGCGGATGAGTTGTGGGGAGGAGGGGTCTATGAGTGGGGGGAGGGATGTGGGGGTGGGGGTGTGGGCGGGCGGGGTGTGTGGGGGGTGTTTATGTGGGCGGGGGTGGGTGTGTATGGGCAGGGGTGTGTGTGTGTGTGGGCGGGGGGTGTGGGTGGGGTGGCTTGTGGGGGGGAGGGGGTGTGTGGGTGGGGGGAGAGTGTGGGGGGAGAGGTGTGTGTGGGCAGGGGAGAGTTGTGGGGGGAGAGGGGTGTGAGCTCAGAGAAAAGACGGGGGGAGAGCCATGAGGGAGAGGGGGGCATCACGGGAGGGGGGGAGGAGCCAGCGAGGGGGACCAGAGGGGTAGTGGCTGGAATTGGTGGTGCGATGGGGACTCACAGTGGGCACTGGGCTCTGGTCGTTCTCCTCCGCCAGGATCAGAGTCTCCGCTTTCCGTTTGGCGACATCGGCGACATCTCTGACTCCGGGCTGGGCTGGGTCTCTGACTCTGGGCTGGGTCACTGACTCTGGGCTGGGCTGGGTCTCCCACGCTGTGCTGGGATGGGTCGGGTCTCCGACGCTGGGCCGCAGCTTGGAGAGGGGGGTCTGTGGGAGAGGGGGGGGGTGCGGGGGAGGGGGGTGTGGGGGAGGGTGTGTGGGGGAGGAGGAACCTTCAAAACCTTCATAACTTTTGTACTATTTCACTGATTGGAACAAAACATATTTGACTTGCAGCAGAGGAGAATGGTGAGTAAGGTGGCGATAAATCGTAGCGCTATGGGGATCGTTTTTGCGCAAATTTAATTACAACGCAGACAGGAAGTGGTCAAGATGAGAGTTTTAGAGATAGATAGATAGATAGATAGATAGATAGATAGATAGATAGATAGATAGATAAATAGATAGATAGATAGATAGATAGATAGATAGATAGATAGATAGATAGATAGATAGATAGATAGATAGATAGATAGATAGATAGATAGATAGATAGATAGATAGATAGATAGATAGATAGATAGATAGATAGATAGATAGATAAGATAGATAGATGCTTTTAAATTGGAAAGGGTGCAGAAGAGATTCGCCAGGATGTGAGCTTGGGTTTGGATATCTTTGTTGGGACATGTTTGTTTGGAGCATAGGAGGCTGAGGCATGACCTTATTGAGGTGTACAAGGGGTAAAGTGAATGCTCACTGTCTTTTTTCCCAGGGTCGAGAATTCTAAAGGGCACAGGCTTAAGGTGAGAGGGGAGAGATTTAAGCAGAATCTCAGGGGCAACATTTTCATAGAGTGTAGTCCCTATTTGGAATGAGCGGCCAAAGAAAGCTATAGAAGTGGATATAATTATAACTTTTAAAAAACATTTGAAAAGATATATAGGAAGGGTTTATTGGGAATATTGGCCCAATACAGGCAAATGGGACTGGCCCAGTATGCCAACCTGGTCGGTATAGGCATGTTGGAAAAATGGCCTGTTTGCATGCTGGAAAGCTCTATGACTCTCTGTACGATGCCATACCACATAACACACTCTGGGAAGAAAAACCATGTACTTCACACTCATCTCATGACTTTACTTTGCAAATGATATTTTCTACATAAGTATTTGTATTTCAATATTTTATCATAAATTTATGTCCTGGATAAAAAGATTTAAATAGGCGAACAAATTTCAGAACGACAAATTCATTTTGCTCACATGAGGAATCATTTAGCTCACATCAGGCTGAAGGAGGGTCCCGACCGGACACGTCACCTATCCATGTTCTCCAGAGATGCTGCCTGACCCGCTAAGTTACTCCAACGCTTTATGTCTACTTTTGTAAACCAGCATCTGCAGTTCCTTTTGTCTCCAATTCATGACAGATTTGTTCAAGGGGGAGGGGACGTGGTGGAGGTAGATAGGTTGAAAACTCCCTTGGAGTGATGTGAGGAAACCTAACCATTCTGCTACCTGATTGTATTATGATGGTGAGTTTCATATGTAATAATGCCTGTGGCAAAAGGTAAATGAATATTTTGGAAGGGAGAGACATTAGTTTTGCCTTTCATTGCTTCAAATTACAAGTCAGCAGATAGCAATTCCACACATTCCAGACCTGCCAGCCATGCGAAATGGAATTTAGAGCACACCTATTATATTAAAATAATGGGGAGTATTGTTCACTACATGACCAGACAGGTTGGAACAGTTTTTTGTTTTCGCCTATTTAAGTTTGTATGCACATTGCTAATGACAGAAATTCTTGTCTGGCCAATGGAATTCATTTCTTCAGCAGTGTACTAACTTTTAACAGGGCTCTTTGGAAGGGACAGACACATAATACTGGTGTAACTCAGTGGGCCAGGCAGCATCACTAGAGAAAAAGAATAAGATATGTTTTGGGTCGGAACCATTCTTCCTTTGGAAGCTCTCTCTTAAGGTGACTGGACCTTTGCATATATGATACAAACCGACAAAAAACAAAAGTATTTATTTTGCCTGTTGCATATACACAATCGATGTGAACAAGGTCTGTACAAAGGTCCTAACCTGAAACGTCACCTATCCATGTCTTCCAGAGATGCTGCCTGACCTGCTAAGTTATTCCAGCACTTTGTGTCTTTTTTGTGTACCTGCATCTGCAGTTCTCGTGTTCACAACACATTTACTAGCAGTCATTAAATTGTTATTGTGAAAGCAATAAAGTTCTATCGTATCGTATCGTAATGGGCCTGTCCCACTTCGGCGATTTTTCAGCAGACTGCCGGCGACTGTCAAGTTGCCGGCAGTCGCCTGGAAAACCGGCAACTGCAACGGCGACGGCTAGCACAGTGTACGATAGCACAATTAAGACGGCTAGCACAGTGTACGATAAGTCCATTAAAAGAGGGGGGGGAGGGGGGGGAGAGGGGGGGGAGAGGGGGGGGGGGGGAGAGGGGGGGGGGAGATGGGGAGAAGGAGTGGAGACAACTTTTAAAAAGCCAGAGATACACGGCTGTGAAGCTCGGCGAACATATAACATTACCGGCTGGTTATC
>CM075978.1:121111047-121207561 GCA_038087875.1 Malacoraja senta | reverse complement strand
CAAGTCAGACTTAGAGTCATAGTCATATAGTACAGAACAGACCCTTCAGTCCTACTCATCCATGCCAACCAGTATTCCCTTCTGAACCAGACCATTTGCCTGCATTTGATCCATTTCCTCTGAACCTTTACTATCCATGTACCTGTCGAAGTGTCTCTTAAACTGATAATTATTTCTCGAACTACCATCAAGGTTAGACTAGTTAGTAGTTATGAATTTTCCTTGCATCCATTTCTTGATCAAGGGAGTAATATTTGTCATTTTCTGATTGTTAGGTACCATTCTAATCTACAGATGTATGGAAACCTATGGCCAGGGCCTCTGCAATGTCCTTCCTCTGCAACATGGTCTTCATCTCATCTGGACCAGGTGAAGTATCCACATTGTGCAACCAGCCTTTTCGAGTACCTTCTCTACTTTTCAGCCGATTCAGAATCTCAACTATATCTTCCTCACCTGAGACTTCAGCAGAGTATACACTGTACTAAAATGAGTAAAGTACTCATTTAGTACAGTGAGTTCTGTTGCAACACAATAGTTGCCTTCCTAGGAAACCTCACATTATAAAATATCCCATTATCAAAACAATTGTGCCAAAGGGGAAATGGGGATTAGGGTTAGAGATTTTCAGACTTGCAATTACCAAATTATTTTTCTGACAGAATTTTCAAACCAAAGGTCATTTCAATAACCATAAGTTTCTTTTTGTGACTGCAAGCTAAAAATACTAAAGGCTGCATGTACATTGTTTAAGAATGTTGTTGCACAGTGTCAATAGAAGTGATTGCTTGTCAATTTTAATACCCACCTAAGGTGGTATGGCTGTACCAGGTGTGGACTCCAATATATTGGCAAGCCCAAGCTCACGCTGGGCGATTGTTTTGCTGAACACCTTCGCTCAATCCGCCTTGGCCTACATGATCTCCCAGTTGCCAAACATTCAAACTCCACTTCCCATTCCCTTACTGACCTTTCTGACCTGGGCCTCCTCCAGTGTCAGAGTGAGGCCAAATGCAAATTGGAGGAACAGTACCTCATATTTCGCTTGGGCAGCTTACAACCCAGCCATATGAATTTTGATTTCCCTACGTTCGTAACCCTTGCATCCCCTCTCTGTTCTTCCCCCACCATAACTGTCGTACTAGTTTCACTATTGTCCTGCTGAGTTTCCCTGTATCACTCGTTATCACCTTCCCCACAGCCAACAATAGACAATAGACAATAGACAATAGGTGCAGGAGTAGGCCATTTGACCCTTCGAGCCAGCACCGCCATTCAATGTGATCATGGCGACCACTGTGGGCTCCATCTTTCCGTGTTGCTTTTTTGCAAATATTTCATTCATTTGTTCTATGTACCTTCTATATTTCCCTCTCCTCTGACTCTCAGTCTGATGAAGGATCTCGACTCGAATCGAGACCTATTCCTTTTCTCCAGAGATGCTGCCTAACGCGCCTTTTGTGTCGATCTATGGTGGAATTGACAGACTGCATTCTTAAGAGACAATGGTGTCTGATTACTGTGGGGAAGTTACTTGTAAACATTATTTTTAAAGCTAGACTTGTTTTTTTCAAGGCAGCTTTTTTCTGTGCTTGTCAATTTCCAATTAATTTTTTAGACAATAGACAATAGACAATAGGTGCAGGAGGAGGCCATTCGGCCTATCGAGCCAGCACCGCCATTCAATGTGATCATGGCTGATCATCCCCAATCAGTACCCCGTTCCTGCATTCTCCCCATATCCCCTGACTCCGCTATCTTTAAGAGCCCTATCTAGCTCTCTCTTGAAAGTATCCAGAGAACCGGCCTCCACCGCCCTCTGAGGCAGAGAATTCCACACTCACAACTCTCTGTGAGAAAACTTGTTTCCTCGTCTCCATTCTAAATGGCTTACCCCTTATTCTTAAACTGTGGCCCCTGGTTCTGGACTTCCCCCAACATCGGGAACATGTTTCCTGCCTCCAGCGAGTCCAAACCCTTAATAATCTTATATGTCTCAATAAAATCCCCTCTCATCCTTCTAAACTCCACAGTATACAAGCCCAGCCGCTCCATTCTCTCAGCATATGACAGTCCCGCCATCCCAACATGCCATTCGCTTTCTTCACTGCCTGCTGTACCTGCATGATTACTTTCATTGACTGATTAACAAGGACCCCCAGATCCCGTTGTACTTCCCCTTTTCCCAACTTGACACCATTTAGATAGTAATCCTGTTTTTGCTACCAAAGTGGATAACCTCACATTTATCCACATTAAACTTAATCTGCCATGCATCTGCCCACTCACCCAACCTGTCCAAGTCACCCTGCATTCTCATAGCATCCTCCTCACAGTTCACACTGCCTCCCAGCTTTGTGTCATCTGCAAATTTGTAATGTTACTTTGAATCCCTTCATCTAAATCATTGATGTATATTGTAAATAGCTGCGGTCCCAGCACCGAGCCTTGCAGTATCCCCACTAGTCACTGCCTGCCATTCTGAAAGGGACCCGTTAATCCCTATTCTTTGTTTCCTGTTGTTCCCTTTGTTTTAGTGGTTCTCTATTTCCCAATTTAAATAATGTAATAACCAATTTGGCCATGTGATACAAGTAGTATTCCCTAATTTAGTAATCGCTTTATATCCAATTATCGCTCTGGAAGCACGGCTTATACCAGAACTACTTGTACCTCAGCCGTGCCCACTCCCTCCAATGGCAGATTTCTCTTTACTCCCTATTGTATAGCAAGAACTTCCTAATCTGTTGATAATAGTAATAGCATGCATTTTACTTAGAGTCATAGTCACACAGCACAGAAATAGGCCCTTCGGCCCAACTTGTCCATGTCAATCAAGATACCCCACCTATGCAAGTCTCACCTGCCTGTGTTTGGCGCATCTATCTATACATAACTAAAGCTCTGATCTTGAGCTCTTCCGGTTTGCGTGGTTTTTCTATTGGCGATAACGCTACGATTTTTCGCTAACTCACTCGCCGTTCTCCTGTGCTGCGAGTGCAACAAGTTTTGTTACGATCGGTGATATAATGTAAAAGTTAGTGAGGTTTAAAAATCTTAAAAACCGCGCGTGCGCAGATCGATCTCCTCTCCTGCCAGTCAGAGCCGCGCGGATTGGTCTCTTCTCCTGTCACACCCTGGGATGGTCCGCCCCTTCCTGCGCCATCGTGTCGTTACTGGAGCTTAGGGAAGGTCTCCAACAGGACACAATTTTCGGAGGGACCGGAAGCGGCACGGCGATGTCGCCAAATGGAAAACGGTGAATCTGATCCCTGTGGAGGAGAGCGTCCAGCGCCCACTGTGAGACCCAAATGCACCGCCATCATAACGCCCCGCAGCTCCAGCCCCTCCCCTCTGTCCCCCTTGCTGGCTCCAGCCCCATCCCCCGTGATACCCCCCTCTCACCCATGGCTCTTCCTCTGTCTTTTCTCCGAGCTCTCCCCCCCCCCCCTCCCGCCCACACGCCGGTGCGGCCGTAGCTGCTGGTGCTTCCGGGTCGATCGGAGGCCTGGCTCTGACAGCGCCGAGTCGGAGATGTGGCCGATGTCGCTGATGTCGCCAAACGTAAAGCGGAGACTCTGATCCCGGCGGAGGAGAACGACCAGCGACCAGCGCCTGCTGTGAGTCCCCACCACAGCTCAGCCCTTCCCCTCTGGTCCCCCATGCCCCCCTCACCCGTGATACCCCCCTCCCCCCATGGCTCTTTCCCCGTCTTTTCTCCGAGCTCTCTCCCCCCCTCCCCTCCCGCCCACACACCCCGTGATACCCCTACCCCCATGGCTCTTTCCCTGTCTTTTTTCCGAGCTATCTCCCCCCCTCCCCGCCCACAACCCACCCCGCCCACACATCCCCCTTCTCCTACAATCCCTTACCCCTCCCCCCACCACAGCTCCAGCCCCTTCCCCTCTCGTCCCCCTCGCTGGCTCCTGCCCCCCTCCCCCGTGATACCCCCCTCTCCCCATGACTTCCCTGTCTTTTCTCCGAGCTCTCTCCTCCCCTTCCTCCCTGCCCACAAACCCCTCTCCCCCTGCCCACACCTCCCCACCCTCTCCCCCCGCCCACACACCCCACCCCCGCCCACAAACCCATCCCCCTCCACATACACACCCCTCCCCCCGCCCACACACCCTCCCCCTACAACCTCCCCCGCCTACATACCCCTCCCCCCACACACACCCCTCCCCCCACAACCCCCCTGCCCCCACTGAGAATTTTTACACTGAGAGAAAGGACCTCACTTTTGAGAAAAGTGCCATAAAACAGGGAAAATACTCCGACATTTACTGTTGCCAGGTTTCCACAACAGCAGAAAGAATGTGAAAGCACTGTTTGGCTTCCGAACTATTTGTTTCTTAGATCAATAGAGTAACTTTCCCTTTTGAACAGTGGTCATGTGGTATTAAGGACATTGCTGACTCTTACATTTGCATTGGCAGGGCTTTTCACTAAAGGTACGTCTATGAGACGTGTACTTGATCGTGCAAAATCTTTTCTCCTTTTTACTAATTGCTTAATAAACCAACTTTCTCAAACCCATTAGATCAGAATGGGGGAAGCATAGTAATGTTTTGTAACAGTCCTTAAACATTTCTATCTCTTTTACTATTTCTTTTTTGTGTTCACGTGCCAATAGAACCTTTCTGGGTTTCCTAACAAGTTTACTGCTTTATTATCTTGTTCTCGCTGTCTTTCGCATGCATTCCAACCATATCAGATATGCCATACATAAATACAATCAAATCAATCTCAAGTACAATAGATAGAGCAAAGGAGAAAATACAGAATGCAAAATATTTGTAGCATTGTAGCACATCAGTTATGTTGATAAAGTCCAATGTCCGCACTGGGGTAGAGGTGAATCAGACAGTAGCCTAGCTTATGGAAGGACAGTTCAAAAGCCTGATAATGGAGAGGAATTAGCTGTTCCTGAGTCTGGTGTTGCACTCTTTCAAGCTTCTGTACCTTCTGACGGATGGGAGCGTGGAGAAGGAATGACCAGAGTGGGACAAGTCTGTTTTTTCGTCTTTTTTGATTTTTAGTGCATGTGAAAAGTCTGTGTAAATGTTCTCCGGTTTGTTTTATGTTGGGGGGGAGGGGGGAGGGGGAAACTTTATTTCAGTTTCTTACCTTACCAGAGATGCGATTATTTTCCAGAACGCATCTCCGGTCGCTCTGCGGCTTACCATCGATGGAGCTGGAGGCCTCCTTGGACTGATCTTGGGCACCACCGCGGAGGCCTGGACTTAACATCGGAGTCGATCCCTTGCCTGGGATCGCTCCAACCGCAGCCTGAGGACTTTACATCGGGAGCTCGCAGTCTCAGGAGAGGCCGTGGATGTCGGGAGCTCCAATGTCACGGAAGCTTCGATGCAGGGTTCGATCGTCCGGCGTGGGGTAGCTGACATCCTCTCGATGCAGGAGCTGATCACCTCGACGCATAGGGTCCGCCGCTGGCTATGGGCATCAAGATCATCCCGTCAACGGAGGGCTTGAGGCACCCGACCGCGGGAGAACAAAGGGAAGAGATTGAACATTTTTTCGCCTTCCATCACAGAGAGGAATGTGGAGGAGTCACCGTGATGGATGTTTATGTTAAAATGTGTTTTGTGTGTTCCGTTGCTTTTTAGTTGTATGACTGACTTGGCAAATGAAATTCCTCGTATGTTGCAAAACATACTTGGCTAATAAAGTATTATTGTGATTGTGATTAGGAAATGCAGATGTTCGTTTATACCAAAGAAAGACACAAAATGCTGGAGTAAATCAGCGGGTCAGCAGCATCTCTGGAGAATTTACTGCAGAAATTACTCCAGCGTTTTGTGTCTTTCTTTGATTGTGCTGGCTGTTTTTTCCAGCCAGCGTGGAGTGTAGATGGAGTCAAAAGTGGAAGTCTACCTATGTGATGGACTGGGCTACATCTGCAACTCTGTGAATTCTTGCAGTCTTGGGCAGAGCTGTTGCTCGATGCTTGATGCTACTTGACAGTATGCTTTCTGTGGTGCCACTCACTGTGGATGGCTTGGTCTGCATTGCTTCCACTCAGTGTTCAGTGACCAAGGCTGACAAGGCAGCAGCAAACAGGACAGCCCACACTTGACTGCCTCTTGAACTCCTTACTTTACAAACAACAATTTCAAAACTGAATTAAACCAACATGATTTACTTTCATTTGATATTTGCTCAATGCAGCAGTCTTTTTAATGAGCAGCTTGCCATTAGCATTAATTTAACAAACTCTGGAGCTATTAAAGTGCTTGAGACTAATTTCTCAAGGCTGCCAGTGGGAACATGAGCTAGAAGAGGAAACCCCACTTCTTTTCATCACAACAGCACATTTGTAACATCTGAAGAAGGGTCCCAACCTGACTCACTTCTACCATGTCCTCAGGCCTGGCTCGCCTGCCACAAACCTAGGAACCCGCTTGGAGTGGGATCCTCGTCCAAGGCTCGCCTCCTGCTCGTCCCTGGGAACCTGGAACCAGAGGAGGGCGATGGAGTCGGCGATGGTAGTGGACAGTAGAAAAAGTGCTGGTAAGAAGAACCGGGGGTCTTATCTTCAGCACTCTCAAGGTCGGCTGCAGGAAGCATCCCGGGGCACAAAGGCTGAGGATGGCCAGGCGGGGAGAGGGATGGCGGTTCGTGGGACGATCCAGTTGGAGGTGATGGCTGCAATGGGCCCTGCACCAGGGACTTTGAAAATGGCACCAAAACCTGTCAACTTTGTATATGGACTCAGTGGATCCTTTCTATGCATTCTATACTTAATCAGGGATTGTATTTATGTTTGGCTATACAATACAAAACAGAATTTCACTGTACCTTAGTACATGCGATAATAAAGAACCATTGAACTTTGCCTCTTCATTCCCTCCACAGATGCTGCCTGACCTACTGAGTTCCTCCGGCACTTTCTTATGGAAGCCAGACCCCGTCGAAGTGATACCACTGCATCATTTATTAAGAATGTAATAGAAAAGGAAATACAACTCCTTTTATTGTCCCTTCTCCTTCATGCACCAGCTGTGGTTTGGCTCGTTGTACAGCTGCTCCAAAGTCAGGAGGTCGTGGTTTTGAGTCATCCTTTAGACTTTGGACTTAAGAGGTACAGAGCGGAAACAGGCCCTTCGGCCCACTGAGTCCACGCCAACCAGCAATCACCCCATACACCAACACTATCCTACACATTAGGGATAATTTACAATTTACAGAAGCCAATTAACCTGTACGTTTTTGTAGTGTGGGGGGAAACTGGAGCACCTGGAAAAAACCCACGCAGTCACAGGGAGAACGTACAAACTCTGTACAGACAGCACCAAAGAAAAACAGTTCAAGGAAGGACACAGCTCTTCTAGCCTTCTTTACCCCTGCAATCAATTTGAAGAAAGGTCTTGACCCGAATCATCACATATAAAATGTTCTCCAGGGATGCTGCCTAATGTTTCCACTTGTGGGAGAGTCTGGAGGGCTCAGCCTCAGAATAAAAGAACGTACCTTTAGAATGGAGGAATTTCTTCAGCCAGAGGGTAGTACATTTGCAGAATTCATTGCCACAGTTGGCTGTGGAGGCTGTCAATGGATATTTTTAAAGTGGACATCGACGGGTTCTTGATTAGTATGGGTGTCAAAGGTTATGGGGAGAATGTAGGAAAATGGGGCTGAGAGGGAAAGATAGATCAGCCATGATTGAATGGCAAAGTAGACCCGATGGGCCAAATGGCCTAATTCTGATCCTATGACTTACGAACACGAACTGACTTGCTGAGTTGCTCCACCATTTAGTGTCTCCCTCGCATTTTGTGGCTGATTTCATGACTTTTACATTTGCAGCTGAAGCTGTCTTTAATTTGAATAAGATGAATTTGTTACCATGGAAATTCCGAAGGTGGGAGATTGGTTTAAATTATGTTAAAATCCCACTGTTAACTTCAAAGAAGATCAGTGAAGCAGAGAGACATTAATCTTGTAGAAGTGCACCCAGCAATGTGACACAGGTCCAAGAGGTTCATGTCAGGTTACATGGCTCAGTGTTCACTGCACTGTTCTCAGATTACAAATAACTCCTGCAGTTAGTTGAAAGCAGGTCAGGCAAAACATTCAGTAGGCTGAAGCTTAATATATAAAAATATATTTCCTACCCAGGCCTGTGTGAAAGGAATTGTAAATTAAATCATTCAGTCGTCAGCCCATTTATAATTTAGGAGCCACTTTGTTTTCCTGCTGCTCAATGATGGTGGGTGGCTTCATATACGATGAATCATCTCAGTGTGAAAAATGGCAAGTAAAGCACGTTGTATTATCCGCAGATGGACACAAAACACAGCTGTTTCGCCCACTAATACCAACAACAATGTGACAAGAAGTGTATTGGTTGTGAGAGGTATCCGTGACGAAAGCAAACTGATAATGCCTGGAGGTAGTGAATTCCCTTTTTTTGGTTGTACAAAGTTCACACTTGCATTGTGTTGATGAAAGTTGAGGTGGAAATTCTTTCAGTTCGGGATCCATTTTATTTCGGACTTCAACCCTCTGCATTTTTTAAAACATTTTCCTGATAAGGGGTACGTTTCCACAAATATGAAGTATGTATTTTCTTTAACATGGGTTTTCTTTTGGCCAGCTGGCACACACAGGTATTTAACTGGATTTTTCCAAAAGATAGATAAGAAATAGAAGCAGGAGTAGGCCCTCAAGCATTCAATAAATGAAATATTGTATAGAACATAAAGTTCTGGAGTAACTCAGCGGGATAGGCAGCATCTCTGGAGAACATGGACAGGTAATGTTTTATGTTGGGACTCTTCTTCAGTCCTGACCGGAAACATCACCTGCTCAGGTATTTTGTGCCTTTCCTTGGTCAATCAGCATTGGCAGTTCCTGGTTTCTACATCTCTGGAGGACATGGATAGGTGATGTTTCAGGTCAGGACCCTCCTAAAGCACTCTTTGATAAATGGTCCTTCTTCAATAAATTATAAAGTACCACTCCCCTGCACTCACCTTAATTTTTTTAAATCTGAAAACCATTTTTGCATCTGTCTTGACAATACTTAGCAACCAAACCTCCACAGCCTGCTTGGGAAGGGAATTACGAAGGTTCACCACCTTCTTGCTTCATCTCATCCCTGAGCGGCTGACTCCTTACTTTTAAACTATACCTGTTAGTTCTAAACACCCGAGACTCCTCACCCACCCAACGAGTTTTGCATGTTTCTCGTGCTTCCAAATTTCAGAGAAAATAGAGACATAAGAGACTGCAGCTGCGGGAATCTGGAGCAAAACACAAACTGCAGGAGGAACTCAGCAGGTTGAGCAGCATCTGTGGAGAGGAAAGGAATTGTAGAAGTTTCAAACTTAATTGGCCTGATGCAGGGTCTTGACCCAAAACATCAACAATTTATTTCCCCCTGTAGACACTGCTCGACCCTCTAAGTTCTTCCAGCGATTTGTGTTTTGCATTGAGAACAGTACAGCTCCATCCAAGACTGCAAGAAATTGCAGAGCATTGTGAATGCAGCGCAGACCATCACATAAACCAACCTCCCTTCCATTGACTCCATCTACGCTGCCTCAGCAAGGCCACCAGGATAATCAAGGATGAGTCTCACCCCGGACACTCCCTCTTCCCCCCTCTCCCATCAGGCAAGAGGTACAGAAGTGTGAAAACACACACCTCCAGATACAGGGACAGTTTCTACCAGCTGTTATCAGGCAACTAAACCATCCTATCACCAACTAGACAGTGGCACTGACTTACCATCTACCTTATTGGAGACCCTTAATCGGACTATCTTCAATCGGACTTTACTAGATCTTATCTTGCACTAAATGTTAATCCCTTTATCCTGTATATGTGCACTGTGGACGGCTTGATTGTAATCATGTATAGTCTTTCAGCTGACTGGATAGCGTACAACAAAAAAGCTTTTCACTGTACCTTGGTAGACATGATTATTAACGTAATTAAGCTAAAACAAACCTTGTTTCATCTTTCCTCTTGAAACACGCCATCCATGGAATCAACGGTGGATCTTCCCTGCATTCATTCTGTTCACAACTCCTTGCATAGGGAGTCCATACTGCACACAATATTTCAGGTGTGGTCTCACCATAACCCTGTATAATGGGATCAGGAAATCTCTATTGTTGTACGCAGTAAAAGCCTTCCTAATAGCTTGTTGTACCTGGTTGTTAACTTTCATCGATTCAGGTACAAGAACACCAGGTCACTGAAAACTAGCTCCTTTCAATCTCTGGAGACACAAGAAACTGCAGATGCTGGTTTACAAAAGAAGAAACAAAGTGTTGGAGTAACAGCAGATCATGCAGCATCTCTGGATAACATGGAGAGGTTATGTTTCGTTGGACCCTTTTTCAGTCTGATTGTGGAGAAAACTGGGCGAGATGTGGGTGCAGAACCAAGCCTGGTAAGTAACAGGAGGATGGAGGAGGGGGGGGTGATAGGCAGATGGTTGGACAAAGGCCAGATGAAAAGACAAAAGATGTGAGGTGAGGATAGAAGAGGTGCGAATTGTGAAGCTTGAGGAAGGAATATAGATGGAAGGAGGAAAGGGGAAAAATGGGTGCCAATCTATGTGGGGCACAGGAAAGGGGGGAATGAGGGAGGGAGGCTAATTGTTAGCAGGTTAGTGAACCAAAACTGGAGACTTCAGTGTTTACACAATTAGGTTGTAAGCTACGCAAGTGGAATATGAGGTGCAGCTTCTCCAGTTTGCGTGTGGCCATGCTCTGGCAATGGGGGAGCGCAGGACAGGAAGGTCAGTACTGGAATGGGATGAGGTGATAAAATGGTTAGTAATGGGTAGATCCAGCAGGCTATGGCAGACTGAGCACGTGTTTGTTGAAACGGTTTCCGAGTCTATGCTTGTTTAAAAAGTGGGGTTACATTAGCTACCCTCCTGATGATTGGAGGGTAGCTAATGTAACCCCACTTTTTAAAAAGGGAGGGAGAGAGAAAACGGGAAATTACAGACCAGTTAGTCTAACATCGGTAGTGGGGAAACTGCTAGAGTCAGTTATTAAAGATGGGATAGCAACACATTTGGAAAATGGTGAAATCATTGGACAGTCAGCATGGATTTATGAAAGGTAAATCATGTCTGACGAATCTTATAGAATTTTTCGAGGATGTAACTAGTAGAGTGGATAAGGGAGAACCAGTGGATGTGTTATATCTGGACTTTCAGAAGGCTTTTGACAAGGTCCCACATAAGAGATTAATATACAAACTTAAAGCACATGGTATTGGGGGTTCAGTATTGATGTGGATAGAGAACTGACTGGCAGACAGGAAGCAAAGAGTAGGAGTAAACGGGTCCTTTTCAGAATGGCAGGCAGTGACTAGTGGGGTACCGCAAGGCTCAGTGCTGGGACCCCAGCTATTTACAATTTATATTAATGATCTGGACGAGGGAATTGAATGCAACATCTCCAAGTTTGCAGATGACACAAAGCTGGGGGGCAGTGTTAGCTGTGAGGAGGATGCTAGGAGGCTGCAAGATGACTTGGATAGGCTGGGTGAGTGGGCAAATGCATGGCAGATGCAGTATAATGTGGATAAATGTGAGGTTATCCACTTTGGTGGCAAAAACAGGAAAGTAGACTATTACCTGAATGGTGGCCGATTAGGAAAAGGGGAGATGCAACAAGATCTGGGTGTCATGGTATACCAGTCATTGAAGGTGGGCATGCAGGTGCAGCAGGCGGTGAAGAAAGCGAATGGTATGTTAGCATTCATAGCAAAAGGATTTGAGTATAGGAGCAGGCAGGTTCTACTGCAGTTGTACAGGGTCTTGGTGAGACCACACCTGGAGTATTGCGTACAGTTTTGGTCTCCTAATCTGAGGATGGACATTCTTGCCATAGAGTGAGTACAGAGAAGGTTCACCAGACTGATTCCTGCGATGTCAGGACTTACATATGAGGAAAGACTGGATAGACTCGGCTTGTACTCGCTGGAATTTAGAAGACTGAGGGGAGATCTTATAGAAACTTACAAATGTCTTAAGGGGTTGGACAGGCTAGATGCAGGAAGATTGTTACTGATGTTGGGGGAGTGCAGAACAAGGGGGTCACAGTTTAAGGATAAAGGGGAAATCTTTTAGGACTGAGATGAGAAAAACATTTTTTACACAGAGAGTGGTGAATCTCTGGAATTCTCTGCCACATAATGTAGTTGAGGCCAGTTCATTGGCTATATTTAAGAGGGAGTTAGATGTGGCCCTTGTGGCTAAAGGGATCAGGGGGTATGGAGAGAAAGCAGGTACAGGATACTGAGTTGGATGATCAGCCATGATCATATTGAATGGCGGTGCAGGCTCGAAGGGCCGAATGGCCTACTCCTGCACCTATTTTCTATGTTTCTATGTTTTTACTGTGTAAAGGAGGCCATCGGGAACACTGAATGCAGTAGGTACAGAAAGGTTCCAACGCGAAACATCACCTGTACATGTTCTCCAGAAATGCTGCCTGACCCGCTGAATTACTCCAGCTCTTTGTATCGACCTTTCAATCGCTGCTGGAGGAAACACAAATGATTTACTAATCCTCAGGCAGCACATTGGCACTGTGGAAGAGCTGCTGCCTCATAGCACCAGAGATGTGGGTTCGATCCTGACTATGAGTGTAGTTTGCACGTTCTCCCCGTGACTGCATGGGTTTTCTCCAGGTGCTCTGGTTTCCTCCCACATCCTAAAGACGTGCAGTTTGTAGGTTAATTGGCTTCTGTAAATTGTCCCTAGTGTGTAGGATAGAACTAGTGTATAGGTGATCGCTGGTCGGCGTGGACTCGGTGGGCAGAAAGGCCTTTTCCACACTGTATCTCTAAACTAATCTAAACTAAACTAAACTAAACTCAGTCCATGCCAGTATATTATCCTGATAATATGCAATCTAATTATAAGGCACAATAAATCCAAGGAATTAAGGTTTAGGTTTGTGGCACAGTGGCACAAGCTGGTAGAGCTGCTACCACATAGCACCACAAGCCCTTGTTCAATCCTGATCACAGGTACTGTCCGTGTGGAGTGTGCATTTTCCCCCAGTGACCCGCATGGATTTCTGCTGGGTGCTCCCGTTTCCTCTCACATCCCAAAGACGTGCAGGTTTTAAGGTTAATTGACTTATTTAAAGTCTCCCCAGTGTGTAGGGAGTGGATGAGAAAGTGGGATAACATAGAACTAGGGGGATCCTGGGGATCCGTCACAGTTCAGTCCCAATAATTTCTCCAATACAAGAAAGGATAGATAAGATGTTGTCAAACACTGCTATCCCCTTAATAAGCCGTTTGTGTATACAATAATTACAGTGCCTGCCACTCAAAGCTTAGCATCCAGCAAATTGTAGTCTTATTATCTAACTAATGCTTTTGGTAAATATAGGTGGAATGTGATTTATTTTGTTTAAAGCATCAATGCTAAAAAGTCAAAGGTACACAAAAATGCTGGAGAAACTCAGTGGGTGCAGCAGCATCTATGGAGCGAAGGAAATAGGTAACGTTTCGGGCCGAAACCTTTCTTCAGACTATGCTAAAAAGTCATTTGATTTGCAGGGAAATAATAGAATGGTAGAGTCATGAAATAATAAAATGTAAATGATTATTACTACTTTGTAAAAATGAAGTAGTTCAAATAGTGTGGTCACATTTGACCATTTTGTGGCACTACCAATGTTTGTGTTCAATTATTTTCTTGCAGTATCAGTGATTTTATTTTTAGCACTGGCGATTTTAGAAAATTATTTTTTTTCTTCATTCTAAGCACGTCCCACTGGCAAGTAATTTCCCTCTCCGCTCATGTCTTTTATGTTTCTAGTCCTGTTTTCCTTTATTTAAATAAAGCCTCTCAGTCAATCCACACAGCCTCCTATTTCCATAAGATTTCTCTTTCTGGTTTTTGCTCTGCGATTGAGCAGAGAGCAGGTATTTTCTTCTCTTGCAAACCACTGCAAGAATTTGAATTGTTTTCTCTGGAGGTTGAGGGGAGACCTGATAGAAGTATAAAAAATTACGAGAGGCATTGATAGGGTAGACAGTCAGGATCTTTTTCCCAGGGAGGAAATGTCAAAGACTAGAAGGCACATCTTCAAGGTGAAAGGGGCAAAGTTTAAAGGAGATGTGCGGGGCAAGTATTTTTACACAAAGGGTGATGACTAGCTGAAACGCACTGCCGGGGATGGTGGTGGAGACAGAAACGGTAATGATGTTTAAGAGGTTGTGGATATGCAGGGAATGGAGGGAAATGGATGATGTGCAAACAGAGGAGATTAGTTTATTATGACATTGTGTTTGGCACAGGTATTGTGGCTCGGGGGGGCTGTTCTTGTGTTGTACTGTTCTATGTTGCAAGGAGGTACACAGTAGCAGCAAGGAGGTGCAAAGTAGGAACAAGGAGGTACACTATGGCAGCCAGCTCGTCTCCTGCATGTATTGGCAAGTTCCTAGCCTCTGCTATGCAACTCTCAGCACTCCCTGCCCATACCTCGAATGGACGGAATTGGTGGATTGATCGACTGAATTGATTGAAAAATACCATATGGAAACAGACCCTTCCACCCACCGAATCCATGGTGACCATTGATCTAGTTCAACTTCCATGTTATCCCACGTTCGCAACCCCTCCCTACACACTAGGAGTGATTTACAGAGGGCCAATTAACCTACAAACCCGCACTTCTTTGGGATGTGGGAGAAAACCCACACGGTCACAGGGAGAACGTGCGTAATCCACACACAGACAACACCCAAGGACAGGTTCGAACTTGGGTCAATGGTGCTGTGAGGCAGGCGCTCTACCGGCAACTGTAATTGATTGTAATTCACAACTAAATGACCAAAACCATTCATTGGCACAGGAGAAATCATTGTATCACTGATCAAACTCTGGAATGTCAGGCATGCTTGCCCTGCCTCTCACGAAAGGTAAATATTGTCATTGCAAACAAATGACATTTTGGCTTTTTTTCTTAACTGGAAAAGAGACTGTTGAGAGGTGAGGTGACCACTGTTTACAGGATTACAAGGAGTTGTATAATTCTATCATATAATCCAGTGGCACAGTGGTAGAGTTGTTCAGAGTTTGTACGTTCTCCCTGTGACTGCGTGGGTTTTCTCTGGGTGATCCGCTTTCCTCCCACATTCCAAAGACGTGCAGGTTTGTAAGTTAATTGGCTTCTGTGAATTGTCCCTAGTGTATAGGATAGAACTAGTGAATTGAGTTCGTAGGGTGGCGCAAACCTGGTGGGCCAAAGGGCATGTTTCCATGCTGCATCTCTAAAACAAACCATGTAACCAAAATACATGGTCTGCGTTCAACCAGCATACATTCAAACCTGGAGAGAAGAAATGGGTGACTTTTCGGATCTCGACCAGAAACGTCACCCATTCCTTCTCTCCAGAGATGCTGCCTGTCCCACTGAGTTACTCCAACTTTTTGTGTCTATCTTCGGTTTAAACCATCATCTGCAGTTCCTTCTTATACATTCAAACCTACCCTTTGATGGGAAATTAGGCAACCTCTGGATTGGATGAGAATGTGGGATAATATAGAACTAATGTGAATGTGTGATCGATGGTCGGCATAGACCTAATGGGCTGAAGGACTTGTTTCCATGCTCTATCTCTAAAACAATGAATATTTACGAGGATGTTGCCAGGACTCGATGGTCTGAGCTACTGTATTGGGAGTGGTTGAGCAAGCTGGGACTCATTCCTTGGAGTGCAGGAGGATGAGGGGTGGTCTTATAGAGGTGTACAAAATCATGAGAGGAATAGATCGGGTAAAAGCACAAGGTCTCAAGCCCTGAGTAGGGCAATCAAGAACCAGAGGACATAGGTTTAAGGTAAAGGGGGAAAGATTTAATAGGAACCTGAGGGGTAACTTTTTTACACATAGGGTAGTGGGGTGTATGGAACGAGCTGCCGGAGGAGGTAGTTGAGGCAGGTACTATCGCAATGTTTAAGAAACTTTTAGACATGTACATGGATAGGACAGGTTTAGAGGGACATGGGCCAAACGCAGGCTCGTGGGACTAGTATAGATGGGGCACGTTGGTCAGTGTGGGCAAGTTGGGCCTGTTTTAACACTGATTGACCATAACTAAAACTATATTCTACACTCTGTATCTTCCCCTTTGCTCTATCTTTTGTATTTGAGTTTGACGATTGTATTTATGTATGGTATATCTGATCTGCTTGGACAGCATGCCGAACAAAGCCGTTAACTGTACCTCATTACACATGACAATAATAAACCCAAACCTAAATTCACCATCTCCCCTGGTGATACACTATACCCAGATCCTTAAATAGTTGAAATGCATTATAATGTGTTACTCCTAAGAATCTCAGTCCTTCAGCCCAGGAGTTTAATAGATGCTTTACATCTTGATCTTTTCAGCATAAAATAAGAATGTTGTCATCAACCCAGAAGCTAATGAACTGAAAACATGTCATCCTCACGATGTGACTGTAAGATTGCTCCTGGGAGAAATGGATTTGCCTCTGTCATTACTGCAGTATTTAATTCCGCTGTAGCTTCTCTGTGTCCCAGTGGGAAATTATCCTTTCAGCTATTTATGTTCAGCTACTAAGCATTAAATATTCAACCCAGGAGCTTAATGTCCTTGCTACGTACCTTGAGATTTCTTAACTTTATAAAGTAGCTCAGCTGCTTGTGAGGAGTGCACCGCACACATCCCTTGCCTTTCCCCACCCCATCTCCCTAGTCCTTACCTTTCCCATACCCACCCCATCTCACCTGGTTGGCGCAGTGGTGCAGCTGGTAGAGTGTGCTGTATGCTCGGGTGCTATACATGTGTGGAATTTGCACAATCTCCCTGTGACTGCGTGGGTTTCATCCAGGTGCTCTTGTTTTCTCTCACATCCCAAAGACTTGCAGGTTTGTAGGTTAATTAGCCCCTGTTAATTGCCCCTATTGTGTGGGGAGTGGATGTGAAAGTGCGATAACAAAGAACTCGTGTGAATGGGTGATCAATGATCGGCCTGAACTCAGCGGGTCGAAGGGCCTGTTTCCAAGCTGTATCTCTAAGCTAAACCTTGCCCCATAGCACCCTATCTTGTGCATCTGGGGCAAGACCGAAAGTTAATTTAATGTATTTCTGATATTGCTCATTTAATCCTCTGGGATGGCAAGAGAAATGATCTGCAAAAAGGAGCAGCACCGTGGCGTAGCGGTAGAGTTGGTGCCTTACACCAAATGCAGCGCCAGATACCCGGGTTCGATCCTGACTACGGGTGCTATCTGTACGGAGTTTGTACGTTCTCCCCGTGATCTGCGTGGGTTTTCTCTGAGATCTTCGGTTTCCTCCCACACTCCAAAGACGTACAGGTTTGTAGGTTAATTGGCTTGGTAAATGTAAAAATTGTCCCCAGTGGGTGTAGGATAGTGTTAATGTGCGGGGATCGCTGGTCAGCGCGGACCCGGTGGGCCGAAGGGCCTGTTTCCGTGCTTTATCTCTAAACTACCTTCTGAACCTTGTAGTCGGCAGGGCAGTACTCTGCATATCGCCAACTTGGACAATTTTTCATTTTTATCAAGCCAATTAATCAAGCCAATTAACCTACAAACCTGTACGTCTTTGGAGTGTGGGAGGAAACCGAAGATCTCGGAGAAAACCCACGCAGATCACGGGGAGAACGTACAAACTCCATACAGACAGCACCCATAGTCGGGATCGAACCCGGGTCTCTGGCGCTGCATTTTGCTGTAAGGCAGCAACTCTACCGCTGCGCCACCGTGACTGCTAAAGACCCGAGTTCTATCTTGACCAGGGGTTCTGTCTGTACGGAGTTTGTATGTTCTCCCCATGACTGCGTGAATTTTCTGCGGTTTCCTCCCACACTCTAAAGACGTACCGGTCTGTAGGTTAAGTGGCTTCGGTAAAAATTGTAAATTATCCCTAGTGTGTAGGATAGCGCTGATGTATGGGGTGATCGCTGGTCAGCACGGACTCAGTGGGCCGAAGATCCTGTTTCCTTGCTATAACTCTAAAGTCTATTGTAAAGTCTGTCTAAAGACTGATGGGGCTGGCCGCTTGCTCAGGAGTAGAGAACGTGTTATCCTTCCCAGAGACACACCCTGGCCATATAAAGGTGCCTGTAGGAGGGAAAGGATAAGTGGGGCTGTGGCTGACTGGAAGGTTAGTGAGTGGGTGTGAGGTGGGCTGTCTGTAGTGGTGTTAGTCGCTGTGCTGGGATTGCTCAGAAGCTGGGTTGGTCTGGGCAGGGCTTGTTGGTATTTGTGATTTGCGTCAACAATCAAACTGCCCTCTAGTATCTGGAAGTGCAGCTTCCCAGACTTTCTGGAGCCTTCGATTGCTAGCATTTCCGACAGCACAGGAATGTTGCTGAAGTTTCAGCCTGGTTTGCAATTCTTTAACCGCTCCCTCTCAGCGGTCCCTCGGGGCTGAGGAGTGGGCTGTCTCCCGCCAGGTCAGAGCAGGGGAAGGTGCCACTGTGGGGAATCCTTCAATGTGGGGAAGTCACCAACCGGTTACTGCACAAGATTGGCAGAGCGAGGCTGGGTCCAGTGACAAGGAGGTGGAGTGTGGCTAGAGGCTGCAATCCGTGTGTGCACACACACACATGCATAAACACACATACACACATGCATGTAGCCACATACAAACACACATGCACACAAATATGCAGCCACATACAAACATACATTCAAGCATCCACATACAAACACAAGCACATGCAGCCACATACAAATACACGCACACGTGCATGCAGCCATACAAATACACACACAAGCAAGCAGCCACATACACATACACACACATATGCAACCACATGCACACACTCACACACACTCTTGCAGACCCACACTCTCACACAGACTCATAAACATATCTGCAAACACATGCACATACAAATATATACACATACAAATCATTCAGATAACATATATGTAAATGTTAACACACAACCACATATACACATATCCGTGCGCCGACAAACACACTAACATACAGATGCACACACACCCACACATAAACACTCGAATACGGGCACGTAACACATACAAGGCACACACAAAAATAAACACTGTGCACATGAACACACACAAACATGCAAACACTTGCACAAGCAGATGCACATTAACATGCACACCCACCAACAAATGTACACATAAGCACACATACTTATATGCACTTGTGCACATACAATACATATATACAATCAAATACATACAAATACATATACATTATTTCACATACATTCTCAGATTCAGTCATTGGTTTATTCTGCGCATTCTCAGAGACGGAGGTTGAAGCCATTGTTTTGTCTCACCAAAGCACAAAAACTACACTCGACCAGCTCAGTCGGGTCACATAGTCCGCCTGTTAGGAAGTCATTTCCTTTCTTGATCAGTCTCCTGGCCGGCTGCCAATGAAACTGACAACCTGGCCATGGGCAGGAGCAGCAGCAGCCAGCCGTTGAAGGGGACAGTCCCTGGTGCTCAGGAGAAGCAACTGGAAGTGTGACAGGGCTTGGCTGGGAGTGGGAAGAGGGAAAACTGTCCCTCGACTTTCCTGTGGACTATGAGCAGCAGTCCATCACTGGGCAGCACAGTGGCACAGTTGTAAGTTGCTGCCTTAAAGCATTAGAGATCCGGTTTCAATCCTGACCATGGATGCTGTCTGTATCGAATTCCAAAGAGGTGCAAGTTTGTCAGTTAATTGGCTTCGGTAAATTGCCCCTTGTGTGTCAAATAAAACTAGTGTACAAGGTGATTGTTGGTCAGCATGGACACGATGGGCCGAATGGCCTGTTTCCACGTTGTATCTCTAAACTAAACTAAACTAAACCTCCTGATCCACCGGATGGGTCAGCTGCCATTTTTCTTTCACTACTAAGTTTCATAGAACATAGAATTGTACGGCCCTTAATGTTTGTGCCAAACATGATGCCAAGTTAAACTGATCTCATCCGCCTGTACATGATCCATATCCCTCTATTCCCTGCACTTCCATGTGTCTATATAATAGCCTCTTAAACGCCACTATCGTATTAGCCTCCACTACCACCCTGGACAATGTGCTCCAGGCACACACCACTCTCTATGTTAAAAACGTGCCCCACACATCTCCTTTAAACTTTGCCAACCTCCAGAAAGTCACAGTGTTGAATCAGGCTTCAAGTCTGAAGAAGGGTCTCAACCTGAAACGTCACCCATTCCTTCTCTCCAAAAGACGGAATGGTAGCACAGCAGTAGATTTGCTGCCTTTACTGCTCCAGAGACCCAGTTTCGATCCTGCTATGGGTGCTATCTGTAGGGAGTTGGTACGTTCTCCCCGTGACCTACGTGGTTTTTTTTCCAGGTTCTCCAGTTTCCTCCCACACTGCAAAGACATACAGGTTTGTAAGTTTATTCGCTGGTATAATTGTAAATTGTCCCTAGTGTGCAGGAGAATGTAAGTGTGTGGGGATCGCTGGTCGGCGTGGACTCGGTGGGCCAAAGGGCCTGTTTCCGTGCTGTACCTCTAAAACTAAAACTAAAGATGCTGCCTGTCCTGCTGAGTTACTCCAGCATTTTGTGTCTATTTCCAGTAACACCTTGTGGCCAATTTAAATATGTTTTTAAGATACAGCATGGAAACAGGCCATTTGGCCCACCAGGTTCACGTCGACCGTTGATCACCCATTTGCACTAGTTCCAAAATAAGAAACGAAGTACTGGAGTAACTCAATGGATCAGGTAGCCTCTCTGGAGAACATGGATAGGTGATGTTTCGGGCTGGGACCCTTCTTCAGATAACACTATTTCTATGTTATCCCACTTTCTCATCCACTCCTTAAGCACTAGGAGCAATTTACAAAGGACCAATTAACCTACAAACCCCCACGTCTTTAGGATGTGGGAGGAAACCAGAGCACCCGGAGGATACTCGTGCAGTCACAGGAAGAACGTGGGAACTCCGCACAGACAACAAGATCAGGATTGAACCTGTGTCTTTGGCACTATAGGGCAGCGGCTCTATTTCATTGCACCACTTCCCCACAGCATCCATCACCATTAAAAACATGGTGACAGCATGCAATACACAATGGAGATACATTCTCCATGGTTATGTCTTCAACTCCTTCCTCTCCCTTTCCACTAGAACCCTCTTCAGCCCATCTCGGTGGGATATAGGGGTGGAAGAGGGGAGGAGATGGTGTTCTCTGTATGCTATCAAACTCCCATCCCTCAGAGAGAGGTAGACGGAGAACATGAGTGAGAAGAGGATGATTAAGGACGGATAAAGTGTGGGTGGAAAGAGCCAGCAGAATACACTTGTGCTGTTCAGCTCCGCCCTACAGCCTCTATCACAGATCCAGCTTGTCACTGTGAACCGTGTTTATTTTTGGCATGAGCCTGCATCAATTATGGAGAGATAGCGTCCTCTGACATCGCCTCCTGCTTCCTTGAAAGAGTAATTGAAAAACTGCCATGCCTGGGGTTTGAAAAGGCACACAGCTTTGATGCAGGAATTAGCACTGAGAGACGGCAGTCGTGAGTGTTGCATTACCCATGAGACGGGAGTGGAGACACAAGCTCGCCACTGCTTATTAGTCTGTAATTTCCTGCATAATTATTGAGGCTGTAGGAGGCAGACAATATTGTCGCTTCGGGACTGCATTAAAGACTGTAATAACAGGGAAAAAAGCCCCGATGCATTAACGGGATTCAGCCAACTTTAACCATTGCTGATCGTACTCCACCAATGGGTCAATAGTACTTTTCAATGATTCAATGATACTTTTGTTGTCACCTGTACCTAGGTACAGTGAAATTCAATTTTTTGCATGCCGTTCAGTAAAAATCAAGTCAAGAGTATTTAATTGCCACATATTGAAAATCATTTGGGCAGGTTCATGGATAGCAAAGGTTGTGAGGGATATGAGCCAAACACGAGCAGATGGGAGTAGTGTAGATGGGGCATCTTGGTTGGCATGGGCAGGTTGGGCCGAAGGGCCTGTTTCCTTGCTATGTGACTCTATGTCTCTATACCAAAAACGAAACAATGAAATTCTTGCAGCAGCATAACAGGCCTGTAAACACAGTCCTCAAAGATAACACAATAAACAAAAAAGGAAGTTCTTACTTTACATGGGGGCAATCATAGTTAAGTACAAGGGCGGCACTGGGTTAGAGTTGCACGGTCGGCCTGGACTGGCATTGTTGTAAGTGTTGTTTACGACTGCTCCGCGCTCCGTGCCACTGCAGGCTGCGTCTAATCTGTGCACTTGGAAGGTGCACTATCTGATTGAGTCCCAGGCTGCTGAAGGGCCTCCATTGGTATCACAATATTGACCGCACAAGCATGGTGCCATTCCCCACATTTATTAGAATGGAGGGAATCGAGATTAATGACATGGAGGTCAAATCTTAATCCAAACTATCAGGTGCACATTGCTCAGTATGGAATGTTAAATTCCAGCATCTGACCCAGAGTGGGTAAGCTCAGCTGGCAATGCTCGAATGTAGCCATGCATACTGACTAGCCTGGCTCATATCCCTCTAAACCTTTTCTATCCATGTAACTGTCCAAATGTCTTTTAAATGTTGTTATTGTATCTGCCTCCTTGGGCCAGCTCGTTCCATGCACACACCACCATCTGTGTGAAAAGGATTCCCCTCAGATTAAATGTTGTCCCTCTCACCTTAAACCTATGTCCTTCATTTCTTGACTCCATATCCTAGGTATAAGACTCTGTGCACGCACTCTATCTATTTCCCCATGATCTTATACACCTCTCCCTGATCACCCCTCAGCCTCCTGTGCTCCATGGAATGCTCGCCTGCTCAACCTCTCCCTATAGCTCAAGCTCCCGTGTCCTTGCAAAATCCTTGTAAATCTTCTCTGCATGCTTTCCAGTTTAGCAACATATTTTCTACAGCAGGATGACCAAAACTAAACACAAAACTCCACGTTTGACCTCACCAACATCTTGTAGGTACATCTTGAACTGTAATGTAACGTCCAACTCATATAATCAATTCCAAATTCAGAGGCACAATGCTTAGTTTGAAATTTTAAATTCCAGGACATTTTAATTTAGTTTAGTTTATTGTCACATGTACTAAGGTACAGTGAAAAGCTTTTGTTGAATACTAATCAGCCAGCGGAGAGACAATACATGATTACAATCGAGCCATTCACAGTGTACAGATACATAATAAGGGAATAACGTTTAGTGCAAGGTAAAGCCAGTAAAGTCCGATCAAAGATAGTTCAAGGGTCCCCGATGAGGTAGATAATAGTTCAGGACTGCTCCCTGGTTGAGGCAGGATGGTTCAGTTACCTGATAACGGCTGGGAGGAAACTGTCCCTGAATCTGGAGGTGTGCGTTTTCACACTTCTATAACTTTTACCTGATGGGAGAGGGGAGAAAAGGGAATGGCCAGGGTGCGACTCATCCTTGATTATGCTGCTGGTCTTGCCGAGGCAGCGTGATGTATAAATTGAGTCAATGTGTTGGTGTAGTATAAAGAGGTGGTGGGGAGGGGCGGGGCAAGTCATAGAGGTGAGGAGGGGTTGATAACAGTCAGGTGGAGGAGGAATGGGCGGAGATAGTGACAGGGGCTGGGAGGAATTGAGTGGGGAATAATAGGGCTGCAGAAAAGGCTGGAATCTGATAGTCAAGGAAGGAGAAGAGTGGAACTGAATCAAGGAGGTAGAATCAAGGTGGTAGATGGGAACAACAGAAGGAAAGGAGGGGTAAACTTTGGGGGGGGGAGGGATCCAGTGAAAGGAGTGTGTGGTGAAGGGAAGATGGAGTAGGTGGGGGCAGGGTTATGTTAGTTGGCTGGGAAGAGGGGTACTGCTCAAGGTAGGCTGAAGGGAGACGATAGAAGTATATAAAATTATGCTGGGCATCGATAGGGTAGACAGTCAGAACCTTTTTTCCCCATGGTGGAAATGTCCAACACTAGAGGGCATAGCTTTAAGATGAGCGGAGGAAAGTTCAATGGACATTTAATGGAGGGCAAGGTTTTTTACACAAAGTGTTGTGGGAGCCTAGAGCAAATATGATAGTGGTGTTTGAGAGGCTTTTAAATAGGCACATAGAGGTGCAGGGAATAGAAGGCTATGGATAATGCACAAGCCAAAGGGCCCATTCCTGTGCTGTAGTGTTCTTTGTTCTACGTAAGGGAGCGTGTGAGGACCAGATGGACAGGAGGAAAGAGAAAGGAACAGAGGGAGTTCAGATTGCCGGTCAGGTCGGTATAAACAGGGCAGGAGTCTCCAGCCATTGGTTAAGGCAGTAGGTGAATGAGCATCAGGACATTTCTCCAAAAAGAAGGAAAATATTCTAGGTATTGGAGATCTGAAATAACACATGGAATACTAAACATACTCAACAGGTCAGGCTACATCTGTCGAGAGAGAAATGGAGTTGCAAATTCATAGTGTCATAGAATCATACAGCACGGAAACGGGCCCTTCGGCCCAACATGTCTATGCCCACCAAGATGCCCCATTTATGCTAGTGCCATCTGCCTGCATTAGGCCCATATCTCTTTTTGATAAAGATCGTAAACATTTCTACTATTCCTTGTTCCATGCAACCACACAGAAAAATTTGCAGACCCCTCAGTCTCAATCAACTGCTCGAAATATAACGCTAGAGATCCAGTACAAAGGACAAAGTGCTGGTGGGACTCAGCGGGTCTGGCAGCATCTCCGGGTTCCTCCAGCACTTTGTGTTTTGATCAAGATTCCAACATCTAGTGTCTTGCGTCACCAGAGATCTAGTGTTCATTTCCTCTGCTTGAGGAATCAGCAGTGAGGAGCTGCCAGTTTAAAATTACCACAAGAAAAATGTTGGGCAAACTTTTTTAAGCAGAGAGTTATTAAAGAATGGAATGCTTTGCTACAGGGAGTGGCTGAGACAGGGATAATTACATCTATTAGTGGAAGAGTGAATAACATTTGAAGCCAGGGATGATGCCAGACAGAGTGAGGTCGTGGGTTAACATCTTTTCATTACAAATGTCAGCACCAATTTGATGAGTGAACAGCATCTGCTTGTCCCGTTGTTCCACAGTTGTGACATGGAGCGAATGCTTTAATGTAACACCACTGTCATATTTTAGCTGTCCTTCCCATGCCCTCTTTCCTCATGTGTCCCCCCACTCCACATTTCTCCCACTATCTCCCTTCCCCTGTCCCCTTCCATCTATATCTCTCCCTCTGGCTTTACATTTCACTTTTTACTGTATATCCTTATATGGACACCCTTTTTTGCTCATTATCATCTCTAGCCTTTGTCTACCCAACTCTTCCCCCACCTATTTCCGTCTAACAATTGCCTGGCTTTGTCCTCCCACTTCTTTTTCAGCTTCCACTCCCCACTACAATCAGCCTGAAGAAGGGTCTCGACCCAAAACATCTCCAGAGATGCTGCTTGACCCACTGAGTTATTCCAGCACTTTGTGTTTTACTCAAGATTCTAGCATCTGTATTTCAAACAGTTGAGGGAGAAGGTCTGAGAGGGACTATTACATGTATCCCACAAAGAGACCGGCATAGCTGTGGTGAATTTGTAGAATTCATTGCCACAGAAGGCTGTGGAGGCCATCAATGGATATTTTAAAGGCAGAGATTGATAGATTTGTGATTAGTGCGGGTGACGGGGGTTATGGAGAGAAGGCAAGAGGATGGGGTTGAGAGGGAAAGAAAGATCAGCCATGATTGAATGGCAGAGTGGACTTGATGGGTGAATGGCCTAATTCTGCTCCTATAACTTATGACAATAAATTAACCCGAGACAAGGTATTCCTTACCAGAGGAAAAATCCTAACCCCTTTTTTTGCTTCTCTTTCCTCTCCTGAGCTGTCTCCTTCAATTGCCCCTGAAAGAGAACTAAGATGAAACAGAGCAGTATATTCCCAGAGTCTGTAGCCATTCTTCCTACCTCCCACTTCCAGCAACTGTAGGACTTCAGCATGAACACCACTCATTCCTGTCTCAGTTCCATTACACAATGAACAGCTGTACTTCAAAAACAATAGAGTTCTTTCCTTTCAATAATTACATCAACTGTGCTGGCTAAAAATATCCGGCAACTGAAATTTTCTGGGCAGATATGGAAACCACTTGGCCTACTGCTTTCCTTTGTGGGAAAATACACCACAATCTCCTTACAGCACCCATGATTTCCATGAGTAATTCTTGACTTCTAACAACCGAACTTGGTACAGAATTTGAGCAAAACATCTAGTGCTGGAGTAACTCAACCGGTTAGGTAGCATCTGTGGAGGGTACGGACGGACACATTTCAGGTTGGCACCCTTCTTCAGACTCAAATGAAAATTTTTGCTTGCACCCCTGGTGTTAACCTAGATCCATTATTTGAAAGTTGAAAGGATTAATATTTGACATGTTCTCTTTCCTGCATCATATTGCCCCAGCTCCTCCAGCCATAGAGGACTGGTTCCAGGTATTGGGGAAAGGTACGCCTTTTATTCTGAGGCTATAGCCTCTGGTCCTAGACTCTCACCAGTAGAAACATCCTCTCCACATCCATTCTAGTCAGGCCTTTCACTCTTCGGTAACTATTCGGTGCCCTCTCATCCTTCTAAACTTCAGCGAGTACAAGCACAAATACGCCATGGTGCAATGGAATTCCTTGTTCGCATGGTGCTCACAGAGTAGTGATGAGCTATTATTACTATTTACTATGAAATACTATTTAGCGAGGAGCTTAATCAGATTTAAGGTGTTGATAGCTGAGCTGTAGTCAATGAATAATGATATAGGTGTTCTTACTGTCACAGTGATCCACAGTTGACCGTTGTGCATGAGAGATTGTGTCCTCCATAGATCTATTTTTCCTCCACACAAAATGCAAGAGATCCTGATTGTCTGAAAAACTGGCACAGATGATGGCCATCACGAATCTTTCAAAGCACTTTATTATGGTCAATGTTAAAGCTGGATCATAGTTATTGAAACAGGTCTTTTTTTTCTTTTTTTATTTACAATCTTGCATAGAAATCAGTATGAAGAAGGGTCCCGACCAGAAATGTCACCTATCCATGTTCTCCTAAGGTGCTGCCTGACCCCCTGAGTTACTCCAACACAATAGACAAGACAATAGGTGCAGGAGTAGGCCATTCGGCCCCTCGAGCCTGCACCACCATTCAATGTGATCATGGCTGATCATCGCCAATCAGTACCCCGTTCCTGCCTCCTCCCCATATCCCCTGACTCCGCTATTTTTAAGAGCCCTATCTAGCTCTCTCTTGAAAGCATCCAGAGAACCTGCCTCCACCGCCCTCTGAGACTTTGTCTTTTTTTGTAAACCAGCATCTGCAGTTACTTGTTTGTCCCTGTGTGCATTCATTTATTCCACTGTCCCACCCTCCTTCCACTCCACTCCACCTATTCCCTCCCTTCCTCTGGCTTTACATTGAACGCCTCATTCACCCCACTTTTCTACACTGCCACTCTTTTGTCTTCTTTCCATTATGTCACCTTCAGTCCCCATTTGTCTCCTTTTCATCCCTAGCCTTTGTCCACCCATATACAAATCCAAACCCCCCCTTCACCAACTTTCTCTCCCCCACTAAATTCAGTCTGAAGAAGGGTCCCAACATGAAAGGTTGCCTATCCATGTTCTCCAGAGATGCTGCCTGACCCACTGATTTACTCCAGCACCTTGTACCCAACCCTCAAGAGTGCTTGCTCTTGCCCCCTCTTCATGGTTTTGCCTTACAGGGCAAAACTGTCCATTTGGCCTGCATTGTAAGGAAAGTAAACACCTATTAATGACGTTGTTCTGTTGTTTTTAAGAACTTATGTGCCTCCACTCTTGTATCCTTATTAATATCACACCCTTAACGCCAACAAATATCAGAAGCTGAATGAGCCGTTTGAACCTACAGACGAATGTCTGCACAGATCAATGTTTAGCTAGTTACTTCTATGCATCGTGAATTACACATTGTGTCCCAGTCACGTAGCGAGGGCCTGTTTGATGAATGAGACCAAAAAAAAAATCGATGTTCATGTAATGAAAAAGCAGCAAGTGGCAAAACCGATTGTAAAAGCCTTGCCAACGTTTAGGCCATTTAATACAGTAAAGGAATAGATTAAAACACATAGAAGACAGAAATACCAGGTAATATAATACATGAAAGACTACCCATTAAAGTAAATTGAAACAAAAAAAGAGCCAAAACATATTCATGTGAAATTCCAACACCCAGGAGTTGACGCATTTTATCCTAGATACATTAAGATGTCAGACAAACTCATTTAACACAAATGCATGAAGCACTCGCAAACTAATCTGCACAACAGAATTTCAAGGTCAACGTGTTGTTCTTTACTGCATTCATTATGGGAAACAGTTTGTCGCATCTGTGCATTCTTCCCACAGGGCAAACCTTAAAATTTTAATCAAGAGAAGAAATTGTTTCTACCTTTGAAATCATAAGCACAAAGCAAAATAAGTACAGTGCAAAGCGGAATTTGAAAGATTTATATTCTGCTTGGCAAATAGATGTGCCATTTTGCACAGCCTTGACTAACTAGTGTACATAGTCACAGTTAATGGCAGGACTCTTAACAGCAGTAACAGATGTACAGTAACATTGATGTCTGACCAAGTGTGAGGTGTTGCACTGTGGGAATGTGAATGAAAGTGGAAAGTATACAGTTAATGGAAAGACTCTTAACAGCATTGATGTGCAGAAGGATCTTGGAGATATATTTCATAGTTCTCTGATAGTGGCAACACAAGTAGATAGAGTGGTAAATAAGGTATATGGTATGTTTTGGCTTCATTGGTCGGGGCATTGAGTATAAGAGTCAGGTTGCAGTTTTATACAACTTTGGTTAGGCTGCATTTGGAGTATTGTGCGTAGTTCCGGTCGCCCCATTACAGGAAGTAGCGGTTACAAAACCTGCCTTCAGCGGCGCTGCAGTTCTGCCACTGGCCGTGTGCGCAACTTTGGTGCCTTTGGGGGGGGGGGGGGCGGGGGCGGGATTAAAATGCATGTTTGTATCGCTTATCGGAGAGGGATTTCCTCGGGCTGCGAGTCGATGAAGAAAAATCGATCGGACTTCAGTTCCTGTTTTTCTTTTTTAAAATCGTACAATTGAATAGTTTGATTAAAATAAAAAGCGACTTTGAACGCCATCAACGCCTACAGCGGGACGGATTGCAATATGAGGACAAAAGAAAGGGTAAGTCGTCTATTTTACATATTATCTTGCTTCTTGGGGTGGCTTTAATCTAATTTAACGTTGCAAAAATGTGATTTGGGCCCCATACGAACCGGCAGTGTCTTTCCTGCCAATATGGGGTTCAAATTCACCGCAAATGCAACGTTCCAATCGATCGCGTACCAGAAACACCCACTCGCAAGATGATTAACATTCTCTTTTTCTTTGGACAATCATGTCATGAGCATCTAAATCATCTATATTTTGTGTAATTGTCCATCCATAATCAATATTTTTTATACTAAATATACACAACAGCTTTAGCCACATTTATTGTGCAAAAAATAATAATTTTGATTATACTGAAAGTGGATGTTTCTGGATTAAGTTATGGGAATTAATCATTAAATTCCTTCCATCTGGCATATGTTCATGACAGTGAGATTTAAAAATCATGTATAATGTGAATTCTTGTGTGAATGGGATTAGTTTGTTATTTGGATACTTAGGCTATTTAAAAAATATATCCTTTTCTTAAGAAATTGAATCTACAGGACATTCTTAATGGGAAAGTAGTGGGCAGAAAGGCATGTCATGCGTGGTTTGAAGAGCAAAAACTTGTAGTTTACAATGCCAAAATTGAAAAGTTGAGGAAAAACAAGGTGTACAGAGTTGCTTATTGGTTACAACCTGAGATGTATGATGATACTACTGATTATGATTTGCCAATGTACCAGCTAGCAACTGATCTTCTCCATAAAGACTTGGTCTATTGCTAGAAATTGTAATTTATTTACCTATCTGTTACGGACTTACAGCATATAATACATTAATATTAAAGTTCTGATCTTGAGAATATCACATTTTTGAATTTTCAAGGCAGTCTGGGTGTTTATTACTATTTCCATCACAAAGGTCAATTTTGTAATTAGCTACAATTAGGTAACTAACTAATTATATGCTTTAATTTCAGGTCATCCAAGTAAGATGTTTTATATTTGTTTCAGAATGCTTCAATCTATAATAACTGAAAATTTCATTCAGTTCTCTTAATTTGTTAAGAAAGATATGGGCTTTTGACTGTCCTCGATCACAGCTTTTGTGTTAATGGAAAAGCAATAGGGAACAAGATGCTAATTTCCGAGTATGAAAATGGCCATAACATTTTTAATACTGAAGATATGAAAGTGAATTAGGTGTCAAATTAAGCTTCTTTTTGTGCTTTATCTGATGGGATAAATTGCAGACTTCATTTTAAAAATCTCAAAATTTTGTAACATTGCTACAGGAAGGATGTGGAAGTGTTTGATCAGAATACTGTCTGGATTAGGGGGTATTAACTACAGGGAGAGGTTGGACAAACTTGTATTGTTTGCTCTGGAGTGTCAGAGGTTGTAGGGTGACCTGATAGAAGTAACAAACCAAGTTCCCACATGGCAGAAGATGTCTGCAGCCCTGCAGCACTCAGTAAATCCACTCCACCGGTCCCCCAAACGCTCTTCAGCATCTATGGGCTGAAAATTAGTCGGCATTCATAACCTGTGTAGGGTCTATAATTTCCGGTTAAAGGGAGGTTAAAATTTGGTATTGAATGAAGGTAATATACTTCAACCCTGCTTTAAAAATCAGACCTCTTTTTGTCAATTTCCAATATAAACTCCAATGTAGGACATGGGCCATACATCCCCCAACTGTGACCCCGTATTCTGTGTCCTCAACTACACACCACAGGCACATCCAAATTTTGCAGAGGTACCATATCACTCTTCAGATTAGTGCTTCAAAGAAGCTTGGAACTTTTTCTTCACCAACCTCTATGCCAGGATACCACAGATGGGAAAACCCTGTGTGTTTTGAGACCAGAATAAATTATAACATGGATAATTCTACTTCATAAGAGCAAGTGAAATCATATATTATTATAGCAGTAGGATTTGTGGCATTTCTTTTCCATTTAGAACATCTATATCTATATTACTAAAACTCTTATCGTATGTATATGCGTATATGTGTGTCATCTGGCCACAATCTGGTTAATTCTTAATTTCTTCCAAAAGCTAGGCCACAGCCTTCCCATTTTCACATTCTACTCACATATATTCCCTCGACGGGATAAACATCTTCCTGTCGCATTCCAACCTATATTTCCGAAGTTTTTTGTTTTAATCGTTTATTTTAAAAAAATTGCTGCTTTTCAGTGGAAGACTCTTGCAGCACCTTCCTTTGATGATGTCACAGTGCCATATCACAGACGTCCAATCACAATGGATCTCATTTACAAATGACATCACAATGGGACAGGGGTGGGAGATTGCAACCTTCACGTGGTCCGTCCTGTTTCGACGAATGCAATCAACCTGCCGTGCAAAATCAAATAAGATCAAATAGAACAAGTTGTCCTCCCCCACCCTCTCTACCCCCTCCCTATCTAACGCCCTCCCTCTCTACCCCCCTCCCTCTCTACTCCCTCCCCCTTTCTCTCTACCCTCTCCCCCTATCTACCCCTCTCCCTCTACCCCCTCCCCTCCCCTCCCTCTCTACCCCCTTCCTCTCTACCCCCCTCCCTCTCTGCCCCCACTCCATCCCTACCCCCTCCCTCCCTACCGCCCCCCCTCTCTACTCCCCTCCCTACCCATCTTTCTCCCTCTACCACCCTCCCTTACCACCCCCTCACCCTCCCTCTCTACCCCCTCCCTCTCTGCCCTCTCCCTCTGCCCCCTCCCTCTCTACCACCCCTCCCCCTCTCTCTCTACCCCTCCTCCCTCTACCACCCCCCCTCTCTACCACCCCTCCCTCTCTACCACCCCTTCCTCTACCATCCCTCCTTCTCTCCCCCCTCCCTCTCTATGCCCTCCCCCTCCCTCTGTACCCCCTCCCTCTGTACCCCCTCCCTCTCTACCCCCCTTCACTCTCTACCACTCCTCCCTCTCTACCACCCCTCCCTCTCTAGGGAGTGATGAGTATTGGGACCTATGGGTGAGTGGTGGAATATTGTGTTTGGGAACCAGCCCTCCCCTGTAACGCCGCCGCCACCCCCATGTTTTTACATTTGCGCAAAAATGGTACACGATAGCGCTACGATTTTTCGCCACCCTACTCACCATTCTCCTGTGCTGCAAGGGCAACACATTTTGTTCCGATCAGTGGTATATTAAAAAAGTTATAAAGGTTAAAAAATTGTATAAACCGCGCACGCGCAGATTGGTCTCCTCTCCTGTCAGTCATCGCCGGAACGGTGACGCCCCTTCTTGCACCATTGCCGCACTTATTGGCCGCATCCGCTGTCATCACCGGCACCCGCCCGCCTCTGCCGTAGCTGCTGGTGCTCCGGGGCTGCCCCGAGGATCCCGAGGCCTGGGTGCTGAGCCTGGCTCTGAGGGCGCCGATGGCTGATGCTCCTCCGGGCCACGCAAGAAGGTAAAGGAGTGGCAACCTCAAGATCTTGGGGAGGTGAGGAGGGAGAGTGGGGGGATTGAGGGAGAGGGGAAAGTGGGGGAGGTGAGGAGGGAGTTAGGGGGTTTGAAGGAGAGGAGGGGGTAGGGAGGGAGAGGGAGGGGAAAGTGGGAGAGGTGAGGAGGGAGAGTGGGGAGGAGGGAGAATAGAGGGAGAGGAGGGGGGTAGGGAGGGGAGAGGAGTTAATGGAGGGAGGGAGGGAGGGAGTGACTGAGGGTATGGGAAAGGGGAGGTGAGGGAGGGATTGGGAGAGGGTAGGAGAGGGGAAAGGAGGAGGGAGAGGAGGGGGAATAGAGGGAGAGGGGAGTGGGGGGGGTAGATAGTGGGGAATAGAGGGAGAGGAGCGCAGTGGGGGAGGTGAGGAGGGATAGTGGGGCGTAGTGAAGGTTAGGAGTGGGGAGTTAGGGGATAGAAGGATAGGAGGAGGGTAGGGAGGGGTGAGGAGTTATGGAGGGAGGGAGTGACTGAGGGTAGGGGAAAGGAGAGGGAGGGATTGGGGGAGGTGAGGAGGAGAGGGGAAAGAAGAAGATGGGTGAAAGGGGAGAGAGTGCTGGGGATGAGGGGTAATGAGCCGCACCTGCGTAGTTGGGGGCTATGGGTGAGTGGTGGAATACTTTTGGGGGACCAGGCCTCCCGTGTGACTAGTCTAATCTTTACTATTGTTAACATTGTGACAACTCAATTGTAACAACATTGTGTTGTTGTATACTGCAAGGCACCAGGCAACCAAATGCTCAGTGGAGCAGCTGGTAGAGCCGCTGCCTCACAGCACCAGAGACCCAGGTTAGATCCTGACCTTGGGTGCTGTCCATGTGGAGTTTGCATGTTTCCCCTATGACCACATGGGTTTCCTCTGGGTTCTCTGGTTTCCTCCCGCATTCCAAAGACGTGCAGGTATGTATGTTAATTGACCTCTGTAAATTTCCCCCAGTGTGTAGGGAGTGGATGCTAAAGTAGGATTACATAGAACTAGCGTAAATGGGTGATCAATGGTCGGTGTGGGCCGAAGGGCCAGTTTCCATGTTGTATCTTTCAATCAATTCTTCTGTAACCAAAGGTATTACGCCATTGCAATCCCGGTGAAGATATGTTCTCAGTTTGGCCTTTCATATGCAGAGTAGTAATTGTTCACTGGTGTCACGAGGAGAGGATTGAGCATCAGAGTCTGAGGAGAGGGCGAGGTGAATGAGAAACAACATAAACAACAGAAGTTTGAAGAAGGGTCTGAAGAAGGGTTTCGGCCCGAAACGTTACCTATTTCCTTCGCTCCATAGATGCTGCTGCACCCGCTGAGTTTCTCCAGCATTTTTGTGTACCTTCGATTTTCCAGCATCTGCAGTTCCTTCTTAAACAACAGAAGTGTTGACTTTGGACAAATCTCATGTTGTAGAGTCGTAGACTCATACAGCATGGAAACAGGCCCTTCGGCCCGACATGCCCATGCCGACCAACACTAGTCCCACCTGTCTGCGTTTGACCCATATCCCTCTAAACCTATCTTATCCATGTATTTGTCTAAATGTTTCTTAAGCGCTGCGATAGTACCTGCCTCAACTACCTCTACCAGCAACTTGTTCCATATACCCACCACCCTTTGTGTGAAAAGGTTACCACTCAAGTTCCTATTAAATCTTTCCCCCCTTCCCTTAAACCTATGTCCTCTGGTTCTCGAATCCCCAACTCTGGGCAAGAGACTCTGTGTTTATCCGATCTATTCCTCTCATGATTTTGTATACCTCGATAAGATCATCTCTCATCATCCTGCTGATGTGCAGTATTCCCAAGTGGTAAGCTGGCCATGTATCTGAGACATTACTCATTACTTTATCACAACAAACACAAAGATAATACATTGCTGGAAGTTTTCAGCCTATCAGACCGCATCTGTGGGGAGTGAAATGAGTTAACATTTCAAGCTTTGATATGTTAATTCCCCCCCCCCCCCACCCCATCTTCCATGTCCCTGTTGTGACTCAGCAGGTCAGGCAGCATCTCTGGAAGACATGGATAGGTTAAGATTCGAGTCAGGACCCTTCTTAATTCTGAAGGGTCAGACTGAAGAAGGGTCTCGACCTGAAACATCACCTATCTATGTCCTCCAGAGATGCTGCCAGACCCGCTGTGTTACTCCAGCACTTTGTGTTTATTTCTTCTCTCTACATGACAATAAACTCACTTGAACTTGAACATTGTTCGTGGAAAGTGCAGACCTTGTTCAGAGTTTTCTGTACTATGTTGCGTTATTGAAGTCATTGTGTTTGTCTGCTAAGAGTTTCCATTGCATTGGATTACCCATATTTAACCAGTAGGGAGATGGAAATAAAATAGCTGCATGCAGATATAAAAGCATATGTTACTATCTCGTTATTATTTATCATGATGGTTATTGCACTTTCTTGGTGAGAAGGTGACTGACTATTTTCTGAAACAGACCCACACTTTCTTGTCAAAGTATGATGGAGCTATTTTCATACCTCTCACTTCTTGTTTTATTGGTGTTGCATTGCCTGGAATTTTCACATGATTCTGTTTGATTTCTCACTGAGAAGTCAGTGGGAGATTTGGCAGAAGCTCTGGAGAGACAGTGAACACAATGTTTGACATTTCCTTCATTCCTCTAGGTGCCATTCTTCGAGCAGGAAGTCCCCATTAAAAAATGCAGTCTTTTATTTTCGAGAGAACAAAACATTTGGTTTACTAAATAATGGTTTAGAAACCACTGTTACCAATGACCACATGGGCTTCCTCCAGGTGCTCGGTTTCCTCCCACATCTCAAGGACGTGCAGGTTAATTGGCTTCGGTAAAAAATGCCCAAGGACATAAATGATAGATTTCTCCAATACTATTATAACCTTTACTCAACTAAAACAGTAGCACAACCAGAAGGAATAGCAGATTTTTTACTAAAATGTAATTTAAAAGGTTTAGATTCAAACGATAGAGAATTATTAGAAAGGGAGATTACGATAAAGGATATTGAAGAGTCTATTGGTTCTTTAAAAAATGGTAAAGCAGTAGGACCAGATGGTTTAGGCTCCGAATTTTATAAAAAAATTTATGATTTACTTTGCCCACGGTTACAAAGACTGTATGAATATATCTATACTCAACAGAAACTTCCAGACACTTTAAATGAATCTATAATAACACTTACTCCTAAAGCTGATAAAGATCCGGAAGACCCGGGATCATACAGAGCAATTGCACTTTTAAATACAGATCAGAAAATATTAACTAAAATACTAGCGCATAGATTAAGTACAGTGATGAATAAATTAATACACCCTGACCAAACAGGCTTTATTCAGAAACGGTATTCATATTATAATCTAAGAAGATTATTTAATATTATATATTCCAAGAGAATTATTAACGAAGATCTAGCAATAATCTCACTCGACGCTGAAAAAGCATTTGATCAGGTGGAATGGTCTTATCTATTTTCGGTGATGGAAAATATGCAGCTAGGAGAGAAATTCTGTACATGGATAAAACTGTTATATACAAACCCCACGGCTAGAATACTTACAAACCAAAGGTTGTCATCTAAATTTAGCCTATCTAGAGGTTGTAGACAAGGATGCCCGTTATCTCCATTATTATTTGCGCTTGCTATTGAGCCACTGGCAGAAAGAGTTAGGGGGCATCCGGAAATACATGGGTATAACACAAAGGACACAGTGAATAAAATTTCTCTATACGCAGATGATGTATTAATTTACATTACAAAACCAGACATTAGTATTCCAAACTTATTAAAGCTAATAACCCAATTTGGTTCATTTTCAGGATACAGAATAAATTGGAATAAAAGTGAAATTATGCCAATAAGGGAACATAACAAACAGATAATACAACAATTCCCATTTAAAATAGTAAATGAAAAATTTAAATATCTAGGTATTTATATAACTAAGAGATATACATCATTATTTAAAGCAAATTTTCCCCCATTACTGAACAAACTACATAAGAATATTCAATACTGGAAAACACTTCCTATCTCAATGGTTGGCAAAATTAATGCTATAAAAATGATTTTTTTTACCGCAAATATTATACCTTTTTCAGACAATTCCGATATATCTGACAAAAAACTTTTTAAAAAAACTGGACTCTATTGTTAATGATTTTATCTGGGATTATAAGAATCATAGGATAAACAAAAGACACTTGTGTAAATCAAAAATAAATGGAGGCTTGGTTTTACCCAACTTTTTGTTTTATTTCTGGGCAGTTAATATTAAAAATATGAATTTCTGGTTGGAAGAAATAGATCATCAACCAGACTGGTTAAAAATGGAAAAGGAAGATTGTTTACCTTTTGATATCGGTTCGATATTATTTGCTACGTCTAAATTAAACAAAAAAATTTATAGGGAAAACCCTATAATATTTAGTGCTATACGAATTTGGAAACAATTAAAAAAGACATTAAAATTAGATAATTTATCACTTTTTCTTCCAATTGTGAATAACCCTTTGTTTAAGCCTTCATGGTTGGACGGGGGGTTTACACAATGGAAGAATTATGGAATTAAAAATATGGGACAACTTTATAAGGAAGGCACCTTTCTGACATTTCAGGAGTTGCAACAGACTCGTGGACTTCGAGGAAATGATTATTTCAGATATCTTCAACTTAGAGATTATGTAAAATCGAACTCTCAAAATTTTCGATTTAGAAATTCAGAAATTCTTGATGAATGTTGGAACAAACATCCTAATACAGAAAAATTAATATCTTATATATATAATATCTTACTAGACAGTGACATTCCTTCGACAGAATTACACAGACAAACATGGGAAGAAGAATTAAATCAAGTAATAACGAAAGATACTTGGGAAGAAAGTTTGAAACACATACATCAGTGCTCACTAAACGCCAGACATTCTCTAATACAATTTAAAGTAATACATAGGTTACATTATTCAAAAACAAAACTACATAAAATTTTTCAACATATCTCACCTATATGTGATAAATGTCAACATTTAGAAGCTTCATTATCTCATATGTTTGCAAACTGTATAAAAATTAAAAAATTCTGGGTAAATATTTTCAGTATAATATCTAAAGTAACCGGCACACAAATGGACCCAGACCCAAAACTAATAATACTCGGAATATTAGAATTAAATCAAACATTTAGAACAACACAAAGAAACTTTATTGATTATAGTTTAATAACAGGAAAAAAATTAATTCTAAAATTTTGGAAAGGCCCTACGGCCCCCACAATCAAAATGTGGATTATAGAAATGACGGAGACCTTAAACGTGGAAAGAATCAGATTTTCCCTGTTGGACAAACAGGAATTATTCGTAGGTACATGGTCTCCTTTTATTGATTACTTAAAGGGTCAGAATAGTTCAGCACAGGAACCTGACTAGCACTCGGTCTAAAGAATGGATGAAAGGCTATACTCTGAAATGTACGAACATATCTCGAATGAAGTTTTTTATTTCAATAAATTTTTCCATTCTTCTTTAACTATTTTATTTTTTTTTATTTTTTTTTAATTTTTTTTTTTTTTTTTATTATTCTTCTTCTCTTTCTTTTCTCTCTTTACTTCATCTATCTCTTTAGTTCTATCTAGTTTAAAAAAAAAAGGCAAAAGGTATTGGAGACAATGTAATAATAATTGATAATATTATCAATTTAAAAATGTCAGACTGTAATGATGTAAATAAATTGTGTACTTATCTCCAATAATAAAAAAATTTAAAATTTAAAAAAAAAAAAAAAAAAAAAAAATAATGGTTTAGAAACCACTGTTACCAATGACCACATGGGCTTCCTCCAGGTGCTCGGTTTCCTCCCACATCTCAAGGACGTGCAGGTTAATTGGCTTCGGTAAAAAATTGTAAATTGTCCCTAGTGTGTAAGATAGTGCTAAGATACGGAGTGATTGCTGGTTGGCGAGTGCTCGGTGGGCCGAAGGGCCTCTTTTCATGCTGTATCTCTCTAAAGTCTCTCTGAAGAGACTTTAACATGGGATGGATGAAAATACATTTCCCTGATATTTTAGCGAGAGAGTCTCTAGTGCAAAATCAAAGCCAAAAGAAACTTGTCAACTGCTTAAAAGTGACCTGTGCTAAAATTACAGTGGGGGTTGGAGAGGCTCACACTAATTCTCCCCAGCATCAGTCCCCTTCCAGTACCCTGGTTCCAGAAATAATCTGAATGAACAATGGTGCAAATATTGGCTGAGTCCCTTATGGGAACTCAACCAGGTTTTTACCTCTCTGTGGCTCACAATAGAATGACTCTCAGCTTATACTTATGCAGAGATATCTCTAAACTAAAGAGTAACCACAGTAAGGAGGGTCAACACAACAACCAGACAGTTGCAAAATGTGTGATTCGGTCTTTGGAAACCTTCTTATGACCTAATCCCTGCTCATAGTTCCCCTATCAGGCTAATCATCGTGAACAAAGCAACACGTGATAGCTGGAAGGTTTTAACTGCCAGTGCCACCAATAGTATTAGTTATTTTGTGATTAGAACATCAGTAATACCAGCAACTATTTTACATGCGACACCAACCTCTAAAGCCAGGAACTAGGTTACAGTGTGAATAGGATTTTCTTTGTCATTTACATATATACAAACCAGATCAAAATAAAATACTTCCTCTTTACTTGGAAAGTTGAATAGAGTGCAGTACTAATAGACCACATTCCAAAAAGTGATGGGATGCTTTAGAAATAGAGTTTAGACTTTACTTTAGCAATAGAGTGGAAACAAGGCCTTTGGCCCATTGAGCCGACCAGCGATCACTCCGTACACCAGCACTATCCGACACATGGGAATATATACAATTTTTTACCGGACAATTAACCAACACACCTGCGCATCTTTGGAGTGTGGGAGGAAACTGGAGCACCTGGAGAAAACCCACGTGGTCACAGGGAGAACGTACAAACTCCGTAAAGACAGTACCTGTAGTCAGGATTGAAACTGGGTGTCTGGCGTTGTAAGATAACAACTCTACCACTGCTGCCCTTATTTTGCTCAAGGACATACAGAGCTCACTGATAAGCGAACGTGGGTTCCCCCTTTCTTCCATAGATTCCTTCATAGATTCGTCTGATGATTCACAGCCACATTCACACTGAAGGAATGGAAAATCTTTCCTGTTGATGAAGATGTCATGGCAGCACAGTGGCTCAGTTGGTAGAGCTGCTGCTTCATAGTGCCAGAAATCCAAGTTCGATCTTGCACTCGGGTGCTGTCTGTGTGGCATCTGCACGTTTCCTCCGGGTACTGCGGATATACTCCAACATTCCGAAGATGTGCAGGTTTGTGGGTTAATTGGCCTCAGTAAATTGCCCCTAGTGTGTAGGAAGTGGATGAGAAAGTGGGTGATTGATGGTTGGCTTGGACTCAGTGAGCCAAAGGGCCTGTTTTCATGCTATATTTTTAAAACTAAATTTAGTTGTTTTGAGCATTGACCTCAACAGGGAGAGGTATCCAGCACAATAACCTGGCAAAGGATCTTAACGTAGAACTTGGACTCGGTGGACCGAAGGGCTTGTTTCCGTGCTGTATCTCTAAAGACTGAGGCACTGATGGAACCTAGACCAGGAATAGGCCCTTCCGTCCATGCTGAACATGATGCCGTTAAACTAATCTGTGTAGGAAGTAACTGCAGAAGTTGGGTTAAACCAAATATAGACACAAAAAGCTGGAGTAACTCAGCGAGTCAGGCAACATCTCTGGATAGAAGGAATGGGTGACGTTTCGGGTCGAGACCCTTCTTCAGACAATGTTTATGTGTAGCTTGTTTGTACTCACTATAGCTGAGACACAAAATTCCAACTGTGGTAAGGAAAAAGTGATGTTTTTGGTCAAGACCCTTCCTCAGTCTGAGAGTCAGGGGAAAGGAAAACAGATATATATGGTGATATATAGAGAGAGAAAGAACAAATGAATGAAAGAAATGCACAAAGTAATGACGAATAAGGAAAGGTGGGCTAGGTCATAAAGAGTTATACGGACAGTGAAACTCAACAGGACCACAGTGAAAGTAGTTTGACGACTAGGGTGGGGGAGGGAAGGAGAGAGAGGGGATACAAGGGTTACTTGAAGTTCGAGAAATCAATATTCATACCGCTGGGTTATAAACTGCCCAAGCAAAATATGAGGTGCTGATCCTCCAATTTGCGTTTGGCTGCACTCATCTTTGTCTGTACATGATCCATATCCCTCTATTCACTGCCTATCCATATATCTATCTGAAAGCTTCTTAAACACAACTATTATGTCTGCTCCATCAGTACCACTGACAGCAAGTTCCAGGAACCCATTATCCTCTGTGTAGATCTTCCCACAGAATATCCCGTATCTGCATGAATGTATTGAAGTCTGTATGAAGGTCATGCTCTGACTTTATAAAACCTTGGTTAGACCTCACCTGGAGTATTGTGTGCAATTCTGGTCACCAAGACATAGCAAGATGTGAAAGAGCTGGAGGGGATGCAGAAGAGATTCACTGGGACATTGTCAGGCATGGAGCAGTTCAGAGAAATTGATTTATAGACAGTTCTTAGGAATGAAATGCTTATGTAACCCGAGGACAGCATCTATCTAAAAAAGAAGTGTAGTTTGTTATCAACAAGAATCTTTCCTCTGGGCCATTCTGTATGGCTGATTTTACATTTACAAATTCCTCTGATCAGCAACAAGTTATTAATCCCACTCAGATACGCTCATCCAGCATTGCACAACCCTCCAAATCCTCAGCTGACAATTACATGAGGCGAGCTAAAATTATGGGTGGGGATATCTCTCAAAGAATTACAGCCAAATGGGCAACTGTTGGTCACAGCAGCTTTTTGTACTCTCATTTCACAGCCACGTGATAATGATAATTGATACTGATAATTTGCCAGATGTAACAGTAACACCAGTCCCGATGTTTGTAGAAATTAACAGGATAGAAGGAAGATTATCCTTGCACACATTCCACCCAGCCAAAATAATAGCATTCCCCCCTCTTCCCCAACCAACTCCCTTTTGAGTTTAAAAAAAACAATAGTTCATAAAATATGGAAAAGTATAGCATAGACCCTTCGGCCCACAATGTCTGTGCTAAACATGATCGGTATGGTTGAATTGGGTTCGAAGGGTCTGTTTCCGTGCTGCATGACTCTATGAAGCCATGGTAAACTGATCTCACCTCATCTACATATCCATGAGGATCATGAGACAAGTCTCAATTGTTTATGTCTTTATGTCTCAATCTCCTCCTTTCTGACTTTAATTATAAGAATGGTGATGATAAAGCCTCCTCTGCCACTCCGTTCTAGATAATTATTTTGACCAACAATTAAGTAGTACTTTCACCAAGCACTTAACTTCAAAGGTAATAACTTGGAAGTAACTTTATGGCTGGATTGTGTCTGGTAGATATGCCTGGAATTAAGAGTATTCAGTGGAAGTGGATCCACAAGCTTGCAGCCAGCATCTCAAATTGCTGGATTTGGAAACTGCTGCAGGAAACCTTCCCCTGCCACCAAAGAAATCACTGCTTAGTTGTTTTAAGCAGAAAGACCACCCAGCTCCAGCAATTTCCAGGGTGGTAATGCCAAATACCATGGGGCATACATAGCTTTTAATGTGAGTGGGACAAAGTTTAAAGGAGACTAAACTATGTGGGACCCGTTGGGTCCCTGTCACACGGGAGGCCTGGTCCCCCAACGCAACCCGTTCCCAAAGCAATATTCCACCACTCACCCATAGCCCCCACGGGAGGCCTGGTCACCCAACGCAACCCGTTCCCCAACACAATATTTCACCACTCACCAATAGCCGACAACTGCGCAGGGGCTGCTCATTTCGCCTTATTCACCCTCCCTCATTTTTAAACTTAAAAAATGTTGCTAGCTAGCAATTCCACTTGCTAGCTAGCAGAACTCAGTGTACTGTGACTTTTAAAAAATGCATTTGCACTTGCTAGGGCTAGCAGGACTCAGTGTACTTGGATAGCAACAATGTTGCGAGCAGGGCTAAGCATAGGGAATAAGCGAAAGTTGTTTTTTCCAGTTTTTTTTAGATTTATGAACATTTTCATTAATATCTCAAGAAATAATGTATGTTTTTACCGTCGTTTTTTTGAGAAGATGTGATCACACACGATCAAATAAACACACAAATCCACATCCAAGATCAGAGTTTTAATAGTTACTAGACCAAGGGGGACCCGTTGGGTCCCATCCCCTCAACGCGCGGTTGCGTGGGGGGCTGTGGCGTCACACACACACACTAACCACCCCCCTTGATATTATATTAATATTATATCATTCGCTCCTTTTACCCCATTCCCCGCCCTATCCACTCACGCATAACCCCCAACTCGCAAGCGTGGCTAGAGAGGGAGAGAGGGCAGGGGCAGAGAGAAGGCAGGGGCAGAGAGAAGGCAGGGGCAAAGAGAGGGCAGGGGCAAAGAGAGGGCAGAGGGAGGGCAGGGGCAGAGGCACAGTGGTCGGGGACAGAGAGGGAGCGGGGGTAGAGAGGGAGGGGGTAGAGTTTGAGGGGTGGGTGCATAGCCTCACAGGGGAGGGCTGGTTCCCGAATGCAATACTCCCTCACTCTAGCTCCAGCTCCGGACTCCAGCTGCTGCTCCGGGCTCCAGCTGCAGGCTCCAGAGCGAGGCCGGGGGGGAGAGGGTCTTCAGCTATGATCTTTGGACTTCAGTCCACGGCCCGACTTACTCGTTCTTTGTGCGTCTCTTTTGAATAACGGGGGGGGGGGGGAGGAGGGAGAGGTGGGGGGGGGGGGAACGTCACTTGCTGCACGTGGAAAACAGCGCAGCAGGCCGCGCGGAGCAGACTCATTGTGACGTCATCAGCTAGACCATTTCGTTTATTTTCAGATTTTTGAACATTTTGATTAATAACGTGAAATAAAGCATTAATTTTTCAGATAAGGCAATTTTTGAATTCACGGGATAAATCTCCACAGGAATATGTTAAAAAAATTCCATTAGCGTGTCGTTTTTTCGAGAAGATGTGATTATACACACACAGAAACACATATACAAGATCAGAGTTTTAATAGTTACTAGATATGGATGGATGTGTGAGACGGGTCTGGAACGCGTGTGAGAGGTGCCTGGAACGCGCCTCCAGGATTATGTGCAGGCAAAGGAGATTAGTTTAACTTGATGTCAGGTTAAGCACAAACATTGTGGGCCGAAGGGCCTGTTCCTGTGCTGCACTGCTCTATGTAAGTCGGAAAACAATGGAGGATGAATCTGCAGCAGGGTGCAGCTATGAGCCAGCTCTCCTGTGCAGGTGGAGATTGCTGATCATTCTGATGGTGTTTAAAAGCCAAAGTTTACCAACTGGACAACACGGGCCAGATATGCTCAAAAGCTTTTCAGTGTACTTCAGTACACGTGACAATAAACTAAACTAAACTAAGGTGTAAGGAAAACCAGAAAATCAAAAATGTGCTGATGCTGGAAATCTAAAATAAAAACAAAAAACGCTGGAAACACTCAGCAGGTCAGTCTGCATTTGTTGGGAGAGAAACAGAACTCAAATGACAGGTGGAAGACTCGTTCCAGCATGTTCTGTTTTTATATCAGTCAAGCAGACATTGCCTCAAATTCCTCTGCGAATAATGCAGGAGGAATATCAAAATGGAAAAAGGGGGAGAAAATGAAGCAATGTTTTAAGATGGGAATTCAGAGAAAATAAAATAATTTCATGAATCGTTAAGCAGAACAATGTAACAGCTTACTATTGCATACTGTTAAGCACAGAAATTACTGTCAGGTCACATTCGATTCCTAATTTTATAATGCTAGGATTCATGCTTGAATCACGTTTCAAGGTTCAAATACTACTTAGGATTTGAAAAATGCATTCAAGTATTTCACTTGGCAGGAAATTATTTTTAAATTCAATTCCCCCCAAGTTGTTTCATTGATTCCAGGAGTTGCTGCTGCAGTAATAAACACAATTTAACAGTTTATTTTCCCTCGCAATGTTTGAACAAATTATATAGTTTTGTGGGAAGTATAAGAGTAAACAATTAGAGTGCTGGATCTGATGTGAGGACAGATTGCCAGCTCAAAGTTGACGGAACATAAAGCTGCTGTGTTAATCAATTCATTTTATTTTTGAAGCAACGAGACGGGTTTGCTTTAATGCTTAGCCAAGATGCCAAATAATTTAAATGATTCTGACAAAGCAACTATAGTAATCAAAAACATGTTCACTCAGTCCTCCCCATGTTGAAATTTTCCAGTGTTGCTTGTTTACCCTCAGCTGTGAGAGACGTAATGTAGTTCCTGTCTGCTATACCTCTTAACACAACTCAGAAGCGAGCACAGTAGCAATGAATCATCGGAATGTGGTCAGAGGTAACTCTCGCAAAAATTAGCAATTAGCTGCTGGCAGTTAGCAATTAGATCCATTATTTGATGGGTGGATGCAACTCTGAATCCACTGAAAGATTTCTGCAGGCCAGTGATGAGTTGAGCAAGGAGGTGAAAGGATGAGCAATAGAATTAAAGCTCAGACGAGAGGAAAATACAGAATAGATCTTGAAATTACTGTTTACAGATCAGGCTATTCAGCTCATTTTAATCCATCCTTCCAAATGGAGCACCCAACCTGTTGTATTTATTTGTATGACCATTATCTTGCAGAGGTTAAATACCAGCTCTCTGGCAACTCATCAATCCTACCCTGGACCAGGACCCCACCGTACTTCATGAAAAGATCTCCTTCGCACCCCGACACCAGAACCTCAGCTGTACAAGACACACTTCAATTACCTCTTTTAGTTCCAGAAGCAAGATTGTGTGAATATTATTATTATTGATTAATTTTGAGGATAGAGAAACAAGGAATGGCAGGGAAAACCCCCCCACAAAGCGCTGGAGTAATTCGTGGGTCAGGCAGTTGCTCTAGAGAACATGAATAGGTAAAGTTTTGAGTTGGGACCCTTCTTCAGATCTGCAAGGAATTGCAGATGATGTTTTACAAAGATAGACACAAAGTGCTGGAGTAACTTAGAGGATCATGAATCATCTATTGAGAACATGATAGATGATGCTTCAGTCGGAACATCTGAAGACGAGTCTCCAGCTGAGCCCAATTTTGCCTTTATCGAATGTCCGTACATATAAGCCATCAAGCAATAGACACAGGAAAACAGTTAATTCAACTGTAAAGTCTGTTAACAGACACAAAATGCTGGAGTAACTCAGTGGGACAGGCAGCACTGAGTTACTGAATGCTGGAGTAACTTAGTGGGACAGGCAGCACTATGGAGAGAAGGAATAGGTGAAGTTTCGGGTCAAGACCCTTCTTCAGACTGAGAGTTTGGGGAGAGGGAGTCTGGAGATATGGAGGGGTAAGGTGTGAAAATGACAAATCAAAGCAGACAATGTTAAGGAAATGTAGAATGGTTCAATGTTAGCTGAGGGAAAGGCGACAAGGAGACATACAATCAGTAAAATTAATCAGATGGACAGTGAAACTAGTCGGTGAACTAGGGTGCGGGGAAGTTGGAAAGAGAGGGAAAGCAAGGGTTACTTGAAGTTAGAGAAATCAATATTCATACCGCTGGGTTGTAAGTTGCCCAAGCGAAATATGAGGTGCAGTTCCTCCAATTTGCATTGGGCCTCACTCTGACAGTGGAGGAGGCCCAGGACAGAAAGGTCAGTGTGGGAATGGGAGGGGGTTCCCTGTCATGTCTGTAAGTTCTTTTGTGTCACTACTTGCTAAACAAAGGTTGAGTTGTCAACAGAACGTCCTTCATTGAAGGCAGCAACTCTTAAAGCAATAGTATCTGGGTACTGCAAATCTCTTACCATGTGGCCCAGAGTTTTTCAATGTGCACTCACACTTAGTCATACAGCACAAAAACAGGCCCTTCGGTCCAACTCATCCATGCCGACCAATGTGCCCATAGAAGCAAGTCCCATTTGCCCACATACCTTTCCTATCCATGTACCTGTCCAGAATCTTTTAAATGTTATTATTGTACCTGCCTCAATTACCTCCTCCTGCAGCTCATTCCATATATCCACCATATGAGTGTTATTCCGTTTTACTTCAGTTTACCGTGGTAAATTCAACTTTGAGCCCTTGGTGTCTTTGGTCGGTGAACATCTCACCACAAGTGCACCTGACATTCTGTACTATGCACTCCAGTCACAATGGATCGTGGTTTCATGACTGTGAATACAATTTACTGTGCATTCTTGACCACCCTCTTCTTGGTACCTGTAAATACTAAGCTGTTCACTGGGTCTGTAATATTGGGTCCATTAACAATTAGATATGTGATGTAATACCGAATCCTTTAGCTCATAACTACAGAAGATGGAATTAGCGGGCTGAAGGACCTGTTTCTGGATGTATTGCTCTATGACTATTACTGGATAACATAAACTCAACTGCAACAACTGCTACTATGATTGCTTCTTAACGTTCTCCATCTATGTGCCTCTGTTTTCAGTTTTATACTCTGATTTCACCCTGATTCACAGTACACACCTGACCTTTCATCTATTGTCCTGAACCTTCAAGTCATGTAGTCATCTCCTTTGATCTCTACAGGCCACCTCAAGGTTTATATTTTTATACTCTGCCATATCTGTTTTCAGTAAGTCTTATTGAACTCTGGCTACAGCTTATAGAGTTGATATAAGGAAGTCTACACCTGCTGTGACATCATCACGGGATCTGGAGTACCTCCACACTGCAATGCTGTTCTCCTTAAAAGCATTCAATGCAACCTGTGCTTGACTTAATCCAATTAGCAATTCTGTAAATGTCAAGAGTCTTATTGACACTGAGTTCTTGGCCAGAACTTGCATCTCCCCTCATCTTCTCCATCAGTATCATATGTGGCAAATTCAATTATAGCAACTCATTGTATTATCTCGTGCACAACCTATTGGCTCTTACATCATTTGAAGACACTTTCAGTGAAGATAGAACAGTGCAGCACAAGAACAGGCCTTTCGGCCCACAATGTCTGTGCTGACCATAATGCCAACACCAACTTTTATCTGCCTGCACATAACCCATATCCCTCCATATCCATGTGTCTATCCAAAACACTCTGAAATGCCACTATTATATCTGCTTCAACCACTACCCCAGCAGCATGTTCTAGGCACTCACCACCCTCTGTGAAGCAGCTGTTGGCCTGAAACGTCTGTGAACTGGCTGTCAAACCACCATCTTTACTGTCAAGTGCCTTCTTCTTGCATCTCTACCCTACAGTAATTGTGGAACCGAGCCATCTTGAACAGGCATTCAGAGACCAGGTGGCTCTCATGCCATCCACATCAGACCTCCTACCTTTTGTATCGATGTGACCAGCAGCCTCTCTACATTCTCCACTCACATGACAAACTGTTTCTCAACTCAAATGCTATGACCCAGCTGTGAAGATTGCCCACACTCTCATTACTACTGTGGTAGACATGTTACCCCATTGCATCACAGTCATACCCTGAGCAAAACTGCTTCATGGTTATGTGTCTTCTCCATGTTGGCAGCTATTCCACATTCTCCCCCAGTCAAGTCCCCTATATTCCTTAATTTCACCTGAATTCTCTCATTCGCCAGGCTGCAGACTGAGCAATTCTGCAAAAGTTGATTTAACAAGGCCTGAAGAAGGGTCCCGACCCAAAACCTCACCTATCCATATTCTTCAGAGTTGCTGCCTGATCCACTGAGCTACTCCAGCACTTTATGTATTAAAAACATATATTATCTGCAGTATCATCTTATCTGAGTCTTCAGCTCATCTACATACTCATCTACTACATACTGGTTCATCTGATCCCCAGCTACATGTGCCAAGCTTGTGGCTTTCAAAGACCTCTATCTGCATTGGGTTAAAATATCCCTTCACTGTTTCCACGGTGCCTCAATGGAAGCCTCATCCATAGTTTGTTGTGCTGTTGGGCTCACCATCATCTCCTCTGTCTCCAGCCCTGTCATCTCAACTGTGCTATCTTTCTCTTTGCATGTATTGGTGTTTTGCTCTATTCTGTGTCCATTTTGAGACCTCCACAATATTACTTTTCCTCAGGCTTACTTCCACTCATTCCATACAAGTGCTGTGGAAGTCAAGGTTAAAATATAGAATAAAATATAGTTGACTCTGTGTTCCATTTTAACTGACATCTGGAGGTGACTGCACCGAAAGGGTGGTTAATGGTCTGTGAAGTTTGTAGAGAATGTTAAGAAAGTGTAAGCAAAGAGACTCTTAATGACTTCATCAAAGGAATGAATCTTCAGAACTGATTGATTGCAGGATTCTGAACCAGGAATTGTTGTGAGAGGCTATCAGTGGCAATTAAGGCTCTGTGAAACAAATAACTACAGGCTGCAAACAGAATGGGATCAGGTAAGTGACAATGCTCCAATGTGCTCCCAGCTTCACAAGTAGCACTCACACACTGGAAATTAGTTTGTTTTATGAACTCCAGTGTCTCAAGCCTAATAAATTGGAAGCAACGACAGTAGCCATCTGATTGTAGTGAGGTCAAAAGCAATGGATCCACTCTAAGGCATCCATGGCCTCATGCAGTTTTGGGTGTTACTATGGTGATAAAGATAACAGGAGCATAGGGTGCTCTAGAGAAATTCCTAAGTGATGGGTTTGTTCATGAGACCAACGTGGAGAATGTAGTTTGTACGAGCTGTCGGGAGCAATTAATTCCATGTTCATCTACACATTCGATTGGCCCAGTACCAATAGCTAAGATGTGTAGGAAAGAACTGCAGTTGCTGGTTTAAATCGAAGGTAGACACAAAATGCTGGAGTAACTCAGCATTGAGCAGCAACAGGCAGCATCTCTGGAGAGAAGGAATGGGTGACGTTTCGAGTCGACAGTTGAGTTACTCCAGCATTTTGTGTCTACCAATAGCGAAGATGCTCTATTGGCCCAGTATCAATAGTTAAGATGCAACACATTGGTTAAGTGATAAATGAAAGGTGATGCTATAGCAACCAACTGATGGGATGAAGATAAATGAATTAGGTCGAACCCTGGCTGGACAATCAAAATTGTACTATGTAATAGAACAGAAGATATAGGAGGCAGGTGGATCCTAGAAATAGGATTTTACTCCCTAAAACTGGAACACCATATGAAGTTAGGACCAATGCCCTCAAGGAGAACGACTGGTACTCAGAGAACATTACATGCAAATGTCTATTTGAGACTGTTCACCCAATATATTTAGGGTAGTATACAATGCTTGCACTTCGTCATTGCAACTAAGAATTAAAATTTAAAGCAAGTCTACTTTTCACCAGTTGTCAGTATTGTGACTTGAATGCAAGTATGAATTCAGCTTAACAAGGCAAATGGTCATCTGCTGGAACCTCTCATGCTCTCTGACATGTGCAAGATATTCACCACCCTGCCAACATCACTGCATAATTGAAAGCATAATTCTCCACTTCCCTCATACCAGGTCACTGGCCTGCCACTCCCTCAAAGCAATATCCCCTCTCATCATCTATACAGTGTCTGTAGGCTCTTTAGTGCTGTTGTTTGCATAAGCAAACAGCACAGGTTTTGTTATCAATAGGACACCCTTTACTGAAAGTAGTAACACTCAATCAACAGCACTGGTCAATACCAACAAATATCAGAATCATCCAACAAGGCACACTTACCTCTACCACACAAACCCAACCCCATCCCCACTTTTGCTTTCCTTCTTTACAGTAAAGAATATTGACTTATACTGATACCAGTGGATCTTACAGGTAGGCAGCAAAATAATTTGCTGGAATCTGGAGCACAATAAGGAGAGTTGCTGGAGGAACTCAGCAGGCAGAATACCATTTGTGGAAGGAAATGGATAGTCAGTATTTTGGTTGCATACCCTTCAACATCTGAAAAATCTACTGGTATCACTATAAATTAATACCAAATCACTGTTATAACAAAGGTACAATGCCTAAAATAAAAATATTTATCTTAGAACCTTGCATTTTGTTCTGACTCCACAATTCTTGTATTACATTTTCAGCATAATACTCAAGATATGTTGAAGCACAGATGAAGGACAATCTTTGATTCAGCACAAACGTGGGTTCAATGTGAACATCAGGAAGTCGTTATTTATGCAGATAAATACTTGTGGAGGTTCTGCCAATAAATATGGAATAATTCCAGTGTTGTTAGATGTTATGATAGGGTAGCAAAAGGTTTATATGCAAGAACGAACAATGGGCTAATTGGCCTCTTGAATCTTTGCTAATGTAGCTCTTAATGTAAGTTTCATCCTGAATTCAAAATATCCTCTTTGCATATATTCTGGCTTGGGTGCCAAGATCTGTGCAAACCCTAGCTAAACCGGACACACCAGGGTTTGTTTAATGTCACCTCCCTTGCACTGTACTGCACAGGAAACTAAGTGATTGCTTATTCTCCCTGTGGGGTTGTCCTAACTCTCACTTGGCTCCTCCCCATAACTGAAAGCTGCTTCAGCGCATTTTTATCAAATGTTATTTGATAAATAAAAAGTGAAAAAAATTAAGTCATTTGAAATGATATGACACATGAACAGAAACCACATTTGGACACAAAGTGCCTGACCTGCTGAGTTACTCCAGCGCTTTGTGTCCTTTTTTGTAAACCAGCATGTGCATTTCCTTTATCCACAGTGGACATTTTTATCTGAATCCTATCTCAGAATATTTTCACAAGTTTTCCAGCACTCTAACCTGATATTTTGCAAATTTATGCTTCTGCATAAACTGCTTGAAATTTTTTAACTTTTCTTAACGCAGTGATACTGGATGGTGGTATAAAACAAACTGTTGGTGGAACCCAGCAGGTCGAACAGCATCTGTGGAAGAAATGGAATTGTCAAGCTTTTGGGTTGACATGCTGCATAATTTAATTTTACAGTAAAATGGTATCTTCGGATGTTTCCTCCTTTTTGCATTTTCTATCACAAATTCTTCCTGAAAATTCTATCGTTTAGGGTTGAGTCAAATTCACACTGGATGAATGACAGATCCAACAAGTTAACTTTATTCCGTTTATTTGAACTCATAGTATCATAACTTTCATTGACATTGCAAGCCTACTATATATTTCAACCAATTAAAGATAAAATACTCTAAATCAAACATAATTTATAATATTGTACTACATGTAAATATAATATTTGGAATATTTATTGTTGAAATTTTAACTGAATTAGTTTGAAGCATATAGATTCATGATGACATTGTCAAATGTTATTACCCTGGCATGCACTACCTTAATTTCACAGTAGAAAACACTGGAAAATAACATTATTTATATTACATATTTTGGGATTTTTGCAGAAAATACAATTGCATTGCAGAATACATTAACATTTATTAACTGGGATGGTGGTGGAGGCATATTCAATAATCACATTTAAGTGACTTTTGAATAGGCACATGGATATGCAGGGAATGGGGTATATGGATTATGTGTACGCAAATTCGAGGTGGTCTTGGCATCATGTTCGATAGACATGTGAGCTGAAGGGCCTGTTCCTGTGATGTATCTATGCTTTCAAATTGGTTGGCCATTTGAAGAAAAAAATTCTGCAAAACAATATTTGGATAAGAATAACATTACCAACTATAGAATACATATAATTGCAGTCAGTAAAAATTGTTCTATTTGATTCCTGTTCACTCCAATATTAATAGCTACTTATGCCGCATTCAGTCAACTGATGTTTTGATGTCAACGGTAATCTCCGTAGTTACTTGGCACGAGGAAGATGGGTGGAGCATTATTTATTCCACTCAAGGAAATCATTGTTAATCTATGACGTAACTGTTTAAACCTCATTGTGTCTCAATAACTTAGGCCGATGAAAATGTGTCATTCTCACTTATTTCAATAATACTTCTTCATGCAGGTCTATTTTCTAACCATTCCTGTAAAGACTGCCTCTAAATCTTATATTAAAATCTCAGCTCCCAAAAAAGTAGTTGCTCTCCACCATTTAAGAGACTTTTGGATAGGCATATGGATATGTGGGGAATGGAGGGATATGGATTTTATACAGGCTGATAAGAGTTGGTCTTAGCATCATATTCATCACATGCATTGTGGGCTGAAGGGCCAGGTTCCTGTGCTATACTGTTCTATCTTCTAATCCATCATTTCACCCTTAATACAACAAAAACTACACTCCAGTTAGCCATTAAACTGAAGAGAATTCATTCATAGTTTGTGCCATCTCCCTTCATAATTGTATCATTACACCCTGCTTTCGCTCCCCATATTCCCAACCATGTGCCAGGTGTATTTTAACCAGGGAGTTATAAAGCATAAATCCTGTCATGTAATTATTAAGGCATTGTTCCACTTGTCTTTCTAATTAGTTTATTTACTCATCCATGACATTCTAACAGTCTCAGTACCTGCTGTGTCTCGAGGCATTCTAAATTTGGTAAGTATTCTCTTTGTAAGTGTTTTTAGGTTCAGAAGCGTTGAACCCTTTGGCTACAGTGAAATCTACAATGGTACAGTTTTACCCATTCACTTAATCATGGTTGATCTGTGACATAAATACTTAATATCTACTTTTGCTCATTAAACCTTGATACATTAGGTTAATGAGACTTTTTGCAATTTAATGTTTCCACCTAAACTGCTACCATGTTGTTAGTCACTATATCTTGAGCAAATTTGCATATACTGCTTTCCATCCCATCATTAAGTCATTTAAAAATACAATGAATAGTTTTTGTCTCAAAGGATGTGTAGGAACGAACTGCAGATGCTGGTTTAAACCGAAGATAAACATAAAAAGCTGGATTAACTCAGCAAGTCAGACAGCATCTCTGGAGAAAAGGAATAGGTGATGTTTCGGGTCTGTAGAAGTCTCGACCCAAAACGTCACATATTCCTTTTCACCAGAGATGCTGTCTGACCTGCTGAGTTACTCCAGTGTGTCCACTTTATGTGTCCATCTCCTGTCTCCTGCAGGAGATTGCTGTGGGATCCTGTTAATGTAAATGTCTGCCCATCACCAATGCTGTCCCTCGCTGCTCATTCACTTTCCTAACCAGGTCAATAACTTGCCTATAGATTCATAAATTTCATCTGTAGCCAGCCTTCCCTTTTCAGTGAAGCTTCATTGAATAACAACCCTATGTCTCCATGATAGGATTAGGGTTGCGCAGGTGGGTTCAAGAACCTGATATTTATCGGAAAGTAACTGTCCCTGCACCTGGTGGTGTGGGACTTCAGGCTTCTGTACCTCCTGACCGATGGTAGCAGCGAGAAAAATTGCCTTAACTGGATGGTGGGGGTCCTTGATAATACATGCCATCTACTTGAGGAAACACCTCAGGTAAATGCATTCAATGGTGGGAAGAGCTGTGCCCATGAAGAATTGGGCTGAGTCCACCACTCTGCCATCTCTAGTGCTCCCGTGCATTGGAACTGCTGTACCAGATCATGATGCAACAAGTCAGGATACTTTCTCCCACTTCAGTAACATTTTCAAAGTAATTTTATGTTACCAATCCAACAAAAACACAGGACATATAAATTTATATGATGAGCAATGGCTCACAAATCAAGTGGATGTTTTTAAAGTCTTCAACCAGTCAGGATACTTTCTCCCACTTCAGTAACATTTTCAAAGTAATTTTATGTTCCCAAACATACAAAAACACAGGACATATTAGTTTCTATAATGAGCAATGGCTCACAGATTATGTGGAAGTTTTTCAAGTATTCAATTACTGATAATTTTCTACCATGGATGTTTCACTTGGAAGTCTATACAGTTTTGTTTTTGCCTTTATTAAATAACTGACTGGCTTGTGCAATTTTCAAAACAGTAGAAAAGTTCTAAAATGGATAACATTTTGGAAAATTATAATAAGAGAATTTGCTATATTTGCACTGACCTCCTTTAAATTTTAGGGAGAAATCATCTGGTTATGGGGGCTAAATATCTCTTCATTACTGTCTCGACATTAGGATCTCGACCCGAAAAGTCACCTATTTCTTTTCTCCAGAGATGCTGCTTAACCCGCTGAGCATTTTGTGTCGAAGGGTCTCAACCCGAAACGTCACCTATTACTTTTCTTCAGAGATGCTGCCTGACCCGCCGAGTTACTCCAGCATTTTGTGTCTATCTTCATTACTATTACTTTGCCTACATAGATTTTGCTGAATTCCTGCACCTGTTTCAATATTGCTTTCCTTGGGCCAAGTAGTTTACTATCATCTTTCTGTGTAAAGACCAACGCAAATTAAGAAAATGCCCAACATTTTGTACAATATCTCCATTTTCAAAGAACCTGCAATGCTCATGCTCTGCCTGCTTTTTCAATCATATTTGTAAGGTTTTGTGCTGACTTTGATGTCCCTTGCAAATTCATCTTCCCTTTTACCAGCTCTTACTGTTCAGTTGTCTTTTGTTTCTCATGTTTGTCTCAACACTTGTTAGCATTTATGCCTTCATGAATACTTTCACAATTGGCATTATGGCAACCTTTACTTCTCTTTGACGAGAAGAGCATTTGTCCCATAGGGAGATTTAAGACGGCTTCTTTAATGTTTTTTTAAACTGCTCTCGATGACATATTGTCATTTTAGGTGTGGCCAATTGTCTGTGTACAATCTCTGGCTCATTACATTGGATGAGCCACAACTAAATCAAGACCACTCACCTGTATCCATCCAGCTATCACTTTCCAGGCTTTCTCCTGCCCCATTTCTTTTTTTCAGCTTTCTCCCCATTACTCCAGTCTGAAGAATGATCCCAACCCTAAATATCACCTGACTGTTCCCTCCCCAGATGCTGCTTGACCCAATGAGTTCCTCCATTTTGTGTTTTATTAACTTAAATTCTAAGTAATTGCTTCACATTTCTTCTTGCAATTTCCACTTTTATCTCAACAGAAACTAATATGTCCTGTGTCTTTGTATTTCAGAACATATTTTTGCAGAAAACTATCCCGAATGCCCTGAAGAAAATCATTATCTTCCTAATCACAAAAGGATCTCAACTATGTTCCACCTTGTTTTTCCCCAAATGTTCCCGTGGACCTTATGACCCGAGATATTTAGTTATCAAATGAATATGTTGTATTTTGCCACATAATATTGTTCCATGTATCTCTGCCGGCCATGGATTTATTTTTACCTCGAGAATGAAATCCAGCTTTGTCCATCTTTGGCCAAGATTATGAGGTCTCAGGCTGAGAATTTCTGGCGGGGACTATATGAAGTATCAGTGAACAAGTAACTGGTGTGTAAGTGTTGTCAGTAGCTAAGCCAATGAGGTGTTCCCACACTTTGTTTCTGATTGTAGATTGATGGGATAGCAAATAACAGGTTTGAACCTATCCTTATTTTAAATGGGCAGTACATCTTCAGATTAATTGTCTACTTTTTTGGTTTGTTTCCTGTGTAATAGCTGCACTGGAGCAATTGGCAACAGATGCAGCTAGTTCAAGAGTGCAAACTTCACCATTGTAGAAAGATGTGGTTGGAATCTACCTATCCGCAGGATGTTCAGTTGTTCCTTACTATCACAGAAATGAATCAGTCATCTGAAGTAGGATCCCGATCCAAAACATCACCCATCCATGTTCTCCAGAGATGCTGCCTGACTCGCTGAGTTGCTCCATCACTTTCTGTCTAAAGTTGTTGCAAACTGGTTTCTATGGTGGCAGATTTCATAAAATAAGACTGAGACTGGTTAATTCGAATGGCCAAGATGGTTGTAAATCTTTTAGCCTTGTTCTGTGCAATCATATGCTTGGCTCTGCCATTATGAAGGATGGAATAAGCTTAAATCCTGCTGCCATTAATTGCTTAATCATTCAAACATCATGCTCCACTGGCTGTAGTAAACAGCAGCCGTTTCGTTTGCTTTTTGGTTACGGGAGCACTTAGCTCGGGCTATAGCAAACTATAAAGTAACTCAACAGGTTAGGCAGCATCTCCAGAGTCATCGATATGAAACCTTTACAGTTAGGACGCTTCAACATACTCTGAAGAAGGGTCCCAACTCGAAACATCACCTACCCATGTCTACCAGAGCTGCTGCCTGACTCGCTGAGTTACTCTAGCACGTTGTGTTCTACCCAGGATTCCAGCATCTGCAATTCCTTGTGTCAAATTACCTGCGTTGTAGCTTCATCAGCTCCTTGCACTCTTATGGGGCAGCACAGGGGCACAGCTGGTGAGATGCTGCCTCACAATGCCAGATATTCAGGTTTGATCCTGACCTCGGGATGCTGGCTGTGTGAAATTTGCCTTCTCCCTGTGATCATGGGGGTTTCCGATGGATGCCCCAGTTTCCTCCCACATACCAAATGTGTGTGCAGTTTGTAGGTTAATTGGCCTCTGTAAATTGCCCCTAGTGTGTAGGGAGTGGATGGGAAAGTGGCATAACATAGAACTAGTGTGAACGGGTGATCAAATGGTCAGCGTAGACTCAGTGGGCTGAAGGGCCTGTATCCATGCTGTATCTTTCAATTGATTACTAAATGTACTAGGATTGACAACCCCCTCTTCCCAGCCTAATAGTAACAGCAGCTTGAGGTATATAATGGAGCACGAGGTCAGATTGCTGTGGTTTATAATGCTGTTGCTGCCAGTGATCTTCAGCAGCTCATGGACACTGGCCTCTAAGCTGCTAAATCAGATTTGAACCTATTCAACTGTAGCTCAGTGGGTACAGCTTTTGCTGCGGTCAAGTGATCTTGGGTTCATGTCTCAATCCAGCACAATGGTGCAATCTGTGATCAGTTTACTTTCATTTGCAATGAAAATTTATTGTAGCATCATTTTTATTTGAAATATTTAATGGTTTATATAACCCAGATGCATTGTGAATGTATCTCTTGTGTGATTTATTCATCACAGCTTAACTGCAGAGTTATCAGATCAATGTGCTTGTGAGATATAACTGGGACTATTGATTTATGAGCACAGAATAATCAAATTTTATTCTTATGAAAAGGGATGATAGTTTCCATGAAAAACATTTATCACTCAAAAATAAGCCAATAGGGTAATGAATTGATGTGCATCACATCACTGCAATACCACCTATTCATGTTATTCTATTAAATATGTGACATAGGATTGTAAAGATTTTATAGTCCTATCTACACTGATATATATGGCACAAACTGTAAATATTTATAGCCCAGTCTGTGATGGCAGATGTATATATCTTCCATTTGTAATGGTTACAATGACATTACTGACTATATTGCTAAACTAACCCCCCCCCCCCCCACTACAAAATTAATCTTATTTTATGCCCATTACTTCTCATCCCTGGTGAATAGAGATGCCAAAACAGGAAAACCTGTGCTATTTAACAACAATAGACAATAGGTGCAGGAGTAGGCCATTCGGCCCTTCGAGCCAGCACTGCCATTCAATGTGATTATGGCTGATCATCCCCAATCAGTACCCCGTTCCTGCCTTCTCCCCATATCCCCTGACTCCGCTATCTTTAAGAGCCCTATCTAGTTCTCTCGTAAAAACATTAAAACAATAACTTAAATACTGCACATGCAGCATAAAAGAACAAGATTGAGTGTGAAAAATCACAAGAAATCGAGAGCAATTACCATCTTAAAAGGAAAAAGTTAATCGAATAGTTTAAATGAAGTCCTTTATCCAAATTATATTTTTACCAACGGCATATGTTGCGATGTTACAAAACCTACCTTCAGCGGCACTGCAGTTCTGCCGCTAGCCGTGTGTGCGACTTTGGCGCCTTTGGGGGTGGGGTGGCAGGATTAAAATGCATGTTTGTATCGCTTCGGAGAGGGATTTCCTCGGGCTGCGAGTTGATGAAGAAAAATCGATCGGACTTCCGTTCCTGTTTAAAAAAAAATCGCTGTACAATTTAATAGTTTGATTAAAATAAAAAGTGACTTCGAACGTTCTCAATGCCTACAGCGTGACAGATCGCAATATGAGGACAAAAGAAAGGGTAAGTCGTGTATTTTACATATAATCTTGCTTCTTGGGGTGGCTTTAATCTAATATTATGTTGCGAAAATGTGATTTGGGCCCCATACGAACCGGCAGTGTCTTTCCTGACGATATGGGGTTCAAATTCACCGCAAATGCAACGTTCCAATCGTTCGCATTCCAGAAACACCCACTCGCATGATGATTTAAAATTCTCTTTATTTTTTTGGACAATCATGTCATAAGAGCATCTAAATCATCTATATTTTGTGTAATTGTCCATCCATAATCAATATTTTATACTAAATATACACAACAGCTTTAGCCACATTTATTGTGCAAAAAATAATAATTTTGATTATATTGAAAATGGATGTTTCTAGATTAATTTATGGGAATTAAACATTAAATTCCTTCCATCTGGCATATGTTCATGACAGTGAGATTTAAAAATCATGTTATATTGTGAATTCTTGTGTGAATCGGTTTAGTTTGTTATTTGGATACTTAGGCTATTTAAAAAATATATTCTTTTCTTAAGAAATGGAATCTACAGGACATTCTTAATGGGAAAGTAGTGGACAGAAAGGCATGTCATGCGTGGTTTGAAGTGCAAAAACTTGTAGTTTACAATGCCAAAATTGAAAAGTTGAGGAAAAACAAGGTGTACAGAGTTGCTTATTGGTTACAATCTGAGGAGTATGATGATGTTACTGATTATGATTTGCCAATGTACCAGCTAACAACTGATCGTCTCCATAAAGACTTGGTCTATTGCTAGAAATTGTAATTTATTTAACTATCTGTTACGGACTACCAGCATATAATACAATAATATTAAAGTTCTGATCTTGAGAATATCACATTTTTGAATTTTCAAGGCAGTCTGGGTGTTTATTACTATTTCCGTCACAACGGTCAATTTTGTAATTAGCTACAATTAGGTAACTAACTAATTATATGCTTTAATTTCAGGTCATCCAAGTAAGATGTTTTATATTTGTTTCAGAATGCTTCAATCTATAATAACTGAAAATTTCATTCAGTTCTCTTAATTTTTAAGAAAGTTATGGGCTTTTGACTGTCCTCGATCACAGCTAATTTCCGAGTATGAAAATGGCCATAACTTTTTTAATACTGAAGATATGAAAGTGAATTAGGTGCCAAATTAAACTTATTTTTATGCTTTATCTGATGGGATAAATTGCAGACTTGATTTTTAAAATCTAAAAAATTTGTAACATTGCTACATATTGCTACAATGCAACGAAAGCACCCCTGGCGGCAAAAGGTAGAGCGATGAAGATTTGTTTATACTACTGCAAGACGAACCTTGGCAAAGGTACGTTCGCCTCAAGCGCATGATACTTTCCGAGCAAACATTGGGGGTAATTCAAACCTGCGTTGAAGTTTTGAAGGGAAACACGCGAGAGCCGCGGACCGTTGCTATTGTCGCCTCCATCTCCTCACAGCACCTGCTCGTCGGAGCGGTCGCCAGCACGCATGCGGCAGGACGCGCGTGACATCATCTCCCTCGCACGAGAGCGGTGCGCGTGCGCGAGGAGCCGTTGGGCGAGCGCTCGAGACCGAGGGAGCGGCAGTCGGTTCACTTCGCCATCGGGAGTCGCTTGGATATTTTATTTCAGCATTTATTTTTAATTATCGTTCTTCCGCGGGAAGAGAGGATCTGTTTTTTTTTCCTCCCCTCACCGTCAAACCTCGCCGTCGGCCAGGATGTCGAGCCGCGAAGAGGAGCGCAGGAAGCTGGCGGAGATCATCAACCACTGGAACGCCAACCGCTTGGATCTGTTTGAGATCAGCCAGCCGACCGAGGTGAGTCCGGCTCCGGCCGCAGGAGAGGTCCGCCATGTCCCTGACCTACGGTGGGCGCTTTGGCCCCGGGGTTAGGAGGTACCATGAGCCCCGAGATGAGGGGTGAGGGGGTGGAGAGTCTGCAGGGTCCTGCGTCTGGCAAGGCGTCCACGACAACAAAAGGCAGCCGGGGCCCCGGGCTCGGCTTGCCGAGGGGTGGGGAGCGGGAGCCGGGATTGGTTTGTAGCTGGGAGGGAGGGAGAGGGGGGGTTGTAGTACCGATTATTGTGGCAGAGATAATAAAAAGCCGAGTTCTCGCACGCTAGCCCCCCCCCCCCCCTTTTTAATGCGCTGCTGTGTCATGTTAACCAAGTCCCCGGCACAGAGTTAAAGGGCGTGCCGGCCCCTGTTGTTCGCAGCTGCCCAGCCAGGTTTTTACCCGGGTGCAGCTCGAGTGAAGATACAGCTCCCCAGTGTAGGCCGCCACAGGCGTCCTGCGTCCATATATTTGCATCGTAGCTTTTAAAAATAAATGCGATCACAAATAAAATATTAAACTATATTTGACCAGTTGCATCAGTCCAGATTTCGTGCATTAAAATCCCCCTCCCCCGTTTTTTCACCCCCATCCTTAGAGCCATCATTGTGCAAGGGTTTGAGACTCACGCATTAGTTTTCAGGATTTTTCATGCGAGTTGTTCATGTTGAATTCCAAATGGGCCCGTGGAGGTCGTTGTACAAATGTTGTGCACAAATTTGTAAATTGTTGCGATTTTATTTGCGATTGTCGCTTTAGTAAAATAGATCGGGAATGACAACCATCTGTCGAGAAATGAATGCGATTTCGTTCAAACGTGTAATGAGTATTCTTTACATTACTAGTTCTATGAGAACAAAATTATAAACGGACCTATGTTCTTTAAACTAAAAAATATTATTTAACGCATTAGACCATATGTCGAATAATCAAATTATAAAGATTATTGGACAAGATCAAATTTAACTAGCTGACGTTTTCTCAAAACTCTTGTATACTCTCAAAACAATTGATCATTCCTTACTCTGTCAGAATGATCAATTGCAGGTAACCTGCGGTCCTGATCTATCATGTGAAGAATCTTTTACTCAAAACTAAGCCCTACAGTTGGCTTGGGAATTTTTCGATTATTACGTTTGAATAAACACATCATACAGTATCCTGGCAAATGCAAAAACACGCAATTACCTGACATCCATTTAAGATATTAAAGGAGGAACTGCAGATGCTGGAAAATCAAAGGTACAAAAAAATGCTGGAGAAACTCAGCGGGTGCAGCAGCATCTATGGAGCGAAGGAGATAGGCAACGTTTCGGCCCGAAACGTTGCCTATCTCCTTCGCTCCAGCATTTTTGTGTACCATCCATTTACGATATGCTGTTTTAATATCAGAAATAAGTTTGCAATATCTTTCAAGAACTGACTCTTTTAAACTTTACTTGTCCTTGAGAGGTCATGTATCCATCTTAACCACTTGTCATTGGTCCTGGTATAATAGACTGGAGTATGTCTAGTTGGCTTTGCATTACATGTGGTTTTTAAGTGAGTGTCAAACCACAAGCAAACAAGAACGTGCAGCTTCAGTCCAACTTGCCGATGTAGAAACTACAGTAGAAGTTCTGTCTGAATTCTATATATTGCAGTAATTGAGTAAACCACTATTATATTAAAGAAAAGCTGCCAAAATCAATTATTTCAAGTATTCTTAATAAAATTGAAGGGAATCATTTACCATTACTATATTTAGAAGACAATGTTATAAGCCATAGCTTTTGTTGGGATTCCAACTTAGTATCATTTTACCGTTGATTCAGAAAACATGTTTGTGTCCACTGACTAATGATGTAGCTCATTGATTTTGTCTTTTTATACTGCAAATGAGTTGCATTCGAATGCAGTTTAAATCTCTTCAGATAGTTGTTTGGATTTTGAAGACAAGGAGAAAAGAAAAGTGGTTGGAAAAGGGTCAGCTCATCGGATTTTCATTTTGAACAGTGGGGATGGGTAGGTTGCAAATATACAGTGCCCTCCATAATGTTTGTGACAAAGACCCATCATTTATTTATTTGCCTCTGTATTCCACACTTTGAGATTTGTAATAGAAAAACCCCACATGTGGTTACAGTACACATTGTCAGATTTTAATAATGGGGATTTTTATACATTTTTACAGCTGTGTTTATACATAGTCGTCCCCCCCACCCCCCCCCCCCCCATCTCAGGGCACCATAATGTTTGGGACACATGGCTTCACAGGTGTTTGTAATTCTTCAGGTGTGTTTAATTGCCTCCTTAATGCAGGTATAAGAGAGCTCTCAGCATCTAGTCTTTCCTCCAGTCTTTCCATCACCTTTGGAAACTTTTATTGCTGTTTATCGACATGAGGACCAAAGTTGTGCCAATGAAAGTCAAAGTAGCCATTATGAGACTGAGAAACAAGAATAAAACTGTTAGAGACATCAGCCAAACATTAGGCTTACCAAAACCAACTGTTTGGAACATCATTAAGAAGAAAGAGAGCACTGTTGGGCTTACTAATCACAAACAGACTGGCAGGCCAAGAAAGAACTCCACAGCTGATGACAGAAGAATTCTCTCTATAATAAAGAAAAATCCACAAGACAGATCAGAAACACTCTTCTGGAGTCAGGTGAGGATTTGTCAATGACCACTGTCTGCTGAAGACTTCATGAACAGAAATACAGAGGCTACACTGCAAGATGCAAACCACTGGTTAGCTGCAATAAATAGGATGACCAGGTTACAGTTTGCCAAGAAGTACTTAAAAGAGCAACCACAGTTCTGTAAAAAGGTCTTGTGGACAGATGAGATGAAGATTCACATATCAGAGTGATGGCAAGAGCAAAGTATGGAGGAGAGCAGGAACTGCCCAAGCATATCACCTCATCTATGAAACACGGTGGTGGGGGTGTTGTGGCCTGGGCATGTATGGCTCCTGAAGGTAGTGGCTCACTTATCTTCACTGATGATACAACTGCTGATGGTGGTAGCATAATGAATTCTGAAGAATTCTATTATCCTATTTGCTCAAGTTCAAACCAATGCCTCAAAACTCATTGGCTGGCGGTTCATTTTACAGCAAGACAATTATCCCAAACATACTGCGAAAGCAACAAAGGAGTTTTTCAAAGCTAAAAAATGGTCAATTCTTGAGTGGCCAAGTCGATTACCTGATCTGAACCTAATTGAGCATGCCTTTTATATGCTGAACAGGGCTCTCGCTTAACTTTTTCCCCCTGTTGCCAGCCGGGCAACCTTGGCAGCTTTTTAGGTTGCCAAATTACAGTTTAGGTGGTCATTTAAGATGGCTTGCATGACATGTGCAATAATGTGCTCGGACGAAGTGCGTAGTTACCAGTCGGAATTATACTCAATGAAGCATTCACATATTATTTCTGCTTCAAATAAAGTCACAAACTAAACATATTCACCAATCAAGACATGATATATCCCACAATGACATGCAGCAAAATTATAAGACAGTATCTCAACTCTTTTTACGCATTGCAATTAATGCAATTTCTATTAGTTCTTTCCACTTCCAAACAAAAATGTGGTTGGATTATTCAGCGTATGATCAACCTGTGTCAATAAATCCTGGACCATGGTAACATATATGCGTACGTAAAGTTGTGAATGTTGCTCATTAAATAACTACAGTACTGATACTCCATATTAAGAGCATTGATTTGCCGTTAAAATGAATTCTGTAATAACGTGTCAACGGCAGCAGTGACAATCGAACACTGCCGTTTTAATGTTTCACGTGTTCACAATTTAATTAATCCATCTTTATGGATTAAAACAAATAATAACATTGGGAATTAAAACACATTTGATTGCATTCCGTTATCAAACTTAGTCAAAGTTCGCTCTGAAGACATTTCCAGCACAATAGGGTCAGGGAGGCGGGTGTGTGTGAATCAGTGCGGGGTGGATAGATGGCGGGGGTGGGGGGGGGGGGGGGTTAGAAGGCAGTCGGTGCAGAATGGATGGATTGAGGCAGGTGAATTAGTACGTGTTGGTTGGAGTAGGTAAAATTGTGAGGGGAGAGCACCGGGGATGTCAGTGGTGTTGAATGGGGGGGGGGGGTTCAGTATGGGATGGATGGGGTAGACAAAAGTGCTGGAGAAACTCAGCGGGTGAGGCAGCATTTATGGAGCGAAGGAAATAGGCAACGTTTCGGGTCGAGACCCTTCTTCAGACTGATCCCCCCATTCTTCTTGAATGGGAGGATCAGTACAGGATGGATGGGGGGGGGGAGATCCACGCAGGATGAATGGGGGGAGGTCAGTACAGTGTGGAACGGAGGGTCTGTGCAGGATGAATGGGGTTTCACTATAGGATGAATGAGGGGAAGGTGGCAGGGTAAATGGTGCAGGGAAGGAGGGTGGGTCAGTACGGGATGAGTGCGTGGATTAGTACAGGATGGATGGAGGAGAAGTGGAGGATGGATGGGAAAGGGGTAAGTACGGGGTGCATTGGGGAACCAGTGTAGGATGGATGGATGGGGGGGGGGGTGTCAGGAGAATCAATGCGAGGTGGATAGGGTGATCAGCGCAGGATGAATAGATGGGGGGGGGTAGATGGGGAGGGGAGCACAGGGGATGTCAGTGAGGACGGAATAGAGGCAGGAATGGGGATCAGTGCGGGATGGAGTGGAGGGGTCCCAGGATAAGGGGGTGGAGGGTTCGTACAAGAGAGAGAGAGAGGGGGGCGAGGTGGGGAGGAAGGTAGGTCAGCGCTCCTCGGACAACACGCCCCGCTGCCTTGGCCGTTGGGAACTCCTCGCCACCGCCTCCCTCCTCCGCCAGCCAACAGCAAGGTGCGGGGCCGGGCGCTGCAGCTCAGAGATCATATAGCTGTAAGATCTTTGATGCAGCTGCTTCAGACGAGTCGGAGCGAATGACGGGCTTCGCACAGCAGCATCCGCGACAGCGGCTCCATCTCCTCCTCCTGCCCTGATAAGGGCCTCTGCTTGCAAACCCGCTAACAGCGATAACCGCTTTCAAAACACCCTCCCGCACGCCGAGGCCTCCCCCTCCCTCCCTCCTCCCAGCCTCGGAGTGCGGGAGGGTTTGTAGCGGATTTACAAGCAGCGGCCCTTATCAGGGGGGGTGGGAGGAGGGGGCGATGGAGCCGCTTTCGCGGCCGCTGCTGCTGCTGTTCGGGGCCCATCATTTGCTCCGACCCTTCCTCACCCCGCACCTACTAGTATCTTTGCCCCGCACGACAGCCGTCACCGACACAACACGTCGCGTTCCTTTTCTCCAGAGATGCTGCCTGACCCGCGGAGTTACTCCAGTTTTTTGTGTCTATCTTCGGTACAAACCAGTATCTGGTTGCCAAGCCGGGCAAAATGACTCGATGTTTAGGTTGCCCGGCGGCGCTTTGAGTGGTCAGTGGCACCCGGGCAACCGCTAATTTCGAGCCCTGCTGAAGAGAAAACTGAAGGGGACTAGCCCCCAAAACAAGCATAAGCTAAAGATGGCTGCAATACAGGCCTGGCAGAGCATCACCAGAGAAGACACCCAGCAACTGGTGATGTCCATGAATCGCAGACTTCAAGCAGTCATTGCATGCAAAGGATCTGCAACAAAATACTAAACATGACTACTTTCATTTACATGGACATTACTGTGTCCCAAACATTTTGGTGCCCTGAAATGGGGGGACTATGTATAAACACAGCTGTAATTTCTACATGGTGAAACCAAAATATATAAAAATGGCCGTTATTAAAATCTGACAATGTGCACTTTAACTACGTGTGATTTTTTCTTTTTTTCCTATTACAAATCTTAAATTGTGGAGTACAGAGACAAATAAATAAATAATGGATCTTTGTCCCAGACATTATGGAGGACACTGTAAATGTGATAATTGGAATTAGCAAAGCAGTTGCTGCCTCGCTATTGGTTTTCATGGTTTACATCCCATCACATCCTTTCCCCCCATTATTGCCCCATACATAATTAGTTTTTATACTTCAGACCCTTTGTTCAGATAAATACACATTGTAGAGCATTTAAAATTATTTATGCAATCTAATGTTCGCGTGATTTTACTTCAAATTTGTAATGGTGATGTGGGATTTTTCAAAACCATTACTCTTTCAATATTTTTGCATGCTCCATTTATCAATGAAGTGGATGTACACACAAAATCTTACTGGTGTATTGATCCAGAGCTGGATTATTCCATTGGAATGAAAAATGTTCTTGACCACTTTAGGGCTGATATCAAACTAAGTGAAATGTTGCTGTTTTGACTGAAGAATATTGTGTGCAAGCTTAGAGGTCTTGTGACTTTTGTCCACAATTCCGTGCTGTGTATAAATGAAAGATTCATAAGATGTGTAGGTACAAGTATATCGCCATTTACTCCAGAAGAATCTAAGAGTAAATGGAATTGAATGGATTTCTAAGGATCAATATAATGTATGCTATAGCAATCTGATGTCAGATAGTTTTCACCATCTGATCGTTGAAGAAGGCCTTGGACCAATTGCAGACATGTGCTTCTGGTTGGCATTGGAACATGTGATTAACCATGATGAGACTGCTGCAGTGATTTTTTTTGTTCTCAGTAACAGGACAAGTGGCTAATTTTACATAAGAACCTTTAAGGGCCTATCCCACCTAGGCTATTTTTTTAGGCGACTAGGCTGTCGCCGGGGATGTCGCCTGTATGGTCGTGAATAGTCTCCTCAGTCGCCCAAAGAGTCATAGTGTATTTCTGGTCGCCGCTGGATTTTCAACATGTTGAAAATGCCTTGCTATGAATTGGGGAGGCCATGTTGGGAGTTAATCTACAGCTTGGAGCATAGTGGCAATATTGAAGAGATTAGTTAAATAGCACTAATAATTTAGTTTTCTAAAATAATGCTCAGTTCAATTTCTCAGGTTGTTGACAGCTCTGTGGTTCCATAATATTGCACTTATGGAATTGTTCAGTTGATAGCTAGATAGGGTGTGTTTATAATGACCTTTGTACAGCTTATCTTTGGCTTGTTACTAGAGTGTTTCTCGCATAATACTTGAATAATATATTTCATCTTTTGGTGTGCATGTTATTTCTGGGTTACTTTCAATATGCAATGTCACAAATGTCATACCAAAGATGCTTGCATAATTTAGCATTTCAAAATTTTTGAAGATAATATGGATGTTATGGAAGATAACTTTCCACTGTGGTCTTTCCTGATTTGTCCTGTTCTGGAAATTTTCTGTTGAAGTAAGAAAACTATATTTGCAATTGTAGAGACTGCATTAACTCATTCTCAAATCTCATCAAGTGGTACATTTTGTTGAAATATATTCCGACATCCCAAGTTATCTTGATCGCTTCATAGCATTTTTAAAATACATATATCTTTGTTTTTGTAACTGTGCTATAGTAAAAATCATTAAGCACATTTAGAGCATACTCTGGAAACTTATTCTAGTTCAGATGCCGTATAGTTTTTTAAATTTGATCCTCAAAGATCAACTTAAAGAGTTTTTCACCGGCATGTCTTTCACTTATAGGATTTCCAGAATAGTTTTTGTGTAAGATGCAGTGATATTATACTATTTGCATTAAATTCACTGTGTTTGTACCAGTCTAACAAGAGCTACCAAACCTAAACCCACATTTCAGAGTCCAAAACCTTACAGGCCATGGCTTGTATGTATACACCAGGGCTCTCACTTAACTTTTTTCCCCTGTTGCCAGCTGGGCAACCTTGGCAGCTTTTTAGGTTGCCAAATGACAGTTTAGGTGGTCATTTAAGACGGTTTGCATGACGCGTGCGATAATGTGCTCGGACGAAGTGCGTAGTTACCAGTCGGAATTATGCTCAATGAAGCATTCACATATTATTTCTGCTTCAAATAAAGTCACAAAAACTAAACATATTCACCAATCAAGACATGATATATACCACAATGACATGTAGCAAAATCATAATACAGTATCTCAACTCTTTTTACACATTGCAATTAATGCAATTTCTATTAGTTCTTTCCACTTCCAAACAAAAATGTGGTTGGATTATTCAGCGTATGATCAACCTGTGTCAATAAATCCTGGACCATGGTAACATATATGCTTAACCATGCACACTACAGATTGATGCAAGCATGTTTTCTGTGAAGGACCGAAAATTACCATAACATGGCCATAGCATGGGTCGTTATTGCTATTGGTACAGAAACACTCTCGCTTCCCACACAATTTATCCATAACAAAATATACAGGTTGCAAGGAAATTTCTAAAGGCATTTTATGATAATAGATGTTAAAACCGACTATACCCACCTGACAGGTTAAACATTACACTAACTGACAAGAGATGGCCAAAGGACATAACTGCAGCAAATGTTCCTTTGGTAATATGTATAAAGATGTTAAAACGCCATATTACTGGACATTCAGATTAGATGTACGTGTTGTGAACAGCAATGAAGATACCCAGTTTGTACACACCAGATTTAAATTTTTTTTATTGATAAACGCTTTCCATCATTCCCACTTCAGAATTAACGTTAAAATTTCAACTGAAATATCTCCTGACCAAATTTGTGATGTATATGACCGACTAGAAGTAAAATCTGGATAAATCCAACGTATAGTTGTGAACGTTGCTCATTAAATAACTACAGTACTGATACTCCATATTAAGAGCATTGATTTGTCGTTAAAATGAATTCTGTAATAACGTGTCAACGGTAGCAGTGACAATCGAACACTGCAGTTTTAATGTTTCCCGTGTTCACAATTTAATTAATCCATCTTTATGGACTAAAACAAAAAATAACATTGGGAATTAAAACACATTTGATTGCATTCCGTTATCAAACATAGTCACTTTTCGCTCTGAAGACATTTCCAGCACAATAGGGTCAGGGAGGGGGTTTGTAAATCAGTGTGGGGTGGATAGATGGCGGGCGGGGGCAGGGGGTTGGGGGGGGGTTGAGAAGGCAATCGGTGCGGGATGGATTGAGGCAGGTGAATTAATACGTGTTGGTTGGAGTATGTAAAATTGTGAGGGGAGAGCACGGGGGATGTCAGTGGTGTTGAATGGGGGGATCAGTATGCGATGCATAGGAGGATCAGTACAGGGTGAATGGGGGTAGACAAAAATGCTGGGGAAACTCAGCGGGTGAGGCAGCATCTATGGAGCGAAGGAAATAGGCAAAGTTTCAGGTCGAAACCCTTCCTCAGACTCTCCCCCCCCATTCTTGAATGGGGGGATCAGTACAGGATGGGGGGGGTTAGCACAGGATGAATGGGTGGATCAGTACAGGATGAATGGGGGTGGGGGTCAGTACAGTGTGGATCGGAGGGTCTGTGCAGGATGAATGGGGGATCACTACAGGATGAATGAGGGGATCAGTACAGGATGAATGGGTGGCTCAGTATAGGATAAATGGGGGGGATCAGTACAGGATGAATGGGGGGCTCAGTATAGGATGAATGGGGGGATCAGTACAGGATGAATGAGGGGATCAGTATAGGATGAATGGGGGGATTAGTACAGGATGAATGGGTGGTTCAGTAAAAAATGAATGGGGGGTTCAGTAAAAGATGAATGGGGGTTCAGTAAAAGATGAATGGGGGATCAGTACAGGGTGAATGAGGGGATCAGTACAGGATGAATGGTGGGAACAGTAAAAGATGAATGGGGAGATCAGTACAGGATGGATAGGGGAATCGGTGCAGGATAAATGGAGGGTGGGTCAGTACGGGATGAATGGGGGGAGCAGTGCAGGATGGATGGGAAAGGGGGTCAGTACAGGATGAATTGGACCCGTGTAGGATGGGGGGGGGGTGGCAGGAGAATCAATGCGAGGTGGATAGGGTGATCAGCGCACGATGAATAGATGGGGGGGGGTAGATGGGGAGGGGAGCACAGGGGATGTCAGTGAGGACTGAATAGAGGCGGGAATGTGGATCAGTGCGGGATGGAGAGGAGGGGTCTCAGGATAAAAGGGGGGGTGGAGGAGGGCGTACGAGAGAGAGAGAGGGGAAGGGGCAGAGGAGTTGAGGAGGAAGGAAGGTCAGCGCTCCTCGGACAACAAAGCTGTCTTGGCTGTCCCTGTCCACCGCCAAAGGGAGTGGCGGTTGGGGTCTCCTCACCACCGCCTCCCCTCCTCTGCCAGCCAACAGCAAGGTGCAGGGCCGAGCGATGCTGCTCAAAGATACTATAGCTATAGGATCTTTGGTGGAGCTGCTTCAGACGGCGGAAGGAGGCCTCCCCCTCCCTCCCTCCTCCCGGCCTCGGCGTGCGGGAGGGTTTGTTTTGAAAGTTCCGTTGGCAGAGTGGCAGGCAGCAGCCGCTACCAGGGCGGGCGGGTGCTGGAGGAGGATGAGATGGAGCCGCTGTCGCGGCCACTGCTGCTGCTGTTTGGAGCCCGTCATTCGCTCCAACCCTCCGTCACCACGCACCTAAAATCTTTGCCCCGCAACACAGCTGCCGCCGACACGAAATGTCACGTTCCTTTTCTCCAGAGATGCTGCCTGACCTGCTCAGTTACTCCAGTTTTTTGTGTCTATCTTCGGTATAAACCAGTATCTGCAGTGCCAAGCTGGGCAAAATGACTCTGCGTTTAGGTTGCCTGGCGGCACTTTGGGTGGTCATTGGCACCCGGGCAACCGTTAATTTTGGGCCCTGATACACCCATCTACCATTCAAGTCTTGAAGGTTTTAGCCTTCATGATCCCCCCTGGGCAGAATGTACCAGATCCTCGCCACACTGAATTGAAAAAAAATCTGATCTCCCCTTTGTTTTGAGGAGTTACTATAAATCTAAGAACCATTGATACCATTGCAGATGTATGAATGAATTATATCTTTTATTTCGAACGATTAAAAAAAAGAAAAGATGAAAATGAATAATAAATAAAGGAAAATTATATATATACATATATATATATACATAAATACATACACACATACATACATATACATGTACATATATACATACATACATATACACACATACACATATACATAACATATATGTACATACATAAATTAAAAAATCAAAAGCCAATTTCAACATAATACACATTAGACTCGTTCGAAAAGGGATAGGAAGAAGCCTATGCTTGTCAAGTCCTACCCCCATTCTTCACCATTAACAAATGCAAAATTCAATAAAATAAACTAAACAGACAATTCAAATAAAACTACTCCAATCAAGCTATTAAGAAAAAAGAACAAAAAAAGAAAAGAACAAAAAGAACAAGCACCATTAACATCTGTGAGATTTACATTCTCTATCCTCATTACTGTACTTTTCAAAGATATATCTTTTGTACATTTTTTAAAATTGCATTATATTCATACTTTGTTTAATCGTTTCGTCAAGACCATTCCACAAAACCACCCCACAAATGGAAATACACATACTTTTTAAATTGGTCCGAGCATAATGCTGTTTCAAATTTAGTTTCCCTCTAAAGTTATAACCCCCCTCTCTGTCTTTGAACAGTTTTTGTATTACAGGTAGCAGTTTATTTTTTGCTTTATAAATTATTTGTGCAGTCTTGAATTCTACCAGATCCTTAATCTTTAAGGTGTGTAATTTTAAATACAGTATATTAGTGTGTTCATGATATCCTACATTGTTTACTATACGAATAGCTCTTTTTTGTAGTGTGCTTAGTGATTGTAAGGTGGTTTTGTAGGTGTTGCCCCATACTTCCACACAGTAATTTAAATACGGTAACACAAGTGAGCTGTACAGAATATACAGTGCTCTCTCATTCAAAACATGCCTTGCTTTCCCCATCACTCCAATACTCCGTGCTACTTTTGCTCTCACATGTTTTATATGGGGTTTCCAGCAGATTTTGTGATCAAGAATCACACCCAGAAATGTATGTAAGTTCTTCCTATTTACTCTAATGGCTTAATTTAAAAAAATATATACCTGCGGGCTGTCTCTGTTTCAATGAAAACAATCTTTGGTTATTTATTTCTTCCCTCATTGGCCCATTTCCAGTGCTGACAATATCATCAAAAGTCTCTTTTGCACCCTTTGGCAATCATATTTTTCCTGTTAAGTGGTGACCGGAACTATATGCAGTACTCGAGCTTTGGCTTAAGTGATGTGTATAGTCCCTCTCTAATCTTTCTGCTGATCTGTATTCCTCTGGGACTTGTACTGCCCACAGCTGGGACTTCAAAGCATTGGATAGATACCATCACTGTTTTCTCAAAATCTTCCAACTCCACTAGCAGGATAAGCAGAATATCATCTGTGTTATTTCGTAGACCAAGCAATTAGGCCCTTATATTCTTGAAAGGTATGTGAGCGGGCTACATGAATTGAATGCCAAACGCAACACCCCAAATGAACACTCTGCTCACAAGTCCACCACAGAAGTGGGCAGAGGAAAAGATTCAATTATATTCTCGGAATAATGGGGGAAAATAAAGCAACATCTATAACCGTAGGAATCTCTGGACACTTGTGCTCAGAGTGGAGAAGGAGCGTTCAGGGTGCTACTCATCATATCTGATCCATGCATTAGGAGCCCTCAGAAGCAGAATGTAAATGATGGAAAGAGAATACCAACTCCAAAACTGTCCTGCTCTACCTCCCACACATAGTAAAATCTATAGGTCTCACATTTGCCCTGGTAGTTAGCTTGGAAGCCACTGAAGTGGAGTGGGAAAAAAAGTTGCCTTGGATTCTAACAGCCTGCCAAAAAAGACAACCATCCTTCATATATTCCTTCATCCTGTGTCCCTTTTTAATAAACTTAATGCCCTGTCCTGCTTTTAAGGATCTGTGGACTTAAACCCCAATGTCGCTTTGTTCCTCTATCACTCAATATCTTCCTATTCATTAGAAATTCCCTAACCTTGTTCCCACGAGTATAGCCATATGCCATATTTAAATATATATTTTTTTAATAATATTTTTATTAGAGGCAGGTACATATCATATTGATAACATTTAATGTATTTCATTCCTACATTACTAATATTATCGATCGATATTCGCGCTGCCTCTAGTAGTTTTTTTATAATATAGATAGAAAATAAGAGAATAGCAGAAAAAGAAAAAAAGGGATAATAAAGAAGAATGGAATAACTTACTAAAAGTACAACATTGGAGATATATTCGTACATTTTAAAATATAACTTTTCATCTAATCCATAATTTGAGTTTCAGTCAGGTTCTCGTGTCGAACCAGTCTGTCCCTTCAAGTAGTCAATAAATGGAGACCATGTTCTGATAAATAGTTCTTGTTTGTCCATTAGGACAAATCTAATTCTTTCCAAATGTAAGGTCTCCGACATTTCCATAATCCACATTTGGGGTTATAGGACCTTTCCAAAATTTTAATATTAATTTTTTTCCAGTTATTATACTATAATCGATAAGGTTTCTTTGAGTTGTTGTAAGTGTTTGACTTGGTTCTAATATTCCTAGTATTATTAATTTTGAATCGGGATCCAATTGAGTATTGACACTATAGATATTATTCTAAAAATGTCTGCCCAAATTTTTTTGATTTTTGTACAATTCGCGAATGTATGAGTTGGGTTAGCATCTAAATGTTGACATTTATCACAAATAGGGGAGATATGTGGGAAGATTCTGTTTAGTTTTGTTTTAGAATAATGTAATCTATGTAGTACTTTGAATTGTATTAGAGAGAGTCTGGCATTTAATGAACATTGATGTATATGTTGTAAACTTTCATCCCAAGTATCTTTCGTTATTGTTTGGTTTAGTTCATTTTCCCATGTTTGCCTATATAAATACGTCGATGGTATCTCACCATCTAATAAAGTGTTATATATATGAGATATTAATTTTTCTGTATTAGGGTGTTTATAGATACATAGATACATAGAAAATAGGTGCAGGAGTAGGCCATTCGGCCCTTCGAGCCTGCACCGCCATTCAATATGATCATGGCTGATCATCCAACTCGGTATCCCGTACCTGCCTTCTCTCCATACCCCCTGATCCCTTTAGCCACAAGGGCCACATCTAACTCCCTCTTAAATATAGCCAATGAACTGGCCTCAACTACCCTCTGTGGCAGAGAGTTCCAGAGATTCACCACTCTCTGTGTGAAAAAGATTTTCCTCATCTCGGTCATCTTATTCAAACAGTCATCAAGGATTTCTGGATCTCTAGTTCTAAAGTTTTGAGTGTTTGCTTTAACATAATCTCTGTTGTAGATATCTGAAAAAATCATTTAAGTGGAGTCCATACGTCTGCTGTAGCTCCTGAAATGAAAGAAAGGTGCCTTTCTTATAAAGTTGTCCCATCATTTTAATTCCATAATTTTTCCATTGTATGAAACCTATATCTAACCTAGAAGGTTTAAATAAAGGGTTATTCGCGATGGGAAGAAAGAGTGATAAATTATCCAATCGGTCCATACGATGGATGGAGAAATCTTCAGGCTGAGTATGGGGAGCTGGGGTTGAGCCATATCTCTGTGAAACGGAGCACAGAGCATTCCCTCAGCTCCCTTTGGTAAACAAGCTATTGGCAATGATTGTTCAGAATGAATGTCCTTGTTCCAATAATTTTGAATATCCATATGATGACATTGAGGGAAATTTTCCAGCCATACAATATGGCATTGGTTAAACAGGCAAAAGCCGGTGGAGGGTATTCTGACTGCAGATGTGACTGAGGTTTGAACACCTTTTCAGAATTGACAACTGTCACCAAATCAGTAAAATTCCAACCTGCAAATTGCCAGGCAACCATGATATTCAATAATATTTTTTATGGAGAGAAATTCATTACCACTGCTTCAACCATTTGCAGGATAAACTAGTAATAGATTGAGGATGCTCAGTTTTACACTGATTAATTCTAATTTCACAAAATGGATTTTTTCAGCCATGGTGGAACCAAATATCATCAAATAATTCATTGGGGTTGTTGAAATTTCCTATATGATATTTGCCTAGATGGCCACGCATCATTGCTTTGGTTCATGAAAGAAACAAAATAAATTCTAGAGAGCGCTCACAGCTTTTGTAAATTCACATTCATATGGATCTTGGATGTTTTTTAGAAAATTCATTTGGATGTCCTTCAATTAAAAACTTTATGAAAGGAATCTGAATTGTAATTTATCAAAACCAACTTGGACGAGTAAGCAAGCTATGTTCCAAGTGAGTTGACTTAAAAATTATTTGATTTTTTGGGGCAATAAGATTATTTTGCTAGTTTTCATTTCTGCATGTGAAATTTGTGAATGTCTTGTATTTGTGGTAGAATTAAAATTAATTTAAGGTTTTGTTTTGCCTTAAATGATACCAATTTGAATCAATACTAGAAACGGGCTCTAGATCAATGGATGCTCTCTTGGTAATTTCATCTGTCCTTTATCTTGTTTTGGATAAAAAGAGTAGTGAGTACTCCACAAAGCAGATAGTAGTAGTAGAACAAAGTAGTACAATAGTAATATATTAAGTTAATAGTCATGTGCCAACATTGAAATTACTTGTTTATTTTTAGGTAACAATGATGTGCATGTACTACAACACATTTTTGTTGATAGGTTTGCAATTATGACCCTGACCTGATTATTTCTTATTTTAGTTTTCTATCTCCTAGTCTGTAATATTAAATAAAAACGCAATACTACAGGTGCTGGAATCATGAGGGGAACATCAAGCACATTGTGATTAAAAAGAAAGCTCAGGAATGCCCTCACAAGACATTTGAGGAGATTTGCACGTTGCTGAATACTCTTTTGAATTTCTACAGGTGTATGTATGATGGGGATCATGGCCTACTTTGGTAATTCGAGCATCAGGAAGAAGGAGGCTTCTTCTTCTTCAGTGTCCTTATGCTATATAGTGGCTCGTCACTGCTGTACACATCGTTGCGCTATTGGAGTGTTAAGTGCAAGGTCTGTAGTAGCACATGGATTATCCAGCAATGGGCAGTGCAGTAGATGTTGCATTGTCTTCGTCTGTGTGCCACAGTCACAGGTTGTTTTACCCTCGATGTAGCCCCATTTGTGCATTGTCACCCTTGACCGCCTGACCCCGGTTCGCAGTCGGTTGAGACATCTCAAGTTCAGCCAGTGTTCATCAGCACCTGGTGGTACGCGCTCTGCTGCTGGTATGCCCACCTTGGTGGAAATAGGGACAGTGGCTAGTCTGTTCTTCTACGTCTGGAGGCGAGCTTCAGTTGGTGTTGTTTCCAATGGGGTGACGCTGGTTAGGAAGCTCTTATGGGATTTTAATTGCCTAGGAGGGGGCACATGGTTGTGTAATGGGTGTCTATCGTCGTGTCAGTTGTTTCAGACGCTTGCAACAGCTCTCCTGATGTCTGGGGGAGCAATGCCAGCCAGTAGGTAGACGAGGGTACTGAAAGTGGTGGACAGTGCCCAATCTATCACAGGCATTGACTTCCCAACCGTCGAAGGAATCTATGGGAAGAGCTGTCTCAACAAAGTAACTTAGTAAATAAAATCAAAGTAGCTGCACTACCCTGGCCATGTTCTCATCTCACTGCTACTATTGGGAAGAAAGTGCAGGAGCCTGAGAACAGTCACCTCCAGGTTCAAGAACAACATCATCAGGCCCTTGAACAACACTGCACCACCCTACCACAGCACCGAACTACTGAGGTTACACTTTGTACTTGCTCTATCGGGATCTTGTTTTCCTAGAATAAAATGTACTGGATATTTATTTAATGTGTTGTTGCATTTAATGTGCCTGTAGACCTGCACTGAGGAAGAATGTTATTGTCCTAGTGCAAATGACAATTAAACACTCTTGTAGTCACTGAACTTCATTGACAAGGAAATTATCCACCGGTTCTCCGCTTTCTACCCGCTTCTCAACCGCCGGCACGGCCGGTCGCCTTGCACATGCGCACTGCCATGGCCTGCACACCCCCCTCCCCCCCACCTGCACATGCGCACAACCACGGCCAGCGCATCATCGGCCGTGGTTGTGTGCATGTGCTGCCTTGCACATGCGCAATGCCACGGCAACTGGTCGGCACTGAGCACTTTCTCCCTCCCTTTGCATTGTGGGAGATCTGGCCGCCATTGCTGTCAGGTCGCCGCCTCTGAAAACCAATGCAGAATCACTCCCTGGAGCTGGAGTAACTCCCTGGAGTAACTCTTGCTTCTTGGTTTCCTGGTCGTCCAAAAATATTCCAAATGGAATTTAAACGAGTGGACCCTCCACCACCGACCTCCAAACTCTGAAAAATATCAGCCTATTGCACTTTGTTTATTTATTGTGTATATATATGGTCTATGGTATATAGACACACTGAACTTTTATCTCCTGTTCTGTATTATGTTTACATATTCTGTTGTGCTGCAGTAAGCAAGAATTTCATTGCCCTATCTGGGACACATGACAATAAAACTCTCGACTCTTGACTTGGACTTGAGCAACAAAGGCTTCTTGGGAGAAAAGAGCTACCTTAAATTTAGTTGCATCTGGTTGGGTAACTATGGTAGGGTGAAGACAATTCCATGCTTTAATTGTGCGGTGGAACTCCATAGAGCAGCCAGCATCTCTGGATAGAAGAAATTGGGTGACGTTTCAGGTAGAGACCTTTCTTTAGATTTCCTCTGGTTTTAGTGTTTTTAGTTTAATTTAAAGATACAGCGTGGAAACAGGCCCTTCGGCCCACCGAGTCCACGCCGACCACCGATCACCCCGTACACTAGTTCTATCCCATACATTAGCGATGCGAGTCAAGAGTGTTTTATTCTCTCATGTCCCAGTTAGAACAATGAAATCCTTACTTGCAGCAGCACAACAGAATATGTAAACATATTACTCTGTAAACAATGTTATAAACGAGAAAACAGTATATATTTATATTTATATATATGTGTGTGTGTGTATAGCACGCACGCACGCACGCACCCGCGCGCACGCACGCACGCACCCGCGCGTGCGCGCGCACACACACACACACACACACACACACACACACACTTACACACACTTACACTTACTTACTTACACACACTTACCTACACACACTTACTTACACACACTTACTTACACACTTACGTACACACTTACTTACACACTTACTTACACACTTACTTACTTACACACTTACTTACTTACTTACTCTCCTGGGATTAATAAAGTTCTATCGTATAGTATCGTGTATGTAGGAAGGAACTGCAGATGCTGGTTTAAACTGAAGATAGATTTTAAAAAACTGGAGTAACTCAACAGGTCAGACAGAATCTCGACAAAAGGAAAATATTACGTTTTGGGTTGGATCTGAAAAAGGTTCCTGCACACCTTTGGAATGTGGAGGGAAACGAGCACCCGGAGAAAACCCATGGGATCAGAGGGAAAAGCATACATACAGCACCCATATTCAGGATCAATTCTGGGTCTCTGGCACTTTTAGGCAGCATCTTTATGGCCAATGTACTGCCCGATAGTCTTGAACTGAATTAAAACATACAGTAGCTGTATAGGGGGACATAGCGCCACTTAGATTTAAGACTGAAAATGGATAGTTTTTTTTTTAGTAACCAAAGTTATCAACGTATAATTTTTTGTGTGTTGGAAAACAAAATATAGTGGCCCAGCTGGCTCCCTCTCTCTCGCCTCGGCATTCCCAGAATCATTTGCCGTTTTGCGAGGACAGCTGCATCTGCGGTTCCTTCCTGTTGGGGGGGAGCGGGGAGCCCTGGCCCTTGGCGGGTCCTGGTCCGTTCCCTCCGCGGGTGCTGCTTGGCCCACTGAGTTTCTCCAGCACTCTGTTTTTTGTTTGGCTCTGAGTTGAAGGTGGACACGGGGGGCTGGGGTGGCTCAGCGGGACGGGCGGCGGCTCTGGGGAGAGGGAGTCGGTGGCGTTACGGGTCGAGACCCTTCTTCAGACAATCACAAGTACTCTCACCGACGAGAGTTCAGTTCAGTCTGAAGAAGGGTCTTCTCTCCAGAGTCGCTGCTTGTCCCACTGAGTTACTCCAGCTTTATGTCTATCTTCAATATCAGAGTTAAATAAAAAACACAGAGCGCTGGAGGAACTCAGTGGGCTAGGCGACATCTGTGGAGGTAACGGATTAGGAGTTGTTTCGGGCCAGGGTTCTTCTTAAATAGGAAGGAACTGCAGATCAGGCATATTCTTACGATTTAAATCGGAATTCTGATTTTGTTTGTTTTCCTATTTGTCAATTGTTTGTGCCCGATTATTTGGCGGCCAATCAACCGCTGTCTCTCCGGGGGTTGCGTCCAATCACCGACCAGCTTCCCTTAAAATTCCCGTCAATCAACAAATCGGTCTCCTCCCGTCTAATCAGCCGCTGTCTCCAAGGACATTGTGTCCAATCACATAATGCGCTGGTCACTCGGCGGCCAAGCAAACGCAGTCTCCGAGGGGCGTTGTGGCCAATCACCGACCAGCTTCCCTTACTGAAGCAGACGATGGCTGCAGCCAACATAGAGAGAGAGAGATGCAAGAAAGCAGCTATGGCATATAATACACAATAAACTGTATTACAAATACACAATAAACAAGTTATGCATTATTGTACTCTTACATGTGCATGACCACATCATTTTTTTTTCTCAACAAAATGGCACCGTGTAAAATACTGATTTCCTCAGCAAAATACTGATTTTCAGGTACTAGAATACTGAAATGCTCTGACAAAACTTGGCAGCACTGGAGAAGTTGTTGAGGGTAAGGTCCAGCTCTGCGAGGTGGAGGAGAGTATTGGTAGATACTTATTGGTATTGGTAGATCTTATTGAGATATGTTTTCAGTAGTTGAAGTATAATATACATTGCTAATGTAGGCAGTCCTGCAGGATTGAGGATGCCTTTATCCACTTCTGTTTTGTGGGTTCTGAAGTGGCTATTCGGAACCACAGATTCCACGGAGAGGGCAGGTGGTAGCAGACTGTAGGTGGGTAGTTTGAAGTGGTTTTCTTCCACTGCTTATGTTAGGCTTCTGGTTTCTAATATGCATGCCTAAAATGTCTAATTGTTGCCTAAAATCTTGAAGACACTTCATTTAGTTGCTGTTAGAATGAAAATAATTAAGTTCTCTTTTCTGAATAGTTAGATGATGAACTTAAGGGGATTTCTTTTGTAAAGCCATTTTGGTTTGTGGCTTCCTACCCACTTCCGTCATTGATATATTGCTTTCACTTCCTGTGCTTTGAGATTTTTAAGTGGACATTTGACACTTGGAAAGAGTAGGTCTGACCATTACTGGAGTGAGGCATTTATTCAATCAACATTCCCGTTAAATTAACATCTCCACATGACACTGCCAAGTAGGCAGACATTGTTGGCAGTGAGGATTGAGTAATAGAGGTCAGTAAATATTGTGAAAGTTTATTTGACAATTTAGCTTTTCTTCTGTGTTAAACGGTTCATATAGTATGTTTTGTTGAATGATGGAATTATTTCAATGAATTATTTTTTTAATGCTCATGTACAGTTGCTTCAGTATACAAGTTAGCCTTGGCCCTGAGAGGTCCTGTTGAATGAATTTGCAGCATGATCGTTTAAAATCAAGTGAATTAATTTGTTGATTTCCAGTTTCTAATAAGGTTTACTTTCAGTGGTGTATGTCTTAACATCTGGTTATGTGATTTAAAAACAACCATCAGGCCTGTATTTAGTACACTTAAGTAAGGACATACTGAGTTACATGTATGCTGGCATATCTGTTACTCCATTCCCTTGCTTGGCTTCGGGTGAAGTGTCAAGTTGTCTTACAACTTTAGGCTGTGCATGACATAAGCAAGAAGAAGGTGAAGTGTAATAATGCTTGTGAATCCTGGCATGATTGGGATCCATCTCTAGGCATTCATCTCTCCAATCTTACACCAGTCATATCTGATGTAGGATTAGAGTTCCAATTAATTTGAATGTGGCTTTGCAGCTCTGGTTAGATGAAGGATATATAAGGAGAGGTTGATTATTAAAACACTATTAGAAACTAAATAAAATAATGTCCTTATGTTGATTGTTTAAGACATTTGTGCCTGCAGCACTCTTGTTCCATCCACTGATCCTTGTAGTCTTGCAAATTTTTCACCACAATAAATTAATCTAAATTCCCTCAAAGTTTGAGTTGCCAAGCCCAGGTCGTTACGATAGGAAAAACGTTGGCTTAGCACAAATCTCTTGGGAATGCCACTATTTGCTTTCCTCCATTCAAAAAACTCTTCACCATGACCTACCGATTCTGTAACTTAGCAAGCATTGTACCCATGCTATAAATGCCCCCATGCTTCCAAAAGCCTTTTGGAAGTCCACATCAACTTCCTTGCCCTCTTCAATGCTGTTATCTCATCAAAACATTTTATAGTGGTTAATCATTATTTGCCCTTAATTCAATGTTGCCGTGCCTTAATTAAAGCTTTATCCTCCATTGTTAATCTTGTTCCTGGTCAGTGTTCTCCAAAGGTTTCTCGTCGGTGAGGTTAAAAAGTTTCTAATATTTCCATGCTTACAATTTTTAATCGGTATCTCAACTGTTGCCTGCTTCATTGTTACTTTGAAATCACCCTCTTCCCTGGAGAAAACATGCAAAGTACTCTATACAAAGTCATCAGTCTGAAGAAGGGTCTCGACCCGAAACGTTGCTTATTTCCTTCGCTCCATTGATGTTGCCTCACCCGCTGAGTTTCTCCAGCATTTGTGTCTACCTTCGATTTTCCAGCATCTGCAGTTCCTTCTTAAACAAAGTACTCTATTTGGTATCTTACCATCTCCCTTAGCCTTCATTTACGTTCTTATTTTAGTCCTTGGATCCCGCTCTACCATGCTAGAATGTGATAGTTGCATTCCAAAGAACCCCCATGCTATAGAAAATTGTTTTAAAACAATTGTGCCAATAGGAAAACTAAGAGAATTTCAGACTCGCAATAACAAAGTTAATTTTACCACAGGATGTCATGTTCAGTACAGATGTATGGACCGAAGGGTCTGTTCCTGTGCTGTACTGTTCAATGTTCCTTTTTCAAAATTAAGTGTTTTACTAACTATAGTCTATTTTGTTACAGGAAGCTAAAAATACTAAAGGGCCTGTCCCACTTAGGCTATATTTAGGCGACTGGCGGCGACTGTCATAGTCGTAGCAGGTTGCCGAAAAAACGGCGACTAGACCCCCCTCTGACATAAAATTTGAAATAGAGTAAAGTCAAGTCAAGTTTATTCGTCACATACACATACGAGATATGCAGTGAAATGAAAAGTGGCAATGCTCGCGGACTTTGACAAACAAACAAACTACAAACAGAACGGAACAGAATCACATATTTTACATATTAAATATTGTGGGCGGAAGGAAAAAGGGGGGAAAAAAACAACAATTTTTTAAAAGAAACTAGAATGGTACGGTAAAGTTAGTCCCTGGTGAGATAGGAGTTTACAGTCCTAATGGCCTCTGGGATTAAACTCCTTCTCAACCTCTCCGTTCTCACAGCATGGCAACGGAGGCGTTTGCCTGATCGTAGCAGCTGGAACAGTCCGTTGCAGGTGTGGAAGGGGTCTCCCATGATCTTATTGGCTCTGGAGTTGCACCTCCTGATGTATAGTTCCTGCAGAGGGGTGAGTGTAGTTCCCATAGTGCGTTCAGCCGAACGCACTACTCTCTGCAGCGCCTTCTTGTCCTGGGCAGAGCAATTCCCAAACCAGATTGCGATATTTCCAGACAAGATGCTTTCTACAGCCACTGAGTAGAAGCACTGGAGGATCCTCGGAGACACTCTGAATTTCCTCAATTGCCTGAGGTGGTAAAGGCGCTGCCTTGCCTTACTCACGAGTGCTGCAGCGTGTGATGTCCATGTCATATCCTCAGAGATGTGGACTCCCAGGTATTTAAAACAGCTCACCCTATCCACAGTACCCCATTTATCCTCAATGGTGTGTACATCCTCGGATGATGTGCCCTCCTAAAGTCCACGATCAGCTCCTTCGTTTTTTTGATGTTCAAGAGGAGGCTGTTGTCCTGACATCAGAGTGCTGTTGTCCTGACACCAGGTAAATCTTTACTTTAACAACAACAAAAAAACTAAACCAGCACCTGGCGACAACCTACGTCACCTGCCGACAATCTACGTTAACCTGGCGACAACGACGACAGCACCTACGTCAGGAGAAGTCAAGCTGCGCTCATTGGCATCAAACCCACTGTCACTGACTGTCTCCGAAAATTTTTCAACATGTTATAAATCCAGCGGCGACCAGAAAGACGTTACGACTCTTTGGACGACTGAGAAGACCACTCACAACCATACAGGTAACATCCCGGCGACCATGTGGCAACAGCCTCGTCGCCTGTAGTCGCCTAAAAAATCGCCTAAGTGGGACAGACCCTTAAAGGTTGTGTGTAACATTGTTTAATAGAGTATTGCTTGTCATTCTGGACGACAGATGGCGCAATGGGCTAAGTGTTCGGCTGGCAACCGGAAGGTAGCCGGTTCGAATCCCGCTTGGAGTGCATACTGTCGTTGTGTCCTTGGGCAAGACACTTCACCCACATTTGCCTGCGTGTGAATGTGTGTGATTGGTGGTGGTCGGAGGGGCCGTAGGCGCAGATTAGCAGCCACGCTTCCGTCAGTCTGCCCCAGGGCAGCTGTGGCTACAGAAGTAGCTCACCACCACCGAGTGTGACTGAGGAGTGAATGAATAATGCGATGTAAAGCGCCTTGAGTATTAGAAAGGCGCTATATAAATCCAATCCATTATTATTATTATTATTATTATTCTCCACAGTAACTTTTAATGACCTCCTGTGGTGAAACAGACAGCCTGAATTTTTAGAGATGATGGTTCCTGACTGCGCTATTGCCAATTTAGCCCACATAGTACAAATAGTGTTCCCTAATTCGTCAATTGTGTTGCATTCAGATTGCATTATGCAAGCCCACATTATAGCAGAACTACCTGCACTACCGTTATTGCTGTTTTATATGCCTATAGAATACATTTTGATTATCAATTATATTACCTGCTAATCCTCATATTTTTCCTATAGCTCTCACTAGACTAAGTGGGACTCGTTGGGTCCCATGTTCACACGGGGGCTGGTCCCCCAACGCAATATTCCACCTCCCCACCAATTCCAATATTGGTGGCCAGTGGGGGGGGGGGCTTTCTGGAGCGCTAGTATTAGTGTTGTGGGCCGAAGGGACTGGTTTCCAGAGGGATGGTATGGACATTGTGGGCTGAATGGATTCTTGGGCTGGCAGCTCAGTCACTCATGCCTGGTGGGCTGGCAGTTCAGTCACTCAGGGCTGGTGGGGTGGCAGTTCAGTCACTCAGGGCTGGTGGGCTGGCGGCAGTTCAGTCACTCAGGGCTGGTGGGCTGGCAGTTCAGTCACTCAGAGCTGGTGGGCAGGCAGTTCACTCACTCACGGCTGGTGGGCTGGCAGTTCACTCATGGCTATTCCTTGAAATTCCATTTCAAGCAGAGTGCAGGCCACCAAATTCAAATGCAATTTCATACCATTTCAAGCAGAATGCAGGCCACCAAATTCAAATACAATTTCATACCATTTCAAGCAGAGTGCAGGCCACCAAATTCAAATGCAATTTCATACCATTTCAAGCAGAGTGCAGGCCACCAAATTCAAATGCAATTTCATACCATTCCAACTGTTAAAACTGAGTTATTTTGTCAATCTAAAGTCAACTTGACTCAAACGCTTGTAGCTGTTGAAATTGATTCTTTATTCAGCTGAGACTAGTCTCTGAACCTTCCAACACAGAGCTGGAAGCTCTGGGGCGGGTCCAGCGAATAGTAACTTTGATACAAACTCATGGCATTTATATAGGTATTAGACATTTCAGATACAGAGGGTATGATAACCTAGTAACCAATCATCTGAGTCCTTCTCGTGATTTACAACAGCAGTCACATGATCCCCCCTTCTCTGGCCTAATTTTACAACCTTCGCTTGCCTGTGGTTTAACTTTGTTTAGAATTATTTTATTTCAACACAGCAAAACCCCAGTAGGCTCAATTATCAAAGACCACTCCTCAAAATATAAGATACACACATATAATACAATGATCACACAAGTCATACACACTTTCCATACCAAGAAGATATTTCTATAAATCTAAACAGTCTAATGTTTACAGTCCTACTAAGACACAATACATTTCACAAATGGTTTCACTACAATTTTACACAGTTTAAAATACCATTACCTATGTATTAAAAACATTATTTATATGAGTTCACCGAATTACACAGCTTCTAAGCTAAATTCAAAACCCACACACACCTCCCAACTCCAAGCATACATGGGTCGTAAATCTGTCAACTTAATTAATAAGTGTTTGGTGCCAGGATACAACTTCATTCTACATTACAGCCTCCCTTTCCTGCTATCTCTGGGAGATGGATTTCCGATCTCATCTGCAAGATCTTTTATAAATATTACAGAACACAGGGTAAATTTACAACTTCAGACCATTACCTCAAAAGTACAGCTTCTCGATCCCTTATCTCAACCTCATTATAATTTAACATAGCCAAAGCTAACCACAGAGTCTATTATCCCTCAGCCTTGAATTCTGTCTCAAACTCAGCATAACAGCCATAACTCTTCACCTTTATGTCACATTCAGAGCTCAAGAATGTGCCATAGAGAAAGAGCAGATGACCTCTGGCCTAAGAAGAGGCCTTTTTCAGCTATCCATTCTTCAACACAAAATCATATCAAATACAATTTCCTCCAGCGTTATAATTGCCTCAAAGCAATAAACTAAGCTATGCAGATTCAGATTAGCGTTTCTATGTTTTGATTCATCCGTTCCCTGTGTGTGTTTCTTTGTACTTTATTTCTTTAGGATACATGTGTTTCTGAAAACCTTAAGCTTTTCTTACAACTTAACATAGGTTCAAAACCCGAAAGTTACTATCTGAGCAATTCTATTATATAATATTTCCTCACAACCAGAGTGCAGGCCACCAAATTCAAATGCAATTTCATACCATTCCAAGCAGAGTGCAGGCCACCAAATTCAAATGCAATTTTATACCATTCCAAGCAGAGTGCAGGCCACCAAATTCAAAAGCAATTTCATACCATTTGGCAGAGCTCGAAATTAGTGGTTGCCCGGGTGCCATTGACCACAGAAAGTGTCCCCGGGCAACCTAAACGCCGACTCATTTTGCCCTGCTTGGCACCCAAATACTGGTTTATACCGTTGACGCAAAAAACTGGAGTAACACCGCGGGTCAGGCAGCATCTCCAGCGAATAGGAACTGACGTTTCGGGTCGGCGACTGTATTCCTCTAGGATCTTTGATTGCGGGTCAAAGATACTAGGTGCGTGGTGACGAAGGGTCGGGGCGAATGACGGGCCCCGAACAGCGGCCGCAACAGCGGCTCCACCGCCTCCTCCTCCCGCACCCCGCCCGGCGGAAGGAGGCCTCCCTCTCCCTCCCTCCTCCCGGCCTCGGCGTGCGGGAGGGGGTGTTTTGAAAGCGCCTTTTGCGGATTTGCCATCAGCAGCTCCTATCGCCCTGATAACGGTCGCTGCTTGCAACTCCGCTAATGGCGCTTTCAAACCAACCCCTCTTGCACGCCGAGGCCGGGAGGAGGGAGGGAGAGGGAGGTCTCCTTCTGCCGTCTGAAGCAGCTGCACCAAAGATCCTGCAGCTATAGGATCTTTGAGCTGCACCGCTCGGCCCCGCACCTTCCTGTCGGCTGGAGGAGGCGGCGGCACTTTGGCGTTGGACAGGGACGGCCAAGGCAGCGGGGCGATGTTGTCCGAGGAGCCCTGACCTTCCTTTCTCCCCACCTACTCTGCCCCTTTCCCCCCCCCACTCTTTCTCTCTCTCTCTCTCTTGTACTCCCCCCTCCACCCCTCTTATCCTGGGACCCCTCCTCTCCACCCCGCACTGATCCCCATTCCCTCCTCTATTCAGTCCTCACTGACATCCACTGTGCTCCCCTCCCCATCTACCCCCCCCAATCTATTCATCACACTACCCACCTCGCATTGATTCTCCTGCCACCCCCCCCCCCCCATCCATCCTACACTGGTCCCCCAATTCATCCTGTACTGACCTCCCTTCCCATCCATCCGGCACTTCTCCCCCCATTCATACTGCACTGATCCTCTCATTCATCCCGTACTGACCCACCCTCCATTTACCCTGCACCAATCCCCCCATCCATCCTGTAGTGATCATCCCATTCATCTTTTACTGATCTCCCATTCATCCTTTACTGATCCCCTCATTCATCCTGTAGTTATCCCCCATTCCTTGCATAGACCCTCCGATCCACAATGTCCTGACCCCCCCCCATTCATCCTGTGCTGAACCCCCCCATCCATCCTGTACTCGACCCAAAACGTTGCCTATTTCCTTAGCTCCATAGATGCTGCCTCACCCGCTGAATTTCTCCTGCATTTTTGTCTACCCCCATTCATCCTGTACTGAACCCCCATTCATCCTATACTGACCCCCCCATCCATCCCATACTGATCCCCCCCCATTCAACACCACTGACATCCCCCGTGCTCTACCCTCACAATTTTACATACTCCAACCAACACGTACTAATTCACCTGCCTCAATCCATCCATTCCGCACCGATTGCCTTCTCAACCCCCCCCCCCCGCCATCTATCCACCCCTCACTGATTCACACACCCCCTGACCCTATTGTGCTTCTGGATCTTCAGAGCGAACATTGATTATGTTTGTTAACGGAATGTAATCAAATGTGTTATAATTTCCAATTTTATTATTTGTTTTGACACCTTTAAACATATTACCAAAAGAACATTTGCTGCAGTTTTGTCCTTTGGCCATCTCTTGTCAGTTAGTGTAATGTTTAACCTGTCAGATGGGTATAGTCGGTTTTAGCAGCTATTCTCATAAAATGCCTTTAGAAATTTCCTTGCAACCTGTATATTTTGTTATGGATAAATTATGTGGGAACCCAGAGTGTTTCTGTGCCAATAGCAATAACGACCCATGCTATGGCCATGTCATGGTAATTTTCGGTCCTTCACAGAAAACATGCTTGCATCAATCTGTAGTGTGTATTGTTAAGCATATATGCTACCATAGTCCAGGATTTATTGAAGCAGGTTGATCATATGCTGAATAATCCAACCACATTTTTGTTTTGGAAGTGGAAAGAACTAATAGAAATTGCATTATTGCAATGTGTAAAAAGAGTTGAGATATTGTATTATACTTTTGCTGCATGTCATTGTGGTATATATCATGTCTTGATTGGTGAATATGTTTAGTTTGTGAGTTATTTGAAGCAGAAATAATATGTGAATGTAGACAAAAGTGCTGGAGAAACTCAACTGATGGGTTTCGGCCTGAAACGTTGCCTATTTCCTTCGCCCCATAAATACTGCTGCACCCGCTGAGTTTCTCCAGCACTTTTGTCTACCTTCGATTTTCCAGCATCTGCAGTTCCTTCTTGAACATAATATGTGAATGCTTCATTGAGCATAATTCCGACTGGTAACTACTCATTTCGTCCGAACACATTATCGCACGCGTCATGCAAACCGTCTTCAATGACCACCTAAACTGTCATTTGGCAACCTAAAAAGCTGTCAAGGTTGCCCGGCTGGCAACAGGGGAAAAAAGTTAAGCGAGAGCCCTGTTTGGGCTTTATACTCCTGGCCCCCCGGAAGGGGCGTTACCTTCATAATGTTGATTGACAGGCGAGAGGACCAATCAGCTGATCTCATGATTTTTAAAACATTCATAACTTTTTTATTTTTAATTGATCGGAAAAATCCTCGGGGCTACCTCAGTGGAGGAGGACTGAGTAAGATGGCCAAAAATCATAGCGATATATGGCAGCATTTTTTTGTAAAATCAATATACAGCGCAGACAGGAAGTGGTCAAGATGAGACTTTTAGTTATATAGATTTTCATTTTCATTTCCCCCGAATCTTTTGTTATTGGCTTCGTTCTATTTTTTTCAGTCTGACTATCAAATGAAGCCCTCCTGCTTTCTTTTGTGTAGTTCTTTTGTTATCCAGGGACCTCTGGATTTGCTGCTTGTTATTTTGCCTCAACCACACTTGAACCATTTTTTCCCTTAAAGGCAGTCCATTGTTTTAGTTCTGCTTATCATTATTATGATTCCAATTGTCCTGGACCAAATTGCTCTCACTTGAAATTTGCCTTTATTTATTTGTAGTTTGGATTGCTCTTTCTCCTTTCTTGTAGCTAACCTAAATATTAGTACTATCTCACAAAATATTCACCTAATGAAACGGTGCATGTGATTCACTTAAATTCCTAGAACAGTTGACGGTGTGGGTGGCGGAGGCAGAAAAAATACTCGTACATCATGGAGACACTCCTTTTGGGCCACCTTGTCCATGCAGACCAAGATGCCCCATTTAAGCTAGACCCACTTATTCACGAATAACCAATGTGCCTCTAAACCTTTTCTATCCATGTACCTGTCCAAATGTTGTTATTGTACCTCCCTCAACTATTTCCTCTGGCAGTTCACTCCATATATCCACGATCCTCTGTATTGAAAAAGTTACCCCTCGGGCACTTAATCTTTCCTCCTCTCACCTTATACCTATGCCTTCCAGTTCTTGATTCTCTTGCCCTTTGGGGGAAAAAGACACTATACATTCATCCTGCCTTGGTGAGATCACCAGCATAATCAAGGACGAATCGTAGCCCAGATGCTCCCCTCACCCATCTACCAAGAGGTGCAGAAGTGTGAAAATGCATTCCTCCAGATTCAGGGACAGCTTCTTCCCAGTTGTTATTATACAACTAAACCATCCTAACACCAACTAGAGAGCAGTCCTGATCTGCCATCTACCTGATTGGAGATCCTTGGACTATCTTTGATCGGACTTTACTGGACTTTATCTTGCACTAACTGTTATTCCCTTTATCCTGTAACTGTACAATGTAATCATGTCTAGTCTTTCTGCTGACTGGATAGTGTGCAACAAAAAGCTTTTCACTATACCTCGGTATGTGTGACAATAAATAAAACAAAGCTATTTATTCCCGAAATGATTTTACAGGCAGATCGCCACATAGTTGCCAGCTTTCCAAGAATTAGTCTTTGCCTGCCCAATCTCTCCCTATAGCTCAGGGCCTTGAGTCCTGGCAACATCCTCATAAATCGCCCCTGTGTCATTTCCAGCTTAATGGCATTTTTCTTATAGTAGAGTGACCAAAACTGAACACAGTACTCCAAAGTGCGGACTCGCCAATAGCTTGTAGAACTGTAACATAACGCACCAACTTCTATACTCAATTCCTTGACTGACGAAGGCCAATGTGCGTTCACCACCTCATCTGTATGTGACGCCACTTTCAAGGCAGACTAGAGAAGATGGACACATTGATACCTAAACAACTAGCGTGGTAGACATGCAAGAGTCACTATGCAACCATGGACATTCGGTGTTTTCTACTCATGAAGTCTCTTCAACAATGAAGTGTTCAATAAGCATCTGCAGCAGCATAATAGAAACTGCTGCATGGGACTGAATTACTTACTGCATGACTCTTACTCTTTTTTCCAATGTTTTTGTCTACTAAGTGTAGGATAGGTAGTGTTGTAGGGTACGGGAGCAGCTTGAAGCAAAACCTGCTTACTTAAAGTCCATAACACTTAAATGTATGTATTTACTTCAACAATAAACTATTCACCACAAGTCTTGAAAGAATGCAAATAGGTTGCCAAGTTACTCCCACATGTTCAGCAATAATATCTCTGTGGGGCTTGTTTTGGCAACAAGTGCAGCTGGTTTCTGTTGAATCAGCTGTAGAAAGTAGGAGGAACGACCAGTGTTAATGAATACGAACAATAGTCCATTTTAAATTATTCGTTGTGGGTTTAACATTTACTTTAGACTTAAATATGTTTATGTTTCTCAATTTTTTTTATCTTGGCAAAGCAGTGCAGCAAATGTTTATGAAAATGGTTGAGCCTATTTGCTTTTTTTCTATAAATAATTGATTATTCTGCTTTGTTGAGTATGAAGAGAATAGGCTGATGTATATCTTTTCTTTATCAATTCTGTATTTAAGAATCCATGATTGCTATTTTTGTTTTAATTTATTTGCATCTTTCCATTTAAGTCTCAACTCTGTGGTATCACACTACCAGTTTCTTGTCTTGAACTACTCATTACTGTTCATTGATAGTGTAGTGAAGAATCAGAACAATTCAACAAAACCACTCATACTGGGAAGTAGGAAAAATTCCTAACCGCAAATGTGGAGTAAGTTAAAATTAGAGGTAAGCTGTCTTAGTCCAAGTATGGGGCCAAAAACAGCCCAGACGTAGACTGAGACAATGGCTAAAAGAAAGTGTTAGAGTCAGTAGTTCAAGAATGTACTTTATGGCACTTTGCCTGTAATTCTGCTTTGTGGCCTCTAAACATTCTCCTAAAGTTTGTTATCCAAAAGTGCACACAGTATTTTGAAAGTTAGGATGGGCACTCTTATTGTACGTGTGTCTGTATAGATTTAAACGCACTATCCATGACAATAAAACCTAAATGTTGGGTATTGATACCAAAACCTGCCGACTCTTGCACATTGACTCTGTGGGCTCTTTTTAAGCATTATGCACTTAACTAGGGAATGTACTTATTGTGGCAATAATCTTAATGATCTATGCAAAAAAAGAGTTTTGCTGTACCTTGGTACAAGTAATATTAAGGAACCATTGATATTTGAAATGAGTGTGCAGTCCGGATTATTGTTACTATTACAAGGCAGACAAGGAAAAAATCAATAGAACTCCCTAACAGGTAAAGAAGGGTTGTTGGCTCTAGTGTGATATACGGTGTTTGGGACAAAGACCCATCATTTATTTATTTGCCTCCGTTCTCCACAATTTGAGATTTGTGATAGAAAAGATCACGTGGTTAAAATGCACATTGACAGATTTTAATAAAGGCCATTTTAATACATTTTGGTTTCACCATGTGGAAATTGCAGCAGTGTTATACATAGTCCCTCTCATTTCAGGGCACCATAATGTTTGGGATACAGCAATGTCATGTAAATGAAAGTAGTCATGTTTAGTATTTTATTGCATATCCTTTTCATGCAATGACTGCTTGAAGTCTGCGATTCATGGGCATCACCAGTTGCTGGGTGTCTTCTCTGGTGATGCTCTGCCAGGCCTGTATTGCAGCCATCTTTAGCTCATGCTTGTTTTGGGGGCTAGTCCCCTTCAGCTTTCTCTTCAGCATATAAAAGGCATGCTCAATTGGGTTCAGATTGGGTGATTGACTTGGCCACTGAATCCGACCTTTCTGTCCTGGGCCTCCTCCATGGCCAGAGTGAGGCCCACCGCAAATTGGAGGAACAGAACCTCGTATTTCGCTTGGGTAGTTTACACCCCAGCGGTATGAACATTGGCTTCCCCAATTTCAGGTAGTCCTTGCTTTCTCCCTCCTTCCCCTCCCATTCCCAGCTCTCCCACAGCCTACTGTCTCCCGCCTCTTCCTTTTTCCCGCCCCCCCCCCCACCCTCCCGATGTCAGTCTGAAGAAGGGTCTTGACTCGAAACGTCGCCTATTCCTTCGCTCCATAGATGCTGCCTCACCCGCTGATTTTCTCCAGCGTTTTTGTCTACCAACGGATCCCACCAGTGGCCACATCTGCCCATCTCTTCCCCTGTCGGCTTTCCACAGAGACCTCTCCCTCCGTAACTCCCTGGTCAATTCGTCCCTTCCCACCCAAACCACCCCCTCTCCTGGCACTTTCCCTTGCACCCGCAGGAAATGCTACACTTGTAGCTTTACCTCCCCCCTTGACTACATTCAAGGACCCCAAGCAGTCTTTCCAGGTGCGGCAGAGGTGCACCTGCACCTCCTCCAACCTCATCTATTGCATCCGCTGCTCTAGGTGTCAGCTGCTCTACATCGGTGAGACCAAGCGTAGGCTTGGCGATCGCTTCGCCCAACACCTCCGCTCGGTTCGCAATAACCAACCTGATCTCCCGGTGGCTCAGCACTTCAATTCCTCCTCCCATTCCAAATCCGACATTTCTGTCCTGAGCCTCCTCCATGGCCAGAGTGAGGCCCACCGTAAATTGGAGGAGCAACACCTCATATTTCGCTTGGGCAGTTTACACCCCAGCGGTATGAACATTGACTTCTCCAATTTCAGGTAGTCCCTGCTTTCTCCTCCCCTTCCCAGCTCTCCCTCAGCCCACTGTCTCCGCCTCTCCTTTCTTCTTCTCCCCCCCCCCCACCCTCATCAGTCTGAAGAAGGGTCTCGACCGACATGTCGCCTTTTTCCTTCGCTCCATTGATGCTGCCTCACCCGCTGAGTTTCTCCAGCATTTTTGTCTACCCATTCACACAAGTTCTGTTATCCCACTTTCCTCACCACTCCCTACACATTAGGGGCCAATGTTACAGATACAAGTTAACCTACAAAGCCAATGAGTCTTTGGGATGCGGGAGGAAACCCACATGCTTGCAGGAGAATGTGCAAATTCAACACGGACAGTGCCCGAGGACAGATCGAACACAGATCTCTGGTGTGTGGGGCAGCAAGTCTACCAGCTGTGGCACTATTTTGTTTTCCAACACACAAAAAATGATACGTTGATAACTTTGGTTACTAAAAAAAAACGATCCATTTTCAGTCTTAAATCTCTAAGTGACGCTATGTCCCCCTTTTCAGCTACTGTATGTTTTAATTCAGTTCAAGACTATGGGGCAGTACATTGGCCATAAAGTTGCTGCCTAAAAGTGCCAGAGACACGGAATTGATACTGAATATGGGTGCTGTCTGTATGGAGTTTGCTCCTTTTCCCTTTCATCGCATGGGTTTCCTGCAGGTGCTCTTGTTTCCTCCCACATTCCAAAGGTGTGCAGGAACCTTTTTCAGACCCAATCCAAAACGTAATATTTCCTTTTATCCAGAGATTCTGTCTGACCTGTTGAGTTACTCCAGCTTTTTGTGTCTATCTTCAGTTTAAACTAGCATCTGCAGCTCCTTCCCGAAGGGCCTGTTTCCACGCTGTATCTTTAAATTAAATTAAAAACACTAAAACCAGAGGGTCTAAAGAAGGGCCTCTACCCAAAACGTCACCCAATTTCTACTATCCAGAGATGCTGGCTGCTCCATGGAGTTCCCCCGCACAATTAAAGCATGGAATAGTCTTCACCCTACCATAGTTACCCAACCAGACGCAACTAAATTTAAGGTAGCTCTTTTCTCCCAAGAACCCTTTTTTGCTTAAGTCGAAGTCAAGAGTCAAGAGTTTTATTGTCATGTGTCCCAGAGAGGAACAATGAAATTTTTGCTTGCTGCACTGCAACAGAATATGTAAACATAATACAGAACAGGAGATAAAAGTTCAATGTGTATATACCTCAGACCATATATATACACAATGAATAAACAGATAAAGTGCAATAGGCTGTTATTGTTCAGAGTTTGGTGGTGGACCCTTCACCTCCAGTTTAAATTACATTTGGAATATTTTTGGAGTAACTCTTGCTCCCTGAAGCAACAGTTACTCCATGGAGTTACTCCAGCTCCAGGGAGTGATTCTGCGTTGGTTTTCAGCGGACGCGGCGAGGCGGCGACCGGACAGCAATGGCGGCCAGATCTCCCACAATGCAAAAGGAGGGAGAAAGTGCCCGGCGCCGACCAGTTGCCGTGGCAGTGCGCATGTGCAGGGCAGCCAATGATGTGCTGGCCGTGGTTGTGCGCATGTGCAGGGGGAGGATGTGCAGGCCGTGGATGCGCATGTGCAAGGCCATGCCGGTGGATGAGGAGTGGCCGGAGAGCGGAGACCCGAGACTCGGCCAAAGATCATAGAGCGGAGCCCGGCGGCCCGGACACAGATGGCGGGCGGAGACGGCGAGTGACAGAGGGAGATAGAGAGGGGGGCCCCCGCTCAGAGTTGAACAGCAGGTATCCCGGGTGCTTGCCAAGCGGGGCAAAATGGCACGGCTTTTAGGTTGCCCGGCTGGACGTTAGATGGCCATTGGCACCGGGCAACCGTTAATTTCGAGCGCTGGTAAGGTGCGTAGAAGACATGTCAATTGGTAGCAAAGTTATGCATTCTTGTACTCTTACATGGGTATGACTGCACATTAAAAAAACAACATTTTTTTCAGCAAAATGACACCGCGTAAAAATACTGATTTCCTCAGCAAAATACTGATTTTCAGGTACTTGAATAGTGAAATGCTCTGACAAAACTTGGCAGCTCTGGTTTAAACCATTCCAACGTTACCGTATGCACACAATTCCTACCGACGCACTCAAACTTGTGCATCATTTGTATAATGATCTTAAGTTTTTAAATCTCAAATTGAGGTTAGAATATTATAGAGATAATATATTTTCATTTGACCAATACAGTGTGGTCACGATGAGAGTTGAGCTGGGTTATCAATACTTCATCTTTTACTTTCCCAATCTTCATCCCTATTTGCTTTTTCCCTATCATCACCAAGACAGCATCACTTCTATTATTTAATCTTTTCTGCACACATGATAATAGGAAACAATGAGAACACTTTATCACGCAAACCGGAAGAGCACAAGATCAGAGTTTTAGTTATGTACTAGACCAAGTGCAGACCCGTTGGGTCTGGACACCGAACACGCGTTTGCGGGGGGGGGGGGGTGGGGGACTGCGGCATCACACTCACACTAACCACCCCCCAAACACACAGGCTAGGGGAGGGGGGGAGAGGGAGACGGGGTGGGGAGAGAAGAGGGGAGGGAGGGGAGAGGGGGAGGAGGAAAGGGGAGAGATTGGGGAGGGAGAGGAGAGCAGGGGTGGGGGGAGAGGGAGGGGGAGGAGAGTGGGGAGTGGGAGGAGAGCGGGAGGAGAGCGGGGAGGGCAGAAAGGGGGAGAGGGGTAGGGGGTGAGAGAGGGGGGGAGGGGGGTGAGAGAGGGGGGAGGGGATGTTAGAGAGAGGGGATGAGGGGGAGAGAGGTGGGGGAGGGAGAGAGGTGGGGGAGGGAGAGAGGTGGGGGAGGGAGAGAGGTGGGGGAGGGAGAGACAAAAGTGGGGAGTAAGGGGGAGAGGTAGAAGGGAG
>CM075978.1:121084358-121110847 GCA_038087875.1 Malacoraja senta | reverse complement strand
GCGGACAGCAAATGCTGCAGGAAGGTCATCAACTATGAAAGACACTCTTTGGTCTGCCCTAAACTTGTTGACCTCCCAGCAGAGCGAGATGTCCATCGGGTAACGTTGCCGACTGGCCCGCTCCAGAATACTGGAGTACGTGCTGAAGGATGCACTGAAGCTTGGTGCAACCAACACCAAGGTTCTGTGAGGGAGGACCACAGTCTAGGTTTCTTCCGCTGCTGAACATTGGGGGGCAGGTGTGGTGGAGACACCCCTCAAATGAGAGAAAGGGATACCATCCCAGGGGGCCACAGTGGCAAGGGTGCTGTCTATTGGCTCGCTCCAGAATACAGGAGTACGTGCTGAACGATTCACTGAAGTTTGAGTATAATTATGGTTTTTGGTAACACTACCAAATATAATGCTAGTGAATGTTTGTATAGCCATGGAGGAATTTGTGCAGTTCTTGTTTTGTATACATTTTAAAATTCGGAATAAAGTACATTTTGATTAAAAAAATTACTATCAACATCTTACTTGCATAATAAGGAGGCATGGTAGCACAGCTGTTACTGTTGCAGTCTCACAGTTCTAACAAGAATTGTTTCAACAGGCATGTAGGTGATGGTTATTGTGGATAAAGTATTTATGCATGTCAATTGGAAGTGTTTGCAAAGATGTGAATATTTACCCAGATAACTAAGACTCTGTGTTTAAGAAGGAACTGCAGATGCTGGAAAATCGAAGGTAGATAAAAATGCTGGAGAAACTCAGCGGGTGAGGCAGCATCTATGGAGCGAAGGAAATAGGCAGCGTTTCGGGTCAAAACCCGAAACATTGCCTATTTGCTTCGCTGCATAGATGCTGCCTCACCCGCAGACTTTGGACTCTCCCTTTTTGTCGTTGTCATTTTACATTGTGGATGATAGGACCCAGCAGTGCCTTAACTTAAATCATTGTTTCACATGGCTTAGAATCCAGATGGCCTCCTGCTGTGATTAAGATTTACAGTTTCTGATTACCTGCTAAAATCTAAAATGGAGGTTGTGTGTAGTATGTTTCCATTAATGTGTTTTAAATTAAACACACTAATCCCTCAACTAATGCTCTTAACCACAAGTTTTTATTTGTACTGTGTAGAAACGGCCCCTTCGGCCAGATGGGCCTGTCCAACTTAGGCGACTACAGGAAACTATGCAGTCGCCACATGTTCGCGGGTGGTTGCCGGGGAGTCGCCTTCATGGTCGTGAGGAGTTCCCGCATTCTGGGAACTAGTCGTGGCCTCATTATGGTTGCCTAGAATGAAGCCGCCATGGAGAGTAGCGAGAATTCTCGAGCCGTAGGTGGATCGCCAGGAGGTCCTAATGGGTTGCCAAGAGGTTGGAGGTTCACGTAGGTTGTAGCCAGTGCTGACCGGTGAATTTCATTGGCTCATTGGGGAAATAAAAGGTAAGCAGTAGTTTTCAGAACCAAGGATAACTGACCGGTAATGTTAAATGTCCACCGAGCTTCACAGCCGTGTATCTCTGGCCTAAAAGTTGTCTCCACTCCTTCTCCTCCCCCCCTCTTTAAAGGACTTACTGTACACTTTGCTTTAGCCGTCTTTTTACAGCGCCAACCTTCCTGTTCATCGCGTTGAGTCTGTTTCAACTTGGCTTTGCACCGTGTGAATTTTTTAGACAGTGCTCCCCCGCTTGCCCTGTCCCCCGCCTACATAACGGGCTAGTGAAGGAAGCGATGTGTTTGTGTGTTCCACTCTGACAGTCGCCGTTGCAGTTACCTGTTTTTCAGGCGACTGCCGGCAACTTGACAGTCGTCGGCAGTCTGCTGAAAAATCACCTAAGTGGGACAGGCCCATAACTCATCCAAACCAAGATGCCTGTCTGTGCTAATCCTATGTGCCGGCGTCAGGCCTTTGTCCCCCATCAGGCCCTGGGGACTTAACCACCTTGTGTTGGTTGACCATTGAGGTGGTTGATGTCAATAAACTCGTGCGTGAAAGAGATTAAATTGAAGAAGCTGTTGCACTGGAGCAATCCCACACCCTCGACCACAGTGGTCAAAGTCCAGTGGCACAATGAGTTGTTATGATTATAACAACTTTGCTTTTTTCATGTTCAGATATGCCTCGTGCATGCCACCGCACGGTTGGACTGGCTTCCTTATCATTGAATTAGGCTGAAGATAGACACAAAATGCTGGAGTAACTCTGCAGGACAGGCAGCATCTCTGGAGAGAAGGAATGGGTGATATTTTGGGTCGAGACCCTTCAGACAGTCAGGGGAGAGGGAGTCTAGAAATAGCGGCGAGAGAGGGTGTGGCAGTACTCTCGTCGGATAGAGGTGAACTTCTTGATTCCGCCAGAACAGTCTTTACTTGTCAGCGTAAGCAAGAACCTATCTCGCCAAGGGTTTGAAACCCATCATACGGTTTAGCTGGTCTGTCAATGCGGTTGTAGGTGGTAAGTCAGCTGTCACAAGTGATCAGATTCTTGGAGCCACAGGTGTGAGCTGAGCATCAGGTGATAACCAATGATGAATGTGTAGCCCTGAAAGGGGCTTGAAAATCCCCCTTAACCAGAGGTTCTACCCCTATCTGAGCACCTAATACTACACCTTAATGTTCTAAGATACCAATATGCCCTGTATTATCAGAATGGTCCTCTTTGATCTCACTATCCCCTAAGTCCTCTTCCTAGTTAGTTTAGTTTATTGTCACATGTACCGAGGGACTGTGAAAGGTGTTTTGTTGCATGCAATCCAGTCATCAGAAAGACTATACATGATTACAATCAAGCCGTCCACAGTGTACAGATACAGGATGAAGGGAATAATGTTTAGTGCAAGATAAAGTCTAGCAAAGTCAATTAATGATAGTCCGAGTGTCTCCAATGAGGTAGATGGTAGGTGAGGATCGCACCCGAGTTGGTGATAGGATGGTTCAATTGCATGATAACAGCTGGGAAGAAACTGTCCCTGAATCAAAGGAATGCGTTTTCACACTTTTGTATCTCCGTCTGATGAGAGGGTAGAAGAGGGAGTGTCCGGGATGAGGCTCGTCCTTGATCATGCTGGTGCCCTTGCTGAAGCAGGGTGAAGTGTAGATGGAGTCAATGGAAGGGAGGTTGCTCTGTGTGATGGTCTGGACTGCATCCACAATTCTCTGCAATTTCTTGAGGTCTTGGATGGAACTGTTCCTAAACCATGCAGTGATGCATCCCGATAAAAACAAAATTATGTCTCTTAAAAGACAGGACAAACCTCAAGTCTTCTAAAGAGGAGAGGTGCTGGTGTGCTTTCTTGGCCATTGCTTTGATATGGCTTCGATCACAATCTCCTTTGTCTTGGTGCCTTTGAGGGAAAGGTTGTTGTCTTGGCACCATGTTCGATGTTCGCAATCTCCTTCCTCTACTCACTCGTCATTATTTGATATCCGGCCCACTACGGTGGTATCGTCTGCAAATTTGTAAATTGGGTTGGATTTGTATTTGACTGAGAACAAAACCTTATGAGATGCCAGTGTTGAGGATTATCGTAGAGGATGATTTATCAGTCACTTTTGGTCAGGAAGTCGAGGATCCAGTTGAAGAGGAGAGTGCTGATGCCAAGTTCTCCTTGTTTGGAGATGAGCTTGGATAGGATCATGGTATCGATAGCAGAGCTGCAGTCTCTGAATGGAAGTCTGATGTAGGTGTCTCTCTTATCCAGGGATGTTCCAGGAATGAGTGCAGGGACAGGGAGATGGCATCAGCTGTGGACCTGTTGTGGCAGTCGGCAAACTACAGTGGGTCAAAGATGCTTGGTAGACTGGATTTATAATGTGTTCTATAACCAGCCGCTCAAAGCACTTCATAATGATGGATGTCAAGGCCATTGGACGGTAGCTGTTAATTCATGAGATCTTGCTTTTCTTCGGCACTGGGATGATAGTGGCCACCTTGAAGCAAGTGTGCACCTCAGAATGGAATAGGGAGAGATGAAAAATGTCAGTGAACACTCCCGCTAGGTGGTTTGTGCAGTTCCTAAGGACGTGGCTATTTGCTTTCTGTGGGTTCACCGTCAGGAAGACCGATCAAACTTCTGCAAAAATGACTATGGGAAGAGTCACGGTTCATCCATGGTATCCAGAAATACTAGGGGACTGAGGATCTAGTGGGAGGGAGGAACTGAAGGGAATCCACATTAGTCAGGAAATAGTGTTATGGGCCTGTCCCACTTTAGGCGACTTTTTAGGCAACTGCAGGAGACTGTGCAGTCGCCACATGTTCGCGGGTAGTTCCCACATTCTGAGAACTAGTCGCAGCCTCATTATGATCGCTGCGCATTTTTCAACATATTGAAAAATTAGCGGCGACTAGAATGAAGCCACTGTGGAGAGTAGCGAGAATTCTCGTACCCTACGTGGGTCGCCAGGAGGTCCTAGTGGGTTGCCAGGAGGTTGGATGTTCTCGTAGGTTGGAACCGGTGCTGACCGGTGAATTTCATTGGCCCATTGGGGAAAAAAGCGGTAAGCAGTAGTTTTCAGAACCAAGGATAACCGACCGGTAATGTTAATGTCCGCTGAACTTCACAGCTGTGTATCTCTGGCTTCTTAAACGTTGTCTCCACTCCTTCTCCCCCCTTCTCCCTCCTCTTCCCCCCCTCTTAAAGGACTTACCTTAGCCGTCTTAATTACAGCGCCAACCTTCCTGTTGATCGCGGTGTGTGTCTATCACCTTGGCTTTGCACCGTGTGAATTTTTTAGACAGCACTCCCCCCGCTTGCCTGTCCCCTGCCTGCATAACAGGCTGGCGAAGGAAGCAGTGTGTGTGTGTGCGCATGTGTGCGTTCGTGTTCGACTCTGACAGTCGCCGTTCCAGTTGACGTTTTTTCGGGTGACTGAAAAAGTGCCTAAGTGGGACAGGCCCATTAGGTCAACTGTTCGGACTGAAGGCACATAAATCCCCAGGGCCTGATGGTCTGCATCAATGTTCCCTCCAATTTTTAGTAGTTCGTGTCCGCAGAAATCTTGTATTGTGCAATTTTTTTTATGCTGTTACAAATGTGTGTGTGTGCACTGAATTCTTGTGCAAATATATGACCTCATAAGCTTTTGGTGTAGCAGTTTTTACTATTTCGTTAAGCCATTCAACTTTAAACCAGCTTGCAGTTCTTTTGCGCTTCACACTCTTCGCATCCTTTGAATTTGACATGAATCAAAATTTCTTTCAATAAAAACTCAATAAGCCAGCTACAGAATTTGAAATGGATCTTCGTAAACTGTACAATAAAGCCAATATGATTATGAGATTTTTACAAATAAGTATAAACTCTATACTGTATAATACTGTATAATTATTGATTACTATGTCTATGACATACAGACTCTTGAATGCATGCGTTTTTCAAATGAAGGTTATTTATTTTAACACTGCAACAAGTCCCCCCCCTCTCCACCCCCCTCTCCTCCCCTCCCCTCTCCACCCCCCTCTCCTCCCCCCCTCTCTCCTTCCTCCCCCCTCTCTCCTCCCCCTTCCCAGGGCTCGAAATTAACGGTTGCCAATGGCCACCTAAAGTCCCGCCAGGCAACCTATAAAGCCGTGTCATTCCAAGATCCAGTCCCGTCCATTTACCACTGGGTTCCTGCCAGCAGCACCGCCATCTTTGAGGAGGACGACCTGGCCCTCCCCCGGGTGAAGCGCGGGGACGGATGCGGCCCGCGGACCGGATGCAACCCGCGAAAGGGTCCAATTGATAATTTTCCCGTCGATGCCAGATCGGGCTGCGGATTTTGAAATTTGAAAAGATAAATAAATCTCCGCTATAAAATTTCTACGCTATCATTTATAACGGAGAAATTTTATAGCGGAGATTTTTTTTGCGATTTAGAAGAGGGAATTAAATTATCATCTCCAGGTTTGCTGATGATACAAAGCTGGGTGGCAGAGTGAGCTGCGAGGAGGATGCCATTGTTAATAGCTCGTTCTAAGCTCCCCCCAGTCTAGTTTCAGTCAATAAAATATTGAATCAAGCACTTGAGCAACTAAACTTTATTTTGGATAACACAACAACAGTTCCCCTATACAATACCTAACCATCGCGGGTTTGATCCTTGTATCTGCTTGGCCAATCCCTTCTAGCCTCGTGCAAACAGAGACACTCCAAAAGGTCACGCAGTCCCAAGCGTTCTTCCAGAAGATTGACCAAGGACCTTGTGGGGGCTACCTTTTATTGGTCCCCAAACCTTGGGCTGAACCACATGGGGGTGGTCTCTGTACAGTCCAATAACTCGTATCGATTACAACAGTACATGAGTGACAGTTCCCTAACCCAATTACATAGTCACTAATACATTGTATTCGAAAGGAGCTTCTAGAAGGAAGCCAACAAAGATGAATAATGCAACATGTGCTTTGGAATTCAGATAACCCAGCCAAGACTTAACATTTCAACCAATTAACAACTAACACAGTAAAGCTTTGCAACATTATTTACAATATGTATACCTGGTTTGCATAAGTTCTATGCATTTCACACTTCATTGTAAGACTTCTGCAGATGTCCCATTCTTTCTCTGCAGCACTTATCTGGGCCACAGACATGCTGGCACCATTCAGCAGCTTGTCTCAGGCACATTTAACTTGACCAAAATGGCCTAGCAGCACATAAGCCCTTACTCAATTTTAATGCCATGGCTGCTCCAATTTAGCCAGGATTAACATTCCTTCCTTATATCGTTTATAATAAACCATCATCTATGATAATCAAATATACATGGGTGATTATTACATTATCGATCATATCAACAACAAGATGATGATGTTTCTTCCCAGAATCTCATCAAACTTCCAGAGATTTCGTGGACATAGCTTCATGATTTCCGTCTGATGAGTCTTCACCTCCCGAGTTTTCGTTGGCGAGAATCCCCTCAATCCGTGTTGTTGATCTTTCCATACACGATCCGCAGTTGAACCTATGATTTCTAAGAGAACTTGGGATGAAGTAAGTTACCATTCATGCACTGATGCTTTCCCATACTTTCATCCACTGTACCAATTAGGCTGTGGGCCGAGCATCAAAAATGTGTCTAGAAATCAACTTTCGTGACCCATGTCTCGGAACTACATGAAATTTTGCACAGATTTAGATAACTCGTCAGTGCCAAAAGTTGCACATTAATTAATTAAACTAATTAGAAAATGAGATTGAAAAAGTAAGCGCCATCTAGTGTCCAATGCCCATATTACACCATGGGGAGGTAGACAAAAGTGGTGGAGAAACTCAGTGGGTGCGGCAGCATCTATGGAGCGAAGGAAATAGGCAATGTTTCGGGCCGAAACCCTTCTTCACACCATGGGGAGCCTATTTCCGTATTGCAGTCTCTTTAAACTTTAAACTCACCAACCCGGCGGAGACCCGGCTCGACGCTCACCAATGCTCATCAACCCGGCAGAGGCCCGGCCCAACTCTCACCACCCACCGGTGGCCCGACAGCCCGACCGATCTTCCACAGCATCCATCGGCCTACCGACAAGCCCGACTGACCCTGACCCTAACCCTAGCTGTACATTTGTTATTTATCATTTTTATTTAGCAGTTCACATCATAACTTTATAAAGATAAATCAATTGAGAAACAAAATGATCAGCAAGGTGAGCATTACCTTTATTCCTTGGAAACCTTGTTATTGATTTGATGTAATGAGGAGGCAGCTATGATCCCAGGGTCCTCGCTGCCTAGCGACCATAAAGCAAAGCGCGGGATTGGTCAATTTGCGTCCAACCTCAATGTCAAACGTGCATTGATTGGGCAATTACTACTCAGAAAATTTGAGGTTTTTCTCATATTTCTTAAAAATGTGCAGGTTTTGTTCTTGACGAGTTTCAGGTATGATTTATATAATATTTTTACACAAATTTAGGTAGTTCTGTGAGTTGGGTCACGAATGTGAACGAAAAAGCTCCTCGGCCCACAGCCTAATTACTATTCTGTCAGTCACAAGCCCTGTTTCTATTTACTATCACTATTCTATTCCATAATATAATCTTTCCTATCCTAATGTCAAAGTTTGTTTGTTAAAAGCAGATAGCAACAAAAACTATTAAAGGTAAAACCATGGCAATCTTTAATTGATTCGTCAGACGGGAGTGGATCTACAATGTGCACAAACGTTGCTCAGTGCTTCTCGGGCTCCCACTCTCAGAACAAAGGCGAGTTAGCACAATTATACATTTTCCTTATCAGTAAAACACTCCTACCTAGTCTGAATATGGCATGACTGAAAGATTCTGTAGCCTTTCACAATATAGGAAAGCTGGGTCCAAATCAAGCTCATCCAATAACAAATTGTTACTTATCTCTGGAGCGTCAGCTATTTTTTTCAATCTTGGCTTCTTTATGGCCTTGAAAAGAAGCACATGTTATTACTGTGTGTCGACTCTTGGGGTTTTATCACCATAATTTCACTTTTATTCCAGTTTATTCTATATCCTGAGAAAGAACCAAATTCCTCTATTAGATTTAATATATTTGGTATACTAACTTGAGATTTTGTAATGCATAATAATACGTCATCTGCATATAATTATAATTTGTTATTGGAATGTTTAGTATTATACCCGTGAATATTCGGATGCATTCTTATACTTTCCGCTAAGGGCTCTATCGCAAGAGCAAATAGCAGGGGTGACAATGCACAGCCCTGTCTATTGCCCCTGGATAAATGAAATTTCGGAGAAAGTATGTGGTTGGTCAATATTCTAGCAGTCGGCCTGTCATATAGTAATTTTTTCCATGAGATGAAGTTCTCTCCCATCTGAAATTTTTGCAGTACTGTGAAGAGGTATTCCCATTCTACTTGGTCAAATGCTTTTTCTGCATCTAATGAAATAATTGATAAGTCTTCAATTTTGTGTGAATACATTATATTAAAAAGATGTCTCAGATTATTAAATTAATGTCTCTTGGGTATAAACCCCGTTTGATCTGCATGTATTCATTTACTAACGTATTTACTTAATCTTCTTGCCAGTTTTCGCTAGTATTTTCTGATCTGTATTTAATAATGCAATTGCTCTGTATGAACCAGGGTCTTCTAGGTCTTTATCTTTTTTAGGGTATGAGTGTAATAGTTGATTCCGCTAGTGTTTCTGGTAGTGTCTTCTTTAAATGCATATGTATAAAGCTTATGTAAACGTGGTGAGATTACCTCGTAAAATTCATTACTAAATCCATCTGGTTCCGGTGTTTTACCATTCTTCAGTGAGTTTATTGTCTCTTCTATTTCTTTGATTGAAACCTGTGCTCCTAATTCCTCTTGTTCCAACGGATTAAGTGTTGGAAGATTACAGTTGTCCAGAAAGTTTATAATTTTATTGCTGTCTGTTGTTGTTTTGGAAGTATATAAATGTTGATAAAATTGAGCAAATCTTTTATTAATGTCTTTAGGCAACATTGGCAATTCACCTTTATCTGATTTGATTTTAGAATAGTATGGAGAAAGTGCTGGAGAAACTCAACGGGTGCAGCAGCGGGTCCTTTTCCACTTTTTTCAGCTGACGTGCCAGAAGTTTGTGTGGCTTATCGCCGAATTTGAAATTTTCCTGTTTTGTAATTTGAAATAATCTAATGACTCTTGCAGATAAAATTTGGTTTAGTTTAAATTTCAATATTGCTATCTTGTTGTGTTTATCTATGGTTGGATCTTTCGCATTTTCTAAGTCAAGTTATCTAATTTGTTCTTCTAGTTGCAATTGTTCCGTCCTATTCTTTTTAGTTTGAAAAGCTTGGTATGAAATAATAGAACCTCTGATAAACGCTTTAAAGGATTCCCATAATAGGGAGGGTGAAATGTTTGGGGTATCGTTAGTCTCAAAGAAAAGTTCCATCTGTTGTTTTAGGCATATACAACCGTCAGGGTTGTTTAAAATTTGGGGATTGAACCTCCAGAACGATTTTTTATTGAACATTCCTTCTAATTTTAGGAAGAAGGTTAACGGAGAATGATCAGAGATGACACTATTACAGGGCTCTCTCTTAACTTTTTTTCCCTGTTGCCAGCCGGGCAACCTTGGCAGCTTTTTAGGTTGCCAAATGACAGTTTAGGTGGTCATTGAAGACGGTTTGCATGACGCGTGCGATAATGTGCTCGGACGAAGTGCGTAGTTACCAGTCGGAATTATGCTCAATGAAGCATTCACATATGTTCAAGAAGGAACTGCAGATGCTGGAAAATCGAAGGTAGACAAAAGTGCTGGAGAAACTCAGCGGGTGCAGCAGCATCTATGGAGTGAAGGAAATAGGCAATGTTTCAGGCCGAAACCCATCAGTCTGAAGAAGGGTTTTGGCCCGAAACGTTGCCTATTTCCTTCGCTCCATAGATGCTGCCGCATCCGCTGAGTTTCTCCAGCACTTTTGTCTACATTCACATATTATTTCTGCTTCAAATAACTCACAAACTAAACATATTCACCAATCAAGACATGACATATACCACAATGACATGCAGCAAAATTATAATACAATATCTCAACTCTTTTTACACATTGCAATTAATGCAATTTCTATTAGTTCTTTCCACTTCCAAACAAAAATGTGGTTGGATTATTCAGCATATGATCAACCTGCATCAATAAATCCTGGACTATGGTAACATATACAGTGGCTTGCAAAAGTATTCATACCCCTTGAACTTTTCCACATTTTGTCACGTTACAACCACAAACATAAATGTATTTTATTGGAATTTTATGTGATAGACCAACACAAAGTGGCGCATAATTGTGAAGTGGAAGGAAAATGATACATGGTTTTCAAATTTTTTTACAAATAAAAAACTGAAAAGTGTCGCGTGCAAAAGTATTCAGCCCCCTTTACTCTGATACCCCTAAATAAAATCCAGTGCAACCAATTGCCTTCAGAAGTCACCTAATTAGTAAATAGAGTCCACTTGTGTGTAATCTAATCTCAGTATAAATACAGCTGTTCTGTGAAGGCCTCAGAGGTTTGTTAGAGAACATTAGTGAACAAACAGCATCATGAAGCCCAAGGAACGCACCAGACAGGTCAGGGATAAAGTTGTGGAGAAGTTTAAAGCAGGGTTAGGTTATAAACAAATATCCCAAGCTTTGAACATCTCACGGAGCACTGTTCAATCCATCATCCGAAAATGGAAAGAGTATGGCACAACTGCAAACCTACCAAGACATGGCCGTCCACCTAAACTGACAGGCCGGGCAAGGAGAGCATTGATCAGAGAAGCAGCCAAGAGGCCCATGGTAACTCTGGAGGAGCAGCAGAGATCCACAGCTCAGGTGGGAGAACCTGTCCACAGGACAACTATTAGTCGTGCACTCCACAAATCGGGCCTTTATGGAAGAGTGGCAAGAAGAAAGCCATTGTTGAAAAAAAGCCATAAGAAGTCCTGTTTGCAGTCTGCAACAAGCCATGTGGGGGACACAGCAAACATGTGGAGGAAGGTGCTCTGGTCAGATGAGTCCAAAATTGAAGTTTTTTGCTTAAATGCAAAACGCTATGTGTGGCGGAAACCTAACACTGCACATCACCCTGAACACACCATCCCCACTGTGAAACATGGTGGTGGCAGCATCATGCTGTGGGGATGCTTTTCTTCAGCAGGGACAGGGAAGCTGGTCAGAGTTGATGGGAAGATGGATGGAGCCAAATACAGGGCAATCTTGGAAGAAAACCTGTTAGAGTCTGCAAAAGACTTGAGACTGGGGCGAAGGTTCACCTTCCAGCAGGACAACGACCCTAAACATACAGCCAGAGCTACAATGGAATGGTTTAGATCAAAGCATATTCATGTGTTAGAATGGCCCAGTCAAAGTCCAGACCTAAATCCAATTGAAAATCTCTGGCAAGACTTGTAAATTGCTGTTCACAGACGCTCTCCATCCAATCTGATTGAGCTTGAGCTATTTTGCAAAGAAGAATGGGCAAAAATTTCAGTCTCTAGATGTGCAATGCTGGTAGAGACATACCCCAAAAGACTTGCAGCTGTAATTGCAGCGAAAGGTGGTTCTACAAAGTATTGACTCAGGGGGGCTGAATACTTTTGCACGCGACACTTTTCAGTTTTTTATTTGTAAAAAAATTTGAAAACCATGTATCATTTTCCTTCCACTTCACAATTATGCACCACTTTGTGTTGGTCTATCACATAAAATCCCAATAAAATACATTTACGTTTGTGGTTGTAACGTGACAAAATGTGGAAATGTTCAAGGGGGTATGAAAACTTTTGCAAGCCACTGTATGCTTAACCATACACACTACAGATTGATGCAAGCATGTTTTCTGTGAAGGACTGAAAATTACCATGACATGGCCATAGCATGGGTCGTTATTGCTATTGGCACAGAAACACTCTGGCTTCCCACATAATTTATCCATAACAAAATATACAGGTTGCAAGGAAATTTCGAAAGGCATTTTATGATAATAGCTGTTAAAACCAGCTATACCCATCTGACAGGTTAAACATTACACTAACTGACAAGAGATGGCCAAAGGACATAACTGCAGCAAATGTGCTTTTGGTATTATGTTTAAAGGTGTCAAAACAAATAATAACATTGGGAATTAAAACACATTTGATTACATTCCGTTATCAAACATAATCAATGTTCGCTCTGAAGACCATGAAGCACAATAGGGTCAGGGTGTGTGTGAATCAGTGCGGGGTGGATAGATGGCGGGTGGGGGGGGGGGGGGTTGAGAACGCAATCGGTGCGGAATGGATGGATTGAGGCAGGTGAATTAGTACGTGTTGGTTGGAGTATGTAAAATTGTGAAGGGAGAGCACAGGGGATGTCAGTGGTGTTGAATGGGGGGGATGAGTATGGGATGGATGGGGGGGATCAGTATAGGATGAATGGGGGTTCAGTATAGGATGAATGGGGGTAGACAAAAATGCTGGAGAAATTCAGCGGGTGAGGCAGCATCTATGGAGCTAAGGAAATAGGCAAAGTTTCGGGTCGAGACCCTTCTTCAGACAAGATGGATGGGGGGGATCAGCACAGGATGAATGGTGGGGATCAGGACAGTGTGGATCGGAGGGTCTATGCAGGATGAATGGGGGATCACTACAGGATGAATGAGGGGATCAGTACAGGATGAATGGGAGATCAGTAAAAGATGAATGGGGAGATCACTACAGGATGGATGGGGGGATTGCTGCAAGGTAAATGGAGGGTGGGTCAGTACGGGATGAATGGGAGGATCAGTGCAGTATGAATGGGGGGAGAAGTGCAGGATGGATGGGAAGGGAGGTCAGTACAGGATGAATTGGGGAACCAGTGTAGGATGGATGGGGGGGGGGGGGTGGCATGAGAATCAATGCGAGGTGGGTAGGGTGATGAATAGATTGGGGGGGGCAGATGGGGAGGGGAGCACAGGGGATGTCAGTGAGGACTGAATAGAGGAGGGAATGGGGATCAGTGCAGGATGGAGAGGAGGGGTCCCAGGATAAGAGGGGTGGAGGGGGGGCGTACAAGAGAGAGAGAGAGAAAGGGGGGGGGAGGGGCAGAGGAGGTGGGGAGGAAGGAAGGTCAGCGCTCCTCGGACAACATCGCCCTGCTGCCTTGGCCGTCCCTGTCCAACGCCAAAGTGCCGCCGCCTCCTCCCCTCCTCCGCCAGCCAACAGCAAGGTGCGGGGCCGAGCGGTGCAGCTCAAAGTTCCTATAGCTGTAGGATCTTTGGTGCAGCTGCTTCAGACGGCAGAAGGAGACCTCCCCCTCCCTCCCTCCTCCCGGCCTCGGCGTGCGAGAGGGGTTGGTTTGAAAGCGCTGTTAGCGGAGTTGCAAGCAGGGCGATAGGAGCCACTGATGGCAAATTCGCAAAAGGCGCTTTCAAAACACCCCCTCTCGCACACCGAGGCCGGGAGGATGGGGGGGGGGGCGGAGGGAGGCCTACTTCCGCCGGGCGGGGTGCAGGAGGAGGAGGCGGTGGAGCCGCTGTCGCGGCAGGTGTTGCCGCTGTTCGGGGCCTGTCATTCGCCCCGACCCTTCGTCACCACGCACCTAGTATCTTTGACCCGCAATCAAAGATCCTAGAGGAATACAGCCGCCGACCCCGAAACGTCAGTTCCTATTCGCCGGAGATGCTGCCTGACCCGCGGAGTTACTCCAGTTTTTTGAGTCTACCGGTATAAACCAGTATTTGGGTGCCAAGCCGGGCAAAATGAGTCGCCGTTTAGGTTGCCCGGGGGCACTTTCTGTGGTCAATGGCACCCGGGCAACCGCTAATTTCGAGCCCTGTATTATGATATTTAGGATTAGTTGTAAAGGGAATTAATTTTGTGTCCACTAGGAAGTAGTCAATACGTGTATAGGTTTTATGTACTGATGAATAAAAGGAGTATTCCCTTCCGGCCGGGTTTGCAATCCTCCATACATCTGTTATATTTGTGTTTTTTATGTATGTATTTAAAAGTTCACTGAATTTTGATTTTATATTAAGTCTCTTTTGTTGGGCAGATTTATCCAGATATTGATCCAGAACGCAATTGAAATCTCCCCCAATTATCACATTTTGGTAATTGTACTCAGAAATTATATTCAGGATTTTATTTTAAAAATTGCGGATTATCAAAATTAGGAGCATAGATATTTACCATGGTGAGTGGAGTAGAGTGTATCGCTACAGTAATTATGACATACCTCCCCTCTTTGTGTGCGATGGTATTCTTATGTTTAAATGGTATGCCTTTACGAATTATAATTGCGGTACCCCTAGATTTAGAGAGATAGGAGGAGTGACCGATCCAATTTTCCCTCAGCCTGGTCTGAGCTTGAAGTTTCAAGTGTGTTTCCTGTAGAAATATTATATCGGCGTTGAGTGATTTTAATTGGGCAAGAATCTTACCCCTTTTAATTGGCTCATTAGCGCCCCTTATGTTCCAGCTACAAAATGTAATTCCTCCAATTTTCTTTTGCGTGTCGTCTTGCATTATAAATTACATTGGTACCTTTATGTCAGATGGTGCAACACAATACCTCAAGCTTCTGGGTGTTGGGTGGGTGCTCACAGCTGCTAAACTCTGTTGGTATATATCGTTGTAAATGTGCCCTTAAAGAAAAATCAAAAGATGTGCTAAATAACATAAAAATTGTGATAATACAGAATTTAAAAAAAAAAAATACTGCTAAAAAAAAACACCAAATGGTGAGAGAAAAATTCTTGAAACATTCCATCGATGTTAAGTTACATTAAGCTCCGTTCCCTTAAACCAGTATTGTAAAAAAGAAAAAAACAGTTCAAAACCGGGTAATATAGAGAAAACCATCAAGCATGTAGTTCTACTGAAATCTTAAACTGGACGAGTATTTACTATTTACTAATAATTACTGTATTTAACTTAGCAGACAAAGCCCAGTATATTTAAGTAAGAAACTGCTGGTTGGAAGGGGTAACCAAAATTCTTGGCTGCTTGCCAACTGTTTCACTCCCTTCCAGCTTAATTCCTTGTTAGTTTATCTTGAATCTTATCGGTCAAACATATCACTCCTCCTATCTCTCTAAATCTGGGAATTTGTCTTACCGAATCAATTACACATATTTTAATATATTAGTATAATAATCCAACAGATTAACTAGCGATCATAAATCTACAGCATGTTCATTATTGACTTAAAAAAAAAAAAAAATTTAAATAATTCGGTTATGCTACTACGTTTTAGATTAGTATACATAAGTTAGTCCAGTTATTTATGTGTTAGTATATAAATATTGATATATTTTTATTAGTGAATTATTACGTTCAGCTCCATTTAATTTAATTTTTCTGTGCTGCGTAGTTCCGTTTTATTAAATCTTTCGTTCAAAAAAAAATTTGTCCTTGAGTTTCCATTCCAAAGTCGATAAGGTATCTAGACTTCAGCACGTGTAAAATTGTCGGCCATCTTATCGAGAACATTTGTGCTAATATATATTTTAAAAATCATATTTTCTCAGTTTCCCCTCTCCAGATATATATAAAAGTTAACCTCCGGATAACCGTGATATTTTACTTATCCTTTAATATCCTTTGTTAGCTCATGTGCGTATTTAAATGCTTCTTCTGGATCAATAAAGAAACGCTCCAAATCATTATATGTGATCCTCATTTTTGCAGGATAAATTACCCCATATCTTAAGTTTGGAATTCCTTTAAGGATCAGTCTTGTCTTTGTAAAAAGGGCATGTTTCTTAGCCACTTCTGCTGGGTAGTCTCTAAAGAATCGAACGATTTCACCTTCAAACATCAATTTTTTTGCGAATGGAATTTTTTTCATGATGTCTTTAAGATTATGTCGTGAAGTTTCACTATAATCTTTCTTGAAGGGGGTCCTGGCCTCGAATGTGCTCTCTGAACTTGGTGTGCAACATCTACTTTCGGTATTTCAGACAGCTTGAATACTTGTTCAAGTAAGTTGGCAGTGAAATCCCGAGCATCCATTCCAGTCTCCTTTCCTTCTCTCACTCCAACTTTCCTTAAATTCTGCCGTCTTGACCGAGCTTCGAGATCGAGACATTTGTCGGTCATTCTAGCCAGTTGCCCAGAAACTCGGTCTTGCATTCAATATTTACTTAAAAGTAGATTGCTATTCCTTAATTGTCAAAATCGTTGAACTCCCTTTCCAACAATATTTTGGGAGATCAGTCAAGACCTTCTTAAAGAGAGCTATAAATGCTAAACCCTGCCAGCAATGCTTACATCATGGAAAATTAGAAATAATACCTCTTTCATCCTCTTCCACTAGTCATAATATTTGTGTCATTCACAATTTTTTTAACTCGATGAGTACAAATGTGTATCAGTTGAGTCACAAGTAGACCTATTTAGATTGGTTGTAAAAGGCTTTGGGAGGGGGATGAGAGGGGAGCTCTACATGGGACCAGTGCATTTCCTCTACACCAGAATAATCAGAAAAGCAACTAGGACAAAGGAGGACAAAGGACATTTATTTGTCACGTACACCAATTGGTGTAGTGAAATTTGTCTTGCCATGCAGCACACAGATAAAGATAAGACACAACATTAAAGAATTTAACAATAAACATAAAAAACATCCCCCCACAATGGTTCCCATTATGAGGGAAGGCACAAAGTCCAGTCCCCATCCCCTTGTCCACCCATAGTCGGGCCTATTGAGGCCTCCGTGGTCGCTGCTACGGGGCCCGATGTTTCAGGCCCTTCTTCGCCGGGTGATGGTGCTCCGGCGTCGGGAGAATCCTCTCAGTGGCTTGGGACACCCGGAGCGGCCGCTTCCTAACGAGACTAGGACTGTAACTTGACATTTTGACGAATGTCTTTGATCACACCATTTAAAAAAAAAAAAAAGAGACAGTGCTGGAGTAATTCAGTGGGTCAGGCAGCATATCTGGAGGACGTGGATAAGTGACGTTTCGGGCCAAGACCTTTCTTCAGACCACGCCATAATTGGCATCAACACATTGCAAGGATGTCTTCATAGTGAAGTTTTTTATATTTAGAACTTCAAATCCAGATTGTTAATGGGCAGTAATGGAACATAATGTCAAGAAACCGGTCTTCATTCCTGCTTAATCTGATTGAAATGAAGGAATGCAAAGCTCTTGCACAAAATAATCAAGTCAAGAGAGTTTATTGTCACATGTCCCATATAGGACAATGAAATTTGTGCATTTGCTGCAGCACAACAGGATATTGTAGTCATAAATACAGATCAGATCAGTGTGTCCATATACCAAAAAATATATATATACACATCAGTAAACAGATAAAGTGCAATAGGTTGTTATAGTTCATAGTTTGTTTGAAGTTGTGTTTAATAATCTGATGGCTGTGGGGAAGAAGCTGTTCCTGAATCTGGATGTTGCTGATGGCAGCGGAGAGATGAGTGTGTGGCCAGGATGGTGTGGGTCCTTGATGATGCTGGCAGCCTTTTTGAGGCAGCGACTGCGATAGATTCCCTCGATGGTAGGGAGGTCAGAACCGATGATGGACTGGGCAGTGGTTACTACATTTTGCAGCCTTTTCTGCTCCTGGATGCTCAGGTTGCTGCATCAGCATGCTCTCTACTGTGCACCTATAGAAGTTCGAGGGAGTCTTCCTTGACATGCTGACTCTCCGTAATCTTCTCAGGAAGTAGAGGCGCTGATGTGCTTTCTTTATGATTGCATCAGTGTTCTGGGACCAGGAGAGAGCTTCGGAAATATGAACGCCCAGGAATTTTACGTTCTTGACCCTTTCCACCATCGACCCGTTGATATAAACGGGACTGTGGGACCCCATCCTACCCCTCCCGAAGTCCACAATCAGTTCCTTGGTTTTGCTGATGTTGAGAGCCAGGTTATTGTGCTGGCACCATTTGGTCAACCGGTCGATCTTGCTTCTCTACTCTGACTCGTCCCCATCAGTGATACGTCCCACGACACTGGTGTCGTCGGCGAACTTGATGATGAAGTTCGCACTATGTCTGGCTATGCAGTCATGAGTATAGAGTGAGTACAGCAGGGGGCTGAGCACGCAGCCTTGAGGTGCTCCAGTGCTGATTGTTATCGAGGATGACACATTTCCACCAATACGGACAGACTGTGGTCTATGAATGAGGAAGTCGAGGATCCAATTGCAGAGGGATGCGCAGAGACCCAGATCTGAGAGCTTGGTAACCAGCTTGGAGGGGATGATAGTATTAAATGCCGAGCTGTAGTCAATGAATAACAGCCTGACATATGAGTTTTTGTTGTCCAAGTGGTCCAGAGCGGAGTGGAGAGCCAGTGAGATCGCATCCACCGTTGATCTGTTGTGGCGGTAAGTGAACTGCAGTGGGTCCAGGTTTTTATCGAGGTATGAGTTGATTTGCGCAATGATCAGCCTCTCCTTGAGAGGCTGATCATTGCGCAAATCAACATACCTCGATAAAAACCTGGACCACTGCAGTTCACTTCATCACCACAGACGTTAGTGCCACTGGTCCATAGTCATTGAGGCACGTCACCTTGCTCTTCTTGGGCACCAGTATTATTGATGCCCTTTTAAAGCAGGTGGGAATCTCAGACCTCAGAAGTGAGAGGTTGAAAATGTCCGTAAAAACTCCAGCCAGTTGGTCCGCACAGGTTTTCAAAACACGCCCGGGTATACCATCAGGTCCAGGCGCTTTCCGAGGCTTCATTCCTCTGAAGGATCTTCTGACGTCGGCCTCTGTGACTGTGACCGTAATTACATCACGGCGAATGGGGGCTCAGGAAGGCACATCAGTGTTCTCCCTATCAAAGCGTGCGTAAAACGCATTGAGCTCGTCAGGGAGTGATGCTTCGCTGACATTTGAGCTGCCTCCTCATTTCGCCGTGATAGGTATTTCTTTTCTAATATGTTCGGATTTGGGTGTAATTTGTTTTTAATCGTTTTGATTTTTATTTTCCTAGGATTTGGAGTTCCATGGCGTGATGAGATTTTATTTTCAAGACAAAGTAGCAGGCAACTTTGCAACAAAGTGCATCAGAGTGTCCAGCACCGCCACAACGCAAGATGTCATAGAGACACTTGCAGAGAAATTCCGACCAGACATGCGGATGTTGTCCTCTCCTAGATATTCACTTTATGAAGTGCACGTCAGTGGTGGTAAGCTTCTCAAGATCATTATCTTTTTTTCTAGACGTGCAAACTCTTGAAATTGTATTTTCAGACGTCAGTTATGTCGTAATTGTAGGTTTAATACTGATTTGTGTGGATATTTACTACTGTTTGCACTTTGGCCAAAAAATTTGCTTTTGAAGATGCAGTTACATTGTAAAATATGATCGCTGGTGCTCTTTTTCATCGCCATTCAACCCTCCTATTGTGCATCTGAAACTGATGTTGAGCAGATTGCTGAGTTTCTGGCCCTGGATTTGTCTCTGACAGTGAGCTCGGTGACATGCCTCTTATTTTAAGGGTGTACTTGCTAAGTCGAACCTGTAAGATTTACACTGTCGAATAATGTTGATTTAAAAAAAAAAATTTTTGCAATCTGGGTGTTGTTGATAAGGCCAACATTTCATTGTCTAATTCCTAATTGTTTTTGAAAAGGAGATGGTGAACTACCTTCTTGAACAGCTTGTGGTGAAAGTGCTCCTTTTGGATTATGGGTAGGAAATTCCAGTGTGTAGACGCAGGAATGATCAAAGACTGATGTTCAGTTTCAAAAGAAACATAGTGAGTGACTTTGAAAGGAAGTCACTGGTTGTGATGCTGTTCCCAAGCATCTACTGTCCTGTCTTCCATGGCAGGGACAATGGGTTTGAACAGTGTTAGAGTAGTCTGGACACCAGTGAATTTTGTAGATGGTACACACTCCTGCCTCTATACCCGAGTGGTCTTGGGAATGAATGGTTATAGTGATTTATGGGGTGCGAATCAATTGGGTGTCTTTGCCCTGGATGGTGTTGAGCTGCTTGAGAGTTGGTGGAGAGTCTTCTTTTATGTTCTTGACTTGTTCCTACCTGATGGAGGAAAGGTTGTGAAGTGTCATGAGGCGAGTCTTTTGCTGCAAGATGCCAGATACCAGTTTGAACTACTTTTGTAACCCTGGCATTCAGCTGTTTGATTCACAATTTGTTTGGAGACTGCCATGAGATCTGGAGCCACATGGTCCTGGCAAAACACGATCTTGCTACAAATTATTAGGTTATTGGTGTGTAAGTGCTACTTCATTGGACTGCCCACAACAGCCTCTACCACTTTGATGATTGAAAGTTGATTGGTTTAAATGGAAAACAATAGAAAAGAGTCTTATAAAAAATTAAAAAAATTAGAATTATTGATGCACAAAATGTCTGCTTACCCTCCAGTTGTTAGCATGTAGACATCTCAACTACTGTGTAGAAAGAACTCCTAATGCTTGTTTAAATCGAAGGTAGACACAAATGCTGGAGTAACTCAGCGGGGACAGGCAGCTTCTCTGGAGAGAAGGAATGGGTGACATTTTTGGTCGAGTCCATTCTCAGACTCAGTCTTCATGAACAGCTGAATTTCATTAGGCAAATAAATTAATGCTGTTATGCTCCATTCCAGCACTAGTTTTATTAATGAAAGAAAATGGGGTATTTAGTTGAAATTTTATTGTGGATAGTAGATAATTTAGGAAGGTAAAATTTTATTCAGGAGTATTTACACATGGCATTAATGATATTATTTTAGATTGTAAACTCAAGTATTTCCTAAATCAGCTAATTATATGGATTGGGGAAAGTAAATTTTGAACATGTTCTCTTTTTCTTAGAACATGGGTTATTTGTAGCTTAATAAATTGGATTGCAATATTTCGACCATGCCAAGTTCTTGAGCTTCGGATAAACAAAAGTTATTTTATTTGTCCATGGATTTTGGAGATTTCTTAGTTAATGGTGTTGCTACCAAAAGTTAGTTGGCTTCTTAATTGGTTTCGCCTTGGATTAAATACATTTCCAATATAGTGTTTCTTACTGCAAAGCAGACATTGGACAATGCATTTTCTAGTGGCTATCTAATTATTGCAGTACATTTTAGAAATATTTTTAACAAATTGTCATTTAACATTATTTGGTACCTGAAATATCTGTTGGTAATAAATTGGAAATGTGTCTCTTGTTCTTCGCAATTTATTATTGTATGGCTGTATGGCGACCACACATTTCACTGTACCAATTGGTACATGTGACAATAAATGTATCTTGTAAAGTGATGTAAACCTCGTTTTCACAGGAGTTATATGAGGATAACCTGTTTCCATTTTAAAGAGATTTCATGAGAAATGAAATAAAAACAGAATGCTGCTGGTACTTGCTTTGTTGAGAAGCATCTATAGAAGAAAGTTATTTTGAGAGTTGTTAACTTCATTTATGACTAAAAGCTCATTGATCTGTGGTGAATTATTTTTCTTTCCACTGACCTGAGTATTTCTAGTATTCTATGTATTAAAAGTTTCCAGCATCTGCTTTACAATCAATATACTAGTTCTGCATGATTATAAATGTTAAAACTAGTTTATGAATAATTGCTTCATTTTTATGGAATCTGTCGTAGAATTTAATGGTGGGGTATGAATTTTATTTTGTAGAGGAGCGTAAACTTGACATGGATTGAGAAGCCTCTGGTTGTACAATTAAACTGAACAAGGATGATAGAGAAGGAAGATTTGTTTTGAAGAATGAAATGCCTTCCTTCCACCAAAGGTAAGAACTTCCGAGAAATGCAGCTATTTCAGTGTTTTGCAGGTTGATTAATATAGCTGTTGAATTATAACTCCATTGAAGACTATCATGTACTGCATAATGTAATGAGTGACGTGTGAAATCTCACCAATTCGGTCATAGATTTATGTTCTCATTGAGTCATGTGATTGATCTCTGTGCTTTCTCTTGAGAGAAATGCTTTCAAGGTGAAAGTTGGTGTTTGTCAAAAATCTACGTTATTACCAGCATCCAATGTCAAGCCTGAATGGAAATGTTTATTTTAGTGATGTATGGAAGTTTTATTTCTGTGCAGTTGGGCTGCAGTATGTGCCACCATATTCCCTTTTCATGACACTTCATCAGCATTTGGATAGTGTTTTCCCCAGGATAAGTCAAACAAGATTGGTCAGAAATTCTAAATAACAGTTGGGAGTAGAATATAATTTTTCTTTCTGTATATCTTATGATGTTAAGGAATAAAACATTTAAAGAATATGAAGCGCTCTAACTTTAAGACCAAACTCTTCCATTTTAATCAAGAGTGGATAACCGCACATTTTTTTTGCCAGTTTTTTGTATAGTGAATTTAATGCCATTATCTTTGTCACATTTTCTTTGAATGTATGTACACATTTCCACTCCTCGTACAGTGTTGTCCTGGAGACCCTGCCAGATTCCTATGTCCTTTACTGTTGGTTAAATATCCCAGGCATTTACTAGCAATGTTACAATACTTACCTTCAGCGGCGCTGCAGTTCTGCCACTGGCCGTGTGTGGACTTTGGCGCCTTTGAGGGGGGGGGGGGGCGGAATTAAAATCCAGTTTTGTACTGCCTGTCGGAGGTGGACTTCCTCGGGCTGCTAGCTGATGAAGAAAAATCGATCGGACTTCCGTTCCCGGTATATATATATTTTTTAATTCGCTGGACAATTTAATATTTGGATTAAAATAAAAGCGACTTCGAACGCCCTCAACGCCTACAATGTGACGGATCGCAAAAACGGGACAAAACAAAGGGTAAGTCGTTTATTTTACATATAATCTTGCTTCTTGGATGGCTTTAATCTAATTTTACGTTGCAAAAATGTTATTTGGGCCCCATACGAACCGCAGTGTTTTCCTGCCGATATGGACATTCACCGCAAATGCAACGTTCCAATTGATCGCATTCCAGAAGCAAGATGATTAAATCCTCTTTTTTTTTTTTGGTCAATCATGTCATAAGCGTCTAAATTGTCTATATTTTGTGTCATTCTCTCTCCATGATCATTATTTTTAACAAATATTCACAACAGTTTGAGTCGCATGTATTGTGCAAAAAACTATAATTTTGATTATATTTGAGTGGATGTTCCTGGATTAATTTATGGGAATTGAACATTAAATTCCTTCCATCTGCATATAAATTTCATGACAGTGAGATTTACAAATCATGTTATATTGTGAATTCTTGTGTGAATGGGATTAGTTTGTTATTTGGAGGCTGTTAAAAAAAAAAATCTTTTCTTAAGAAATGGAATCTACAGGACATTCTTAATGGAAAGTAGTGGGCAGAAAGGCATGTCATGCGTGGTTTGAAGAGCAAAAACTTGTAGTTTACAATGCCAGAATTGAAAGTTGTGAAAAAACAAGGTGTACAGAGTTGCTTATTGGTTACATCTGAGGAGTATGATGATGCTACTGATTATGATATGCCAATGTACCAGCTAGCAACTGATCTTCTCCTTAAAGATTTGGTCTATTGCTAGAAATTGTAATTTATTTACCTATCTGTTATGGACTTACAGCATATTATACAATAATATTAAAGTTCTGATCTTGAGAATATCACATTTTTGAATTTTCAAGGCAGTCTGGGTGTTTATTACTATTACGTCAACGGTCAATTTGTAATTAGCTACAATTAGGCAATTAACTAATTATATGCTTTAATTCAGGTCATCCAAGTAAGATGTTTTATATTTGTTTCAGAATGCTTCAATCTATAATAACTGAAAATGTCATTCAGTTCTCTTAATTTTTAAGAAGTTATGGGCTTTTGACTGTCCTCGATCACAGCTTTTGTGTTCAGTCAATGGAAAAGCAATAGGGAACAAGATGCTAATTTCCGAGTATGAAAATGGCCATAACTTTTTTTAATACTGAAGATATGAAAGTGAATTAGGTGTCAAATTAAACATATTTTTATACTTTATCTGATGGGAAAATTGTAGACTTGATTTTTAAATCTCAAAATATTGTAACATTGCTACATTTACTAACATCTTGTATTTTAGAATATTAGCAGTTCAACAGTGGCTGCAACAATGTCTATTTTGCACTATATTTGTGTTCCTAAACATTTGTTTAATTTATTTGGTGAGAAAAGCATTTGTAATCAAAACTCTTTAGGTATCCCCACGCTGTCCACATTCTGAATGGTATCCTTGTCATTGTTTCAATAATCACTCATTTTGTTTGCTCACTTGATTGTCTGTATATTGCTGTACAATGTGATAGCTTTATTTTTAAATCACATAAATTTAGAAGACATTTTATTACTGCTTCTTGCAGCGATTTCTACAATATCCATTATCATTTAAAATATTTGCTCTTTTTTATGGGCTAGTATTATTTCTGTAAAAATCCACCTGATTTTAATAGTTGACTAGACCAAGTGGGACCAGTTGGGCCCCGTCCCCCAACACGGGGAGGGGGGGGGGGAAGCATCACAGGGGGGGCTGGTCCTCGAACGCGGTGTCGGCGCTCACATCCGGAGACACCGCGCTCCCCGAGGCAATCAACCCCCCCCAAGGAAATTTCTGGAATTTTTAATTGTAAATGAAACCCCTCCTCTACACCACCTGACTGGCACGACAAGTGGAAAGGGATTTATTACAGCTTAAAATGTGAATAACTCTTAAAATAACAATTTAAACGTTAAAAATTAGATATATTCAGTTCAGTTCTTTCTTGCTGCGTCTCTTGCTCCCCTCTGTTTTTGTGTTCTTTCTCGTTCCATCCTCGAAATGTTCAGTAATTCTTTTTGCGTCTCTTGTTCCCTTCTGCTCTTCATTTCCTCTTGGTCGCTTTGCGTCTTTCTTGACCATGCAGCAACTCATTTGCTCCCTCCTCTTGGCATGATGTAAGAGAGGTAGATATTCATCAGGATGTAAATATTTATAAACTTCTAAATACAATCATATCTATATACTATTAAAACTCTGTGTGTGTGTGTTATTTTTTGTGGGTGTCAGATTTGGCCTTTGATTCCTTACTCCGCCAAAACCACACGCGGAAACTCCGCGTTTTTTCCATTTCGCTAGACATTACACTTTTACATACCCTAACACACTCCTTATTAGATTTAGACATTTTTATGTACTTTTGTTTGTAATAAAATCCACCCCCACCCCCCCCACTCGTTCATTTTGTCGCCTCCTGCTGGCCAGCCACCATATCGGCTGCTGCCGCCCGGCTCTGCTCCAAAAACGCAGACAATTTTATTCTTGTCGCTGGCGATTTTCACAGCTGCCGCCCCGCTCTCCTCCACTACCAACCGCACCCCCCCCCCCCCCCCCGGGCCGGCTCTCTCATGCTGGCTCAAGCGCCCGGCTCTCCTCCAAAAAGCTGACATTTTTATTTTTCCCTGGCGATTTTTCTCAAGACGCTGTCTACGCCGTCAGACGCTGAAGCACGTTCTGGAACCAGACCCCGGGGTCTGAAGCACGTTCGGGGTCCAGACCCAACGGGTCTGCACTTGGTGTAGTATTATATAAAACTCTTCGTGCGTTTGTTTATTTGTTTGTTCGGTTGTCAGTCACATCTCCTCCAAAACCCGACGCGGTAACGGAGAAATGTTTACATATTCAGTAGAGATTTACCTCATGAATTCAAAAATCTCATCGGAAAATTTGTTAATTATTTCCCGAGTTTTTAACTAAAATTGTTTTAAGATACATCTGCTGCAGAGTCACAATGCCTTAAATCCTCGCAACCAGCTGCGCAGACTTTTCAATGCGCAGCCAGTTACGTGGATTGAAGCCCGTAAACACGTGATCAAGTCGTCCAGCGCGCTGCACTGGGCTTCTTGTAGTTCAACAACATGGCGGTGGCGGTCATTATTGCAGAAAGAACGAGCAAGTTCTGCAGGTCACCGGCTTGCTTTTGAACCCTCTCTGTATCCACCGTCCGATCGTAGAACATGGCGGCGGCGGCCGTTATCGTCAAAGCGGGCGCGTGGCACCTCTGGTAGAGGCCGTCTATAGAGACCTGCGATTCCTCCGTTGATCGCAGGGACACGGGGAATAGTGACGCCTGTTCTTCGCTGGTGATCCAGATTTCAACTGTTTGCAGTCGGCCCGGTCCGAGCCA
>CM075978.1:121060474-121084158 GCA_038087875.1 Malacoraja senta | reverse complement strand
TGGAAGTGGAAAGAACTAATAGAAATTACATCAATTGCAATGTGTAAAAAGAGTTGAGATACTGTATTATAATTTTGCTGCATGTCATTGTGGCATATATCATGTCTTGATTGGTGAATATGTTTAGTTTGTGACTTTATTTGAAGCAGAAATAATATGTGAATGCTTCATTGAGCATAATTCCGACTGGTAACTACGCACTTCGTCCGAGCACATTATCGCACGTGTCATGCAAACCGTCTTAAATGACCACCTAAACTGTCATTTGGTAACCTAAAAAACTGCCTATGTTGCCCGGCTGGCAACAGGGAAAAAGTTAAGTGAGAGCACTGTAAAAAAACACCTTTGGATATAATTTAAAAAAACAAAAAAAGTAGAAATTACTAACACGCTGCTGGCAGGGCAGCCGTCTCGCAGCACCCCCACCAACCAAACCGATCTGTCTTGACACAATCCTGTCTCGGAGGTCTACGGACAATTCCTTCGTCTTCATGGCTGGTTTTTGCTGATATGCACTGTCAACTGTGGGACCTTATATAGACAGGTTTGTGCCTTTCCAAATCATGTCCAATGAATTTAATTTACCACTGGTGGTCCTCCAATCAAGTTGTTGAAACATCTCAAGGATAATCAATGGAAACAGGATGAACCCAAGCTCAATTTTGAGTGTCATAGCAAAGGGTCTGAACACTTAAGTAAATATGATATTTCAGTTATTTCTTTTTAATTACTTTGCAAAAATGTCTAAACACCTGTTTTCGCTTCTTCATTCTGGGGTATTGTGTGTAGACTGATGATAAAAAAAATGAATTTAATACATTCTAAAATAAGGCTGTAACGTAACAAAATGTGGAAAAAGTGAAGGGGTCCGAATACTTTCTGAATGCACTGTACAAGTTGGGCCAAATGGCTTGTTTCTGTGCTGTAGGACCGTAACAGACTTGGTTGGAGAACTGACAAAGTGGATATTGTATGTAGGGTATGATGTCACATTAAGCAATGAACTTTCTTTTGACACAAGTCTAATCATTTTCTGACTTGGGTGGTAAAGAAAAAGTACATTTGTTATGATAATACAGCCAACATTATAAGCAGTGTATAAAGTAGAAACTATAATGATTAAGAAAATAATATTTTTTGCAAACTGGATTTAATAAAAAATAGAAACAGGAGCTTTAATTTCAAAAGTAAAAGTTAAAATACCTTGCTTATGGTAACGATATACCACTGTGAATGTCTCCGTCAATATCAAATGTAGTTTCCTGGACACTTCTAGATCCTTGCCTATAAATCACAGCAATGAAGATTCAGAAACATTCTTCAACTTAATTCTCTATTGCAACGTTTTTTCCAAATTACAGTATAATGGTACCAGATAAATAACAAGACCTAGAAATAATAAACTACATTAACTAGGATTGTACAATATATTTAAGATAGATACAAAATGCTGGAGTAACTCAGCAGGACATGCAGCATCTCTGCAGAGAAGGAAATGGTGACATTTCCAGACAAGACCCTTCTTCAGACTGATGTCAGAGGAGTGGGTGGTACAGAGATAACATGTAGTCGGAGACAGGAAGACTGGTTGAAGAACTGGGAAGGGAGAGGGCTACTTGAAGTTAGGGAAGTCAATGTTCATACCGCTGGGGTGTAAGCAACCCAAGCGAAATACAGTGCCCTCCATAATGTTTGGGACAAAGACCTATAATTTATTTATTTGCCTCTGTACTCCCCACTTTGAAATTTGTAATAGAAAAAATCTCATGTGCTTAAAGTGCACATTGTCAGATTTTATTAAAGGGTATTTTTATCCATTTTGGTTTCACCATGTAGAAATTACAGCTGTGTTTATACATCGCCGCCCCCCCCCCCCCCCATATTTCAGGGCACCATAACGTTTGGGACACATGACTTCACAGGTGTTTGTAATTGCTCATGTGTGTTTAATTGCCTCCTTAATGCAGGTATAAGAGAGCTCTCAGCACCTAGTCTTTCCTCCAGTCTTTCCATGAGGACCAAAGTTGTTCCAAATGAAAGTCAAAGAAGCCATTATTCACTTGGACCATCTCCGACATCTCCCTACCGTTTCTAGATCTCATTGTCTCCATCACAGGAGACAGACTATCGACTGACATCTATTATAAACCCACTGACCCCCATAGCTATCTAGACTACACTTCTTTCCACCTTGCTTCCTGAAAAGACTCTAACCCCCTACCCCCAATTCCTCCATCTAAGTCACATTTGCGCCCAAGATGAGGTGTTCCATACCAGGTCATCAGAGATGTCCTCATTCTTTAGGAAACGGGTGTTCCCCTTTCCATTATAGATGAGGCTCTCACTCGGGGTACAGCATGGAAACAGGCCCTCACCCCAGCGTGTCCATGCCGACCATCGATCACCTATTCACACTAGTTCTATGATATCCCACTTTTGCATCATTCTCTACACACTGAGGGCAATTTACAGAGGGCAGTTAACCTCCAAACCCCTCGTGTCTTTGGGATGTGGGAGGAAACCCACATGGTCAGAGGAGAACGTGCAAACTCCACGCAGACAGCACCCAAGCTCAGGATCAAACCCAGGTCTCTGACACTGAGGCAGTAGCTCTACCAGATGCGTCACTAAGACCAGCGTTTGAATGAAATTCTGGTTTGGGGAAGCACATGGATCATATTTTCAAATACTATGCTACTTGCACAAAATACCATCAAATTAGTGTTAACTTTAACGATAGTCCACTTGGCTTACATTTTACTTCACAAAATTATTAACTTGGAAACAGTCGTGTCAATTCTGAGAAGCTTCCAGGGAAATTGTATTAAGTGGGTGAGTTTGGTTTTCACAGTGGGTGTGGGCAACTGCAGAGTGAATATTGTGCTTTTCGAGCGATGGGCGACAGACGTAAATATTTGGGTTGCATTAAGAAATGTTTGAGTACCAATTTAAGCAGGCCCATTTCAAGAAAAATCACATCAGAAACTGATTTATTTTCCTGCAAATGGTAGCGGAAGACAGCATATCAGGTGGAATACCATTAAGAACAAGTACCATGCCACTTGGATCCTGCAAATAAAATTTCATGAATGTCTCCAAACCTGACTTTTGGCCACTGAACCAAAAATGTGAGTGAAAGCACGTCTCGTGAATGACTGTAAATTCTGACCACTCGAGGCACCTTAAAAATCGTTTGTCATGATGAATATCAAATTCATAATGTGAAGATATAATCCAAAAACATTTAAATCTTTTTTATGCCCACGAGACATTCACCTGAACTGTAAGCTTAGTGTAAAATAAACACACACATTCAGAGGCAGTGCCATTAAAAGGCAGGCACTTCAGATCCAACGAATGTTGGCACAATCTGCATCTAAAGGTAATAGTTCAGCTCGAAAGAAGCTTTTAAATTGCTCCAAGTCCCAGATCAAAGCATCTTTTTAAGGTTGTTCTGTTTACCATCAGAATGACATCAGCGATGAATCTGATGGGGCTAATTGTATGACAAACAGACCAATGCCTCTCAGTAAATAACAGCTATTTTCACATACTTAGTACTTCATAGATGCAAGATAAACATTTCAAAGTTCAATTGAGGATCGACAGGACTGGCTGCCAATTTCAGGACTGTTTGCAGTTAGAAAGTTTGGACTACTTGAGGAAATCTCAGTATGAAGGAATGTAAATAGAGAAACTTTTAGTCACATACTCCCTTTATATATTTACTTAGTTATGATTGAGAAAACATATGCAGCAAGAAAAATACAAAATTTAATACTTTTTACAAAAATTGGCATTCTAAGTTAACACGTGCACTTAGATGCAATCATATGATATTCTAACAGCTTCAACATATATTTAGCAAATACCTCCCAATTAAAACCGGTCAATAAGCATATGTCAAACTGGCTAAACAAAAATAACATACCCAGATTTAATTTTCTGGCCCTTGACCATGGGTCCTGCCTCCATGGGTCTCTTGGTCATATGATTCTGACTGGGATCCACAAACTTGAACACATGCGATGACCCAAACTGGATGTTCATACCACTTTGCAACATGACTGTTCAGTAATATGTTGGCCATCAACATAGGTTTCAGCATCAAAGCTGCGAGGGGTAACTGTTACTATTCCATCCATATTGGTAAGATCACAATGATGAGATTGAATTCCTGGACCAAAGAGCTACAAAAGCAAAGTGAAATTTAATCACACACAAAAGTTTAAATCTGCCATCTGCAGTAAAATCAGTGTTGTTTTTGAAAATCATCCCCTTTACTTGCAACTATGTTCCCTCATTTGACACTCCCCTATTATGGTAACATCGGAACATCTTGCTCTGAGAATCTTGTACTTCAATCAGATGATCCTTCACTGATAATAGGACACTGATCTCATTTCATCCCATGAATTAGCCTGTTGAATCTCTTTTCGACTGTCACCAATGCGAGAATGCCCGTTTTTAAAAAAGGGTTCAAAATTGAGCCCCAAACTCCAGGTGCAGAATGCTTCCTTATTTCTAAATTCCAGTTCCCTTTCAACAAAAGGTTACTCATGGAATAGTGGAGCACACACATGAAACTACCTCCCCCCCACCAATGTTACAGGATTGGATTTGAATTCCTAGAAAACAATTTAAAGTGGTTATTACTAGTCCAAATATAGGTCAATTAAAAATACATTCACAGGTCGTCTTTTAGATGCTTTTATTGAGAACGGTACAGAAAATTAATTTTACCTGAATGGAGTTCTCATCAGACTTTTCAGTGCCAACATCAGTTACATTCAGTTGTAAACGGTACAGTTTTGGTTTATCTCTGGAATCTGAACCATCTGCAATATTTTTAAATATAGTTTAACCTCTGTGCATTGGATTAATTTCAATTATATCATCCATTTAAAATCTGAATATTTTGTTAATTTAATATGAATTACTGAAAAAATATTGACATTAAACATGGAAACTAGTTTTGATGTTTGCATGGTTTCAATTTTATTCCAAATCCGTCAACATTTATTGTCAACTTCTGACTGACCTTAAGAGGGCAGTGTGGAGCTGCATTCTTGAACTTGAGTACTTGCATCACAAGCTACACACCGCTTGTGATGAAAGTATTTCAAACAGTTCATTAGTCAGGTCAAGGTTAAGGCCAAATGGCAGTAAAGGAAAGTTCCTATTTGTGGCTGAGGTTGCATGTAAGGCATTCAAAGAAGGTTTGGCAAGTGGCATTTGTTGATCACACACACTGCAACTCTAGTACCGAGGGCCGAATAGAGCTGTTTCCACACTCTATTTCTCTACATTCTAAAGTACCTCTAAATGCTTAGGCTGCCAATCTATACCTTATTTAGGTTTGAAGCAGCTTTGTTGCATCACACTGTTAATAGCAGTCTAATGCAAAGTTCCTACTACAACTTTAGTTTGAAATGAACTAAATGCAAACAAAGCGAAATGGAAAACTGCCATTACTTATATCAAAGGATATATTATTCCTCAATTACTAATAACACAAACTACATGCACAGTATAGATTCTAAAGCAATATTCATCTGGTTTGGTTCATCCAATTACAAAAAAAAAGGACAATTAACTGTTACTTTATACAGCAAAGTAAGTTAATGCCACTGTAGTATCTGTCTCAACTACCACCCCCACCCAGCAGCTCCTTCAAAGCACTCGCCACCTCCATGTAAAAAAGGTTGCCCTGCACATCTATTTATATTATAAAACTCTGATTTTGGATGTTTACTTGTGGGTTTGCTTGCTTGCTTGCACTTTTTCTTTGATTCACATCTCCTCAAAAACCCGACACGGTAACAGTGAAATATTTACATAGTGGTAGAGATTTACCTCGTGATCTCAAAAATCCCATCATCTGAAAAATTGACTTATTATTTCCTGAGTTTTTAACTAAAATTGTTCACCAATCTGACATCTTTTTAAAATCTAACGTGCTGAAGCGAGCTAGATGACGTCACAATGCCTCTGCTCCTCGCGGCAAGCTGCGCAGCATTTTCAATGCGCAGCCCCACTGTTTTCCACGAGCTGCGAGTTACTTGGCCCTCCTCCCCCCCCCCAGGGCTCTTGATTGAAGCCGTTGAGCACGTGCTCAAGTCGTGCTGCTCGCTCCGCTGGGCTCCTTCAAGTTCTACAACATGGCGGCGGCGGTCGTTATCACAGCGCGGGCGCGGACAAGCGCAGTGGAAAAGTGGCCGTGGCGGCCATCACAGGGGACGACCTCCTCTCGTCTCCCCCGCCCGATCGTCTGTCACGCTGGTGGGCGGGCTTACCCTCACGGAGCCATGATCGGCTGTCCCTCCACTGCTTTTCACCGTCCTCGGATCTCTCCGGGCCCCGCTCTGGTCCACGCTGGCCGCAGCCTAGCACGGGAGAGGAGAGGGGGGTTGGAGAGGGGGCCCTCCCTCTCTGCCTCCCCCCCCCTCTCTAGGGAGTGGTGAATATTGGGACCTATGGGTGAGTGGTGGAGTATTGCGTTTGGGAACCAGCCCTCCCCTGTGATGCCGTGCCTCCCCACCCCTCAATCTCTACCCCCTCCTTCTCCCTCTCTACCCCCCCTCTCCACCCCCCCTCTCTAGCCGCGTCTGTGTGTGTATGTGTGTGTAACGCCAAAGGCCCCCCCCCCCGCCCCGCAACTGCGCGTTGAGGGGACGGGACGCAACGGGTCCCCCTTGGTCTAGTCTCCTTTAAACTTAAACCGCTTTAACCATAAAGCTATGCCCCTAGTATGTAGTTTGATTAGTTTAGAGATACAGTGTGGAAACAGGCCCTTCAGCCCACTGTCCATGCCGACCAGCAATTCCTGCACACACTAACACTATCCTTCACACACCAGGGACCACTTACAATTATACCAAGCCCATTAGCCTACAAACCCATAGCTACAGTACCTCTCCTGAGACAGAGAGAGAGACAGAGCGAGACAGAGAGTGAGAGAGACAGAGAGAGACAGAGAGACAGAGAGAGAGACAGAGAGAGAGACAGAGAGAGAGACAGAGAGAGAGACAGAGACAGAGAGAGACAGAGAGAGACAGAGAGAGAGAGAGACAGAGACAGAGACAGAGATGCAAAGACAGAGAGAGAGAGAGAGAGACAAAGACAGAGAGAGAGAGACAAAGAGAGCGAGCGAGCGAGAGAGAGTGACAGAGAGACAGAGAAAGACAGAGAGAGACAGAGAGACAGAGAGAGAGACAGAGAGAGACAGAGAGAGACAGAGAGAGACAGAGAGAGAGACAGAGAGAGAGACAGAGAGAGAGACAGAGAGAGACAGAGAGAGACAGAGAGAGACAGAGAGAGACAGAGAGAGACAGAGAGAGACAGAGAGAGACAGAGAGAGAGAGAGAGACAGAGAGAGAGAGAGACAGAGACAGAGAGAGAGAGAGACACAGAGACAGAGACAGAGACAGAGACAGAGACAGAGACAGAGACAGAGACAGAGACAGAGACAGAGACAGAGACAGAGACAGAGACAGAGAGAGACAGAGAGAGACAGAGAGAGACAGAGAGAGACAGAGACAGAGACAGAGACAGAGACAGAGACAGAGACAGAGACAGAGAGATGCAAAGACAGAGAGATGCAAAGACAGAGAGAGAGAGAGAGAGACAAAGACAGAGAGAGAGAGACAAAGAGAGCGAGCGAGCGAGAGACAGACAGAGAGACAGAGAAAGACAGAGAGAGACACAGAGAGAGAGAGAGAGAGAGAGAGAGAGAGAGAGAGAGAGAGAGAGAGAGAGAGAGAGAGAGAGAGAGAGATTTAATTTTTTTTTAATTGCGATTTTCATTGTGGGGGTGTGGGATGGGGGAGGTTTCTTTTTTTTTAAACATCGCATTTTCATTGTGGGTGGTGGGATAGGAGGAAGGTTTCATTAAAAAAAAATTGTGATTTTCATTGTGGGGGGATGGGATAGGGGGAGGTGAGGAGTGGGGGAGCAGAGGGATAGAGGGAGAGGAGGGAGGGGAAAGTGAGGAGGGAGAGTGGGGGGGGAAGGGGAGTGGAGGGAGAGAAGGGGGAAGTGGGGGTGGTAGGGAGTGGAGGATAGAGGGAGAGGAGGGCAGTGGGGGAGGTGAGGAGGGAAAGTGTGATAGGGGAGGAAGTGAGGAGTGGGGAGCAGTGAGATAAAGGGAGAGGAGGGGGGTAGGGAGTGGAGAGGGGTTATGGAGGGAGGGGTTATGGAGGGAGGGAGTGACTGAGGGTAGGGGAAAGGAGAGGGAGGGAGAGGTGAGGGAGAGAGGGAGTGAGGGAGGGGAGGAGAAGGGAAAGAAGAGGGAGGGTGAAGAGGTGGGGGAGGGAATGCTGGGGATGAGGGGAATGGAGGAGGATAAGGGCAGGAAGAGGTAATGAAGGAGGGGAGGGGGAAGAGGGAGGAGGGGAGGGAAGGGAGAGGGCGAGGGGAGGATGCAGAGGAGGGTTGGTGGAGAGTGGGGAAAGGGAGGATAATAGAGGAGGGGAATAGGGGACTGTGAGAGTGAGATGCGTTCACATTGATCTTATAATTTACAGGTTATTGCCATTAAAAGCATTGCAGTCACGCTCCCACATGCCGGCCGTGCCTGCGCAGTTTGGGGAGGGTTGCCGTGACTTGCGTCACAACGGAAACTCTGGCGTCACAACGGGAACCCGTCAGCGGAGCCTGCGCAGTTGGGAACTATGGGTCAGTGGTGGAATATTGCCTTGGGGGACGGCCCACATTACTCACCATTGTCCTGTGATGTAAATGAAACAAGTTTTGTTCAGATTGATGGTATATTTTACAAATTATCGACATTTTTAACTTTACAAAAGCCACTTTAAAAAAATGTTTCCACTTGCCCTGCCAGTCAGCCACGTTCGATGTCACAATGACGCCACAATGAGATCCTGAATTTCATTTACATAAAAATTCGCGATTTTTAAATTTCTAAAAAAAAACGTTTTAATCAAATTCTTCTGTTTTCATTAACAGCTAACATTGTGTTTTGGTTATTTTAAAGGGAAAAAAACACGATTTCCATTGAGAATTTCATTTTTTTTTAAAACATCGTGATTTTCATTGTGGGCGGGTGGGATCGGGGGAGGTTTCATTTTTTTTTAAATCGCGATTTTCACTGTTCGGGGAGTGCGATGGGGGGAGGTGAGGAGTGGGGGAGCAGGGGGATAGAGGGAGGGGGTATGGAGGGAGAGAGAGGTGAAAGTGGGGGAGGTGAGGAGCAAGATTGGGGGGGATAGAGGGAGGGGAGGTGGGGAGTGGGGGAGGTAGGGAGTGGGGGATAGAGGGAAGGAATGCAGTGAGGGAGGTGAGGGGGGAGTGAGGGTGGGATGGGGGAAGGTGAGGAGTAAGGAGGGGAGAGGGGTTATGGAGAGAGGGAAGGAGTGACTGAGGGTAGGGTAAAGGAAGGAGGGAGAGGTGAGGGAGGGAGGGAGGGAGTGGGGGAGGGGAGGGGAAAGAAGGGAGGGTGAAGAGGAGGGGGGGAGTGCTGGAGGATGAAGGGGACTGGAGGAGGATAGGGGTAGGAAGAGGGATGGCAAGGTAATGGAGGAGGGGAGGGGGAAGAGGGAGGGAGCAGAGGAGGGTTGGTGGAGGGTGAGGAGAGGGAGGATAATGGAGATGGGGAATAGGGGACTGAAGAGTGAGAATGAGATGCGTTCACATTGATCTTATATTTTACAGATTATTGCCATTTTGAACTATAAAAAACTCGCAGCTGCGCTCCCATTTGCCGGCCGCACCTGCGCAGTTGGCGGAGGGTTGTCGTGACTCGCGCCACAACGGGGATCTGTGGCGACACAACGGGAACCCGTCAGCCGCGTCTGCGAAGTTGGGGGCTTTGAGTCAGTGGTGGAATATTGCCTTTGGGGATGGGCCCAACGGGTCTGCACTTGGTCTAGAGGATTACTGAAATCCATGTACACAACATCCACTGCCCTACCCTCGTCAATCAGTTTTGTCACCTCCTCAAAAAGCTCCATTAAGTTAGTAAAGACATGACCTGCCGTGTGAAAAGCCATACTAACTGCCCCTAATGAACCCATTCTCTTCCATTATCTTTTATTAAAGATTCTAAGATCAGAGTTAGAACAAGGTAGATAATGATGAAGCTTTGTAACAATGTAACTTAAGGGCCTGTCCCACTTGCCGATTTTTTTGGCGACTGCCGGCATCATTGACTGATGCATCAGGTCACCGAAAAATTTGCGACGTGACGCGGCGTGATGACGTATTGCGGCGCGGTGTTTTTTCAAGTGTTGCAACATTTCTTTTGTCGCCCTGGATTTTGAAATGTTCAAAATCTTTTGGCGACACCGATTTGACGGCGGCAGTCGCCAAAAAAATTTGCCAAGTGGGACAGGCCCTTTAGGTCAATTTTGAATGCAAAATACATGCTCAATTGGTCCAGGAAATCTTGGAAAATCTCTCTTCTCCAGTCTCTGAGAAACCAATTTACAGTACAAATGACATGGCTTGCTCATTGGAACCAACTGAGTATAATCAGGACTGTGCTGGCCTGGGAGAAGAGAACATATTGTTTCATCAATCCTTTCAGTAAATTGGGAGGGATTTTGTGGTACTGCTTTAAAACTCTTCAACTTTTCTACATGCATTCTTTTGAGGAAATCACGAGGACGATAGCTTAGAATTTATATCACAGAATCAATCATTTATTTCCAATTATTTCCACCCACTTTAACAGAAATATGCTTTCTATTTAAAGGCTTCATGTCCTCATTTCTCCATATCTCTAATCTTTCATAATGCTACAAAACTGAGATAACTATTCTTCCAATTCTGATTATCCAGGATTTCATTGCTCCACCACTTGCTGTATCTCTCCTCTGGAAGGAGGACATGGCCAGCCTGATCTACTGAGCACATCTTCTTGCTCTGCATTGCAAAACTTCCACATTCTTTTGTCTATGTTCTCACTTTCTAATTATGGCCACTTACTCATTATCACAGTATGCCTGTCCCAATATATCCTCATTGTCACCCTGGTTTTACCCTAGAGGCATTTCCCCTCCCCCACTCCCTCTACAGATCAACAAGATTCTTCTGTCTCCTTCCCAATTTTATAGTGTCTTTAACCTGAAACATGATCTTGTGTCTCTTCCTACAGAAGTGGATTGATCTGCCAAGTATTTCCAACGTTTTCTGGTATTATTTTACAGAACCTCACATTTGGTCAAACTCAAAAACACTTGCCACATGTTTGTCCACTCTCTCAATCTATCCTTTTCTAAAAAAGGCTTTTTAATCCAATTTACTCTGTGCACCATTGATAAACAATATATCTGAAACAACGGTTTATTAGCAGACTGGATGCAATACCAAACCGAGACTAAGAGTTATGAGAAGTAAAAGAAAGTGAACTATCAAATGTTAATTCCCAACTGCTTAACTGGTAGCTTTCAGCAATGGACTTCTATGAAATGAAAGACCAAGAAAATATTGTGGCAAAATTGCAACCAATGTCGAAACATAGCAGTTTAATTTACCTCACTGGTATTGGAATTCACATATGCATTCCATAAGACCATAAATCGTAGGAGCAGAATTAGACCACTTGGCTCAATGTGTCAACACCACCATTCAATCATGGCTGATCTATTTTTCCCTCTCAACCCCATTTTCCTGCCTGAAACCTTTGACACCTTCACTAATCAAGATCCCATCAACCACCGCTTTAAAAATACCCAATGACTTAGCCTCCACAGCCATCTGCGGCAATGAATTCCACAGATTTACCATCCACATGTGAAATAAATTCCTCCTTATCTCCATTCTAAAGGTATGTTCTTTTATTCTGAGGCTGTGTCCTATGCTTCTGGACTCTCCCATTCAGTTCATATGCATCTGCAAATCACCTTCTTCCCCCTCTGTATCCACCAATCACTGGCCAGGTTTTGACCCACCCCACCTCTCTTTTCCAGCTTTCTCTCCCTGCTCCAGTGTGAAGAAGGATCCCGACCCAAGATGTCATCTGTCCGTTCCCTCCACAGATGCTGCCTGACCATCGAGTTCATCCAGCATTTTGTTTTTTTACGCAAGCTTAGAGCATCTGCACCCTCTTGTCTCTTTATGCCGGAGGAACTTGGCCTTCTGAAGGAACAAGAGCATTTTGGGGGGCAGGAAATCAGATAACAAGCCACGAAGAATTAAACAGAACTTGTAAGTCCAGCTGTTGAAATAAACTTTTGAAAACTTAGTATTATTGTGCAACTCTTACCAGGACTCAGCTCAACAAGGTATGGCATTTTCTCAGGAGGCAATGATGATCCATAGGTTGAACTATCGTTCCTTTCTTTTCCTTTTGATGATCTTCCATCTTGCTCTTTTTGCTTCCTTGCATTCTTAGGGATATAGTCAAGTGGCCTTTTCTTTAACTGGAAAACTAAAGTACCTGTTTAAAAAAAAAAGTGATCTATTAGCCCACACTTAGAATTACCCATCCAGTTTTGTTTAAAATACATTAGGAATGGATGATAGGGACAGGAAACAGAGGCTCCTTGTACAGGGAAATGGTTTATAAATTCTGATGGGTTTAAATTAATAAACGGCATAGATTCATTCTCAATGCTTAGTACATTAACTACAATGTAACCATTTGCTAACATTCCCAAGAAAATGTATGCGTTGTTTATACATGTAGAACTGCTGGGACCAGAAAAAGCATCAAACATTTTTGGCATTACATGATAGCATGTAAAACATTTTACATTACTTAATGAAAATGACCCTACCCTCACCAGTAAAATTAACATGATGTAACTGAGCACAATTCTGTAAAAGAACCAAAGAAAACACTTCAGCTTCTTGATCCTTCAAATTTGTATTAACAATGGAAGTGCTCCATTTGAATTTACCCTCTGTTTTTCCGTCATAGTCATACAGCGTGGGAACAGGCCCTTCGGCCCAACTTGCCCACGCCAATAGACAATAGGTGCAGGAGTAGACCCATTCAATGTGATCATGGCTGATCATCCCCAATCAGTACCCCGTTTCTGCCTTCTCCCCATATCCCCCGACTCCGACCAACATGCCCCCATCTACAGGAGTCCCACCTGCCTACACCTAGCCCATATCCTTATAAACCTATCCTATCAATGTACCTATCCAAAAGTGTAAGCATTGGGATAGTACCTGCCTCAACTACCTCCTCTGGCAGCTTTGATATACCTACTGCCATTTGTGATTTTAAAAAAATGTTGCCCCTCAGGTTCCTATTAAATCTTTCCTCCCTCACCTTAAATCTATGTCCTCTGGTTCTTGATTCCCTACTCTGTGTAAAAGACAGTGCATTTCCCCTATTTATCCTTCTCATGATCTTATATACCTCTAAGATTACGCCCTTATCTTCCTGCACTCCAAAGATTAAAGTCATAGTCTGTTCAATCTCTCCCTATAGCGCAGGCCTTTGAGTCTTGGCAACATCCTCGTAAATCATCTCTGCACCCTCTCCAGTTTGACAACATCTTTTCGATAACAGGGTGAGCAAAATTGAACACAATTCCCTTAATTTGGCCTCACCAATGTCCTATACAACTGTAGCATGATCTCCTAACTGCTATACTCAATACTCCGAATGCAAGGCCAATGTGCCAAAAGTTGTTTGACCACCCTTATCTACCTGTGACACCACTTATAACAAACTATGTACCTGTGCTCCCAGAACCCTCTACACTATAACACTCCTCAGAGCCCCGTCATTCACTGTGTAGGTCCTACTCTGGCTAGACTACCCAAAATGTAATGCTTCGCACTTCTCTGTTTTAAACTGCATCAACCATTCCTCAGCCCACCTGCCCATCCGATCAAGATCCTGCTGCAATATTTGACAACGATCTGCACTATCTACAATATCACCCATTTTTGTGTCAGCTGCAAACTCGCTAATCATGCCCAGTACGTTCTCACCCAAATCATTAATATAGATGACATACAGCAATGAGCAAACCCCAAGGCACACCACTAGTCACAGGTTCCAGTCCACAAAGATATATAAAAACAGTTCACAAAAAGCAAAAAATTAAATTTAAGGGAATTCATTCAGCCCATCCAGTCTATGCCAACTGAGCAATTCTATTAATTTCAATACCCCACTTATATTCCTGTAATCGGATCTCTTATCCATCTGCATTAATGCCTTCCGATTCTTCTGCCACCCATCCACACTCGAGATTTTAACCTAACAATCAGCATGCCTTTGCATACGAGAAGAAAATGTAGAGGGTACACATTGCACCTATGTGCCAAAAAACAAGGAAACAATTGTATCTATCAAGGGAGCTGCTTCGTGTTAACATAGAAACATAGAAACATAGAAAGTAGGTGCGAGAGTAGACCACCAGGCCCATCGAGCCCGCACTGCCATTCGCTCATGGCTGAACACTAAACAGACACCCTTACCCACAAACAGTAGACACAAGACACAGAACACAAGACACTACCCTCCCCTTTATATCGCTATCACCCCTCTCCACCCCAAGAACCGCGTGATCGCCTGGGGGAGGCAAAAAAACGGATAAAAACCCAGGTCCAATTCGGGAAAAAAATCCGGGAAATTCCTCTCCGACCCCAATCCAGGCGATCGACACTTGTCCAGGAGATCACTCAGGTCTTACTATACTAACCATACCTAGGTCCATATCCCTGCCCTCTCCCCGTAGCCCCTTATCCCCTTGGCAGCTAAAAAAACATCTATTTTAGACTTAAATATATTTAATGTTTCTGCTTCCACTGCTCCCTGGGGCAGTGAATTCCATAAATTAACCACCCTCTGGGTGAAGAAGTTCTTCCTCATCTCAGTTTTAAAAGAGCCCCCTCTTATTCTACAACTATGTCCCCTAGTTCTAGTTTCCCCGATCATTGGGAACATCCTCGGTGCATCCACCCGATCAAGGCCCCTCACGATCTTATATGTTTCAATGAGATCGCCTCTCATTCTTCTAAACTCCAAAGAGTAGAGTTCCAGCCTACTTAACCTTTCCTCATATGTCAATCCCCTCATTGCAGGAATTAATCTTGTAAACCTTCGCTGCACTGCCTCCAGGGCCAGTACATCCTTTCTTAAGTATGGACCCCAGAACTGTACACAGTATTCCAAATGTGGTCTCACTAATACTGTGTACAGCTGCAGCAAGACCTCCGTGTTTTTATACTCAATCCCCCTAGCAATAAAGGCCAAAACTCCATTGGCCTTCCTGATTGCTTGCTGCACCTGCATACTAACTTTTAGTGATTCATGTACTACTACCCCTAGATCCCTTTGCGTTGCATTACAACGCAGCTCCACCTCATTTAGAAAATAACTTGCCCTATCATTTTTTTTCCCAAAGTGAATGACTTCACATTTATTAGTATTAAATTTCATCTGCCAAGTTGTTGCCCACTCACCTAGCTTATCTATATCCTTTTGCAGACTCTTCCTATCCTCCTCATCCCCTACTTTTCCTCCCATTTTTGTATCGTCCGCAAATTTTGATATATTACACTTGGTTCCCTCCTCCAAATCATTTATATAAATTGTGAACAACTGGGGTCCCAGCACCGACCCTTGCGGAACCCCGCTAGTTACCGGTTGCCATCCCGAGTATGAACCATTTATCCCCACTCTCTGCTTCCTATTTGTTAGCCAATCCTCTACCCATGCTAATATATTACCCCCAATCCCATAATTTTTTATTTTTAGCAATAGTCTCTTATGTGGCACCTTGTCAAAAGCCTTTTGGAAGTCCAAGTATACCACATCCACCGGTTCCCCTTTATCCACCCGGGTTGTTACTTCCTCAAAGAATTCGAGCAGATTCGTTAAACAGGACTTCCCCTTCACAAAACCATGCTGGTTCTGTCCGATGAAGTCATGTTTATCCAAGTGCCCCGTTAGTGTTTCTTTAATAATTGTCTCTAACAATTTACCCACCACCGATGTTAGACTAACCGGTCTATAGTTACCCGCCTTCTGTTTACTTCCTTTTTTAAATATAGGTGTTACATTGGCCATTTTCCAATCCACTGGGACCGTTCCTGCCTCCAGGGAGTTTTGGAAAATTATCACCAATGCATCCACAATCCCCACCGCTATCTCCCTCAAGACCCTTGGATGTAATCCATCAGGCCCAGGGGATTTATCCTCCTTCAGTCTCATTAATTTCCCTAATACCACCTCCTTGGTGATCTTAATAGTATTTAGCTCCTCCATTCCTACCGCCCCCTGTTTATCCAGCGTTGGAATATTTTTTGTGTCTTCTATGGTGAAGACTGATACAAAATACTCGTTTAATGCCTTTGCCATTTCCATGTTCCCCACCAACAACTCTCCAGTCTCACCCTCCAATGGACCAACGTTCACCTTAGCCACCCTTTTTCTTTTTATATAGCTATAAAAACTCTTACTATTAGTTTTTATGTTGTTCGCTAAATTCCTTTCATAGTCTATTTTCCCCGTCTTAATTAATCTCTTAGTTATTTTTTGCTGACCTTTAAATGCTTCCCAATCCTCTACCCTCCCACTATCTCTAGCTACCTTATATGCCCTTGCCTTCAGCCGAATACTATCCTTTATAGTTTTACTGAGCCATGGCTGACTGTTCTTTCCCTTACCCCTTTTTTTCTTCATAGGAATACATTTTTCTTGAAGGTTATACAGTAGATCCTTAAACGTACACCACTGCTCATGTACCGTCTTATTCTTGAGTCTGCTATCCCAGTCAACTTTGATCAGCTCAGTCCTCATACCTTCATAATCCCCCTTATTTAGACTAAGTACCCTAGCCTGAGTTTCAACCTGCTCCCCTTCTATTTGAATATGGAATTCGACCATATTGTGGTCACTTGTTCCCAACGAGTCCCTAACTATGACATTTTTAATTAATCCTGCTTCATTACACAGGACCAGATCCAAGATTGCCTCCCTCCTTGTCGGTTCTGTGACATACTGTTCTAGGAACCCGTCTCTAATACATTCTATAAACTCTTCCTCTAGTCTACCCTGCCCAGTTTGGTTTGCCCAATTAATATGAAAATTGAAGTCCCCCATGATTACAGCAGTTCCCTGTGTTGGGCTTCTTACACATTGGAACGGTGGAGAATATTCGATCAGACCCATCTGCAGCTGGTCAACTGGCAAGAATTAGGTTGGGTAAGCTCACCCTTCCTGGTCAACTAATCACCTGTGACTGATCCAGCGTGGCAGCTTTATCCTGCAGTAATTAGTAGAGGTGGTACTTCTGAGCTCTTAGCATGGACACTGAAGATTAATGTTCTCTTGTTGCACAATGTTTCTGGTTCTTAATAAAAAAGTACAATGGTAATGGGTGGTGAATCTGTGGAATTCATTGCCACAGAAGGCTGTGGATGCCAAGTCAATGGATTGTTTTAAAGCAGAGACAGATAGATTCTTGATTAGTATGGGTGTCCGGGGTTATGGGGAGAAAGCAGGAGAATGGGGTTAAGAGGGAACGATAGATCAGGTATGATTGAATGGCGGAGTAGACTTGATGGGCCAAATGGCCTAATTCTGCTCCTATCACTTACGAACTTATGAACCTGAAAATGCACATGCTCTCTCAGACTAACGGGTCACCATTACATAGAACGTTTGAGGCCATTCTATTTTCCCTGAATACAGCATTATTTCCATTACACAACCCCAAATGAATAAGAGATGAAAATGTGGTTCATACAAAAAGCAAAAGTGACACAAAACAGGAGCATTACTTGGTAAGATCAATTACTCATCCATTGAGCCAGAATTATTCATTTCACTTTGCCAAAAAGTCCAAATTGCACATCCAACTGCACAGGTTGCAAGTTTACACTTGTTTAAAACTTGGCCCAATTGACATTTCTTCAAAGTGAATATACGCGGCTCACCTTTGTCACCTGGCCAGTCTCTGAAAATCTGCAGTGGACATTCATCATCATCAAGCAGAGTCTCTTTAACACCTTTATCATCAGAGTGTTGTACACCAGGTGGCAATACTACCTATGTACAAAAATAGTTTGAAACAAATCATTTAAAGTCAGAATTCAGCAATGTCTACAGAGCAAATAAAAACAATGTGCTTCCCAACTTTGATCTGAGACAATGCACTTGGTACCTAATGAAATAATAGATTTGAAAAACAAAAGTAGGAATTAAAATTAAATCTGAGAGAATATGAAAAACAGTGATAAACACAAGAATGTCAGAAAAGATTTGGTAAAATTTGCAGCCTCAGAACATTTCACAGAACTTCAACATTAATAAATTAATTAATACATTAATAAATTACTTTCCCTAGCGTAGCACCTAGCTAATAAATGGAAACCCCCATAATGTCCAATAAACAAGATAGGCATTAATCTATCTTTGTGGCATTAACTGATGGGTGCAAGCCATACAACAGAAGAGATTCATGTTCTTCCACAATAATATGATCTTTTTGCATTTACCTAAAGAATCAATTAGTTTAATTTCCTAAAAGAAGTCTCATCCAACAAATACACCATTCATAAATCACAGGAATTTGCCTCATCAATTTTACATCAAAAAGTGGATTGATGAGGAAACCCTCCAGTTTTTGACAGAAGATACTTGATAATACCGGAATGCCAGCTACATGGCTAATATAAAGGGCACATCTGCAAAGTTATAGAATATAGAGAAACCTGTATTTCACCAACCAGGCAATACAAGCATTTATGCTTTCCTCTAGCCTCCAATTAACCATCACCCTTTAACTCTCAACATTACCCTCCAGTTTCTTCTCAATAATGTGAAAAAATAAACTTTGGTTTAAGTTCTGTTCGAGCAAGTTCAACATTCTCACTGCTCTCAATGGCATAAAATGTCCAAATTACACACCATCGAACAAAGTCTGCACAGTAACAATTCACAAATAACTGTTAGCTCCTATTGAAAAATATTATTCAAGTATTTTTTGGCTATCCATAAAGTTCACTTAGATTTGTGTTCAAATATTAACCGTAAAGTCAATTATATTTGTAAACTTTGGGCGCACAGTAAAACCCAGCACAAACCTTACAACCATGACGAAGTTTCACATTAGAGCAAGGCAATTTATTTTACTTCACAATTAACATATTAAGAATAACCAAGGACTGGATTCATGATCACTTAAAAGGATCCAGAAATCTTTGGACTGAAATTGAAAATGCGATTTTCTTCCATTGAGCATAATTCAAGCATTATATGGAATTTCTTAAAGGCAACCAGAGGGACTAGTTGCATTTATGGGGAAACGAGAAAAACAAGATGCACATCATAAAATAACTTCTTAACCCAAACACCCATTTTAATAGCAACTGGATAAACAGAGATGACATTTGAACTGGATATTTGGACTGTTTGAAACATTTGCTTTGCAATCACATAACATTCTTTAAAACAAAAGAATCTTAAACTTAAAATTATAACTTGGCAGGTAGGTTAAACAAATATAGACATAAACTGCTTCTGAATAGGAAACAGAAATTTACTCTCAATAATCAGAACTATCTGATCAAAGATGTCAGAACAAACTCAACATTTGCTATAAATAACTATAACATTTGAAACAAATATAACTATTAACACTCCGACCACTTAGATTATTTCAAATGTGATTAATGTACGGTAAAAAGCAGCTTGACTTTGATCAACACTACTCGAAGCATATCTTCCTGTAATAAGTTGCAGTTATCAAACTAATCATACAAACGTAAAATGTAAATAAATTGTTTGATAGGCAAGACTGTTTTTGTTTATGACATGGTATCAAACAAAAAAAAGCTACATTTGAAGCTATTTCAATAACCCAGGTATGCAATATAAAATGGATAAATACTAAAGAGACAGGTTATTTTATTACTAACTAGACCAAGTGGGACCTGTTGGGGCCCCCCCCCTCCCCCCTGGAGCCAATCACCCCCGTCACCCCCCACAAGGAAAATAATGGAGTTTATGGAGGGGGTGGGAGCGGGTGGTGGGGCGGGAGCAGGGGGGGAGGGGCGGGGTGTGTGGGGAGGGTACAGGGAGGGAGGATGTGGGTGTGTGTGTGTGTGTGTGGGGGGGGAGGGAGATGTGGGGTGTGTGTGTGTGGGAGGGGGGTGTGTGTGGGCGGGGTGTGTGTGGGAGGGAAGAGTGGTGTGTGTGGGCGGGGAGGGGTGTGTGGGGGCAGGGAGGGGATTTTGTGTGGGCGGGTGTGTGGGGGGGGAGGGGGGGTGTGGGCGGGGTGTGTGTGTGGGGAGGTGAAAACGGAATAAAACCGCGAGTGCTTTAAATAAATGGGTGTCTTTCCTGTGGAATGAAATTATATCCGCGAGGTGTTTTATAACCCGAGGTTTTTAAAAATAAACGGGATAAGAGTAAAGTCAATCTTTTTTAAATGTTATATTGAAGGAATCAGTGGGATCAAGTTAAAAACAGGATTAGTGCAATAAAGTTTAAAACAGTGAGGTGTATTAAAATAAATCTTATCTTTAAAGATGGCAAAGTGAGAAAGCAGTGCAGATGTCGATGTTCACTTGACCTCAAGCAGTGCAGTCGATTGGACTGTTGAAGAGGCGGTGAAGGTGTTTTTGAAATGTGGTCCTTCCCCCTAACGTCACTGAAAGGGGCGGCGACCCCCTCCCCTTGCGGGGGCATTGTGACGTCAGTGGAAGCTGCTTGAAGAATCTGTGTGTGTTTAAAAGGGCATCGCTTTAGGTTTTATTGTTTTTTATTTTATTTTAATGATGAATAACTTGTGAAATACAGCATGGAACGTGAAGGGAACTTTTTTTTGCGTCAACCGGGTTAATGCGAGTAATAATCTTTAAAAATTTCAACTGTAGCGCATCGCGTTTTGACGAAGCTAGAAGTACACATGCGGAAACAGGCACACACACATATACATACATACAAGATGAGACTTTTAGAAGTATACTAGACCAAGTGCAGACCCGTTGGGTCTGGTCCCCGAAAGTGCTTGACACCCCGGGGTGTTGTTCCCGAACGTGCTTCAGACCCCGGGGTGAAAATGTGCTGAAAAAAAGATGGCGTCGTTTTCGGAAAAAATCGGAGAAAATCGGCGAAAAAAAGATGGCGTAGTTTTCGGAGAAAATCGGGGGAAAAAAGATGGCGTCGTTTTCGGAAAAAATCGGAGAAAATCGGAGATGGGGGTGGGGGGGGATGGATTTTATTAAAAAACGTGTACATAAACAGGACCGAATTTAATCAGGAGTGGCTATTCGTAAAGATAAATGTCATCTCTTTGGAAATGGCGAAAAACGTGGGCCTTTCCGCGCGCCGCGTGGGCCAGGGGCCGTATCAAAGGCCGCGCGGCAAAGTCAAGCAGGCCGTCGGACGTACAGACGGACGACAGCCAGAGAGTTTTAAAAGTATATAGAAGATAGATGGGAGTAATTTTGGAATATCAATTCAATTGTACCACGTGTCTTTCTTCCTTTCTGATACCCTTTAGAAAAAAACAAATTAAAAAACCCCCAAAAGAGACACATCTTCAGAGGAGATATAAGAGAGTGAAGTAATAAAACGGAGACACGTGGAAATTCATTCCTTCCCATGCCTCTACCTTCACAGCTGCAGCTCAACCTACAGTTCCTCCAGCAGATTGTCTGCTGATCGACATATTTTCATATTTATTTTATCTGCTTATTGAATATATTTTAAATGTCTTTAATCACATCGCAAAAAACAAACTGCTGGAAGAACTCAGCAGTTTAGGCAGTATCTATGGATGAAATAGATGACACTTTGGTTTGGGACCCTACTTCAGAATGACAGAGTAGAGGGGAGATAGCTAGGGAAAGATGTGAGATAGGGTTGGGCCTGTTCTAGGTGAGGAGGGGTTAAAAGGCAGGTAGGGGAGAGAAGGTGGAGATGGTAACCAAATGGAGAAGCCAAAGGGTGTAAATTATGGGCTCTGACAAAAAGATGGGGAGTGAAATGTGGAACCAGAGAGAGAGAGAGAGAGAGTAAAGAACAGGAGGGGGGGAGGTGGGGGCCTGGAGTAGGGAGATGAGCAGATGAAGGTGGTGAAGGAGGATAAAGAAATTGGATGACAGGTACAGGGGGAGAGGAAACGTGAGCACAAGAGAGCACAAAGCTGTGTAGGGTAGGGGAGTGTGGGGGGGGACCCTGAAATTGGGAGAATTCAAATGTTCAGAGTGTTGGGTTGTAGGATCCCCAAGAAGAATATGAGTTGCTATTCTACAAGTTTGCACGTGGCCCCTTTCAGGCAGTGGAGGTGGCTGAGGGTAGACAGATCGGAAGGGGAACTGAAGTGGCAACCAGGAGCTCCGCTTGGCCCTGATGGACAGAGCACATGCTCAGCAAAGAAGTTGCAGAGTCCACATTTGTTCACCAATGCAGAGGAATTTGAAGTTAAAATATTTATGCACATGTAATTGAATGCATTTACAACCAGGTACCAATGTTAAAAATTATTTGATTATTTTTTAAACGGTAATTGAAACATGTTTTAAACATGGTGTCAGTTTAGGAAAAGGGGAGGTGCAATGAGACCTGGGTGTCCTTGTACATCAGTCACTGAAAGTAAGCAAGCAAGTACAGCAGGCAGTGAAGAAAGCAAATGGCATGTTGGCCTTTATAAGAGAGAGGATTTGAGTATAGGAGCAAGGAGGTCCTGCTACAGTTGTACACTGGTGAGACCACACCTGGAGTATTGTGTGCATTTGTGGTCTAATTTGAGGAAGGACATTCTTGCTGTTGCTGGAGTGCAGCGTAGGTTCACCAGGTTAATTCCCAGGATGGCGGGACTGACATAGGATGAAAGAATGGATCGACTGGGCTTATATTCACTGGAATTTAAAAGGATGAGAGAGGATCTTATAGAAGCATAACATTCTTAAGGGATTGGGCAGGCTAGAAGCAGGAAAAAAATTCCCGATGTTGAGGGATTCCAGAACCAGGGGGTCACAGTTTAAGAATAAGGGGGAGGACATTTAGGACTGAGAAGAGAAAAAACCTTTTCACCCCAGAGAGTTGTGAATCTGTGGAATTCTCTGCCACAGAAGGCTGTGGAGGCCAATTCACTGGATGTTTTCAGAAGAGAGTTAGATATAGCTCTTGGGGCTAACTGAATCAAGGGATATGGGGAGAAAGCAGGAACGGGGTACTGATTTTGGATGATCAGCCATGATCATATTGAACGGTGGTGCTGGGTTGAAGGGCCGAATGGCCTACTCCTGCACTTATTTTCTATGTTTTAAATTAGTTGAGGCATAACAGACACTGTGCACAGACCTGTCAGTTTATGGCTTTTTGTACTATTCCAATAAAACTCAATATAAACCTGAGGAACAGCACCTTATCTTTCATTCGGACAAGTTGAAGCCTCAGGACGCATAATCAACTTCTACAACCTCTGGTAACTCTGTTTCAAAGCTGGCTATTTTGGCAACTCGATCACGCAGGAACAAAGAAGATTGCAAAAAGTGGTGAACACTGCCCAGTCTATCATGGGTACTGACCTCCCCCACGGATCTACAGGGTTGATGCCTCAAACAGGCAGCCAGCATCATTAGAGACCCACACACCCTGGCCGCAGACTCATTTTTCTCCTGCCATCGTGAAGGTGGCATAGGAGCCTGAAAACTGTAACGTTCATGTTCTGGAGCAGCTTCTGCCCGACTACTATCAGGCTATTAAAACACTACAACCTCCAAATAAGCTCCAAACT
>CM075978.1:120999444-121060274 GCA_038087875.1 Malacoraja senta | reverse complement strand
CAGTGAGTTCACCAGGTACCTCCTCACTGTGATGGAGGCAAAAGTCTTAAAGTCTTTGTCTCTTCCCTCTTTGTTCTCCCTCTGCGCTGAGGCGATCCAGGCTTCTGATGTTGTGACCCCGCCGGGTGATGGTAAGTCAGTCCCGCGGCTGAATCCGAGCTCCGTCCGCGACGGGCCGGTTCAAACTCCGCGGCCCGGGGCGGCCGAAGCTGCCGCCCTCCAGTCCAGCGGACGCAACTGTAGTTGCGGGAGCCCCAGAAAAACAGGTCACCAACCTGTGACCTGCGAGCTCCCGACGATGTCGTCCACCAGGCCGCCACCAACGTCCTCGGTCGCCACCGCTGGAACACCGGAACGCCACCGCCAGAACGCCACCGCAGCCCCGGAACGCCACCGCAGCCCCGAAGCCGGCCAGCTCCGCGCTGGTAAGTCCTGGCTCTGCCTCCAGAGCCTCGAGGTCGGTCGGTCGCAGTTGGAGTTGGAGGCCGTCAGCTCCGCCATTTTGGCCTCAGCGCAGATGGAGACAGAGAAGGGGGATACGACAGAAAAAGTCGCATTCCCCCGAAGGAAGAGACAAAAGTCATGTCAGCGGGTCAGGCAGCATCTTTGGAGAAAAATGATAGGTGATGTTTTGGATCAGGACCCTTCTTCAGAGTCTGAAGAAATGTCCCAAGCCAAAATGCACCCATCTTTTTTTCCCCTCCAGAAATGCTGCCTGGCCCGCTGAGGTATTCCAGCGCTTTGTGTCTATCTTTGGTGTAACCCAGCGTTGTTAGTTCTTTGTTTCTAAACTTTCCATTATAATGTGTTAATCTTTATCTTCATAAACAATACAAATATGTTGAATAGAAATGGCAATAAAATTGTATGGCTGGAATGCATTCAACTCTGTTTTTGGAAATGGACCATTTATTAATAGAATATGATTTAAAGTTAGTCTCAGTTTGTTTTACTTGAAATGGAATCAAGAAGAATTTTGCATTATTACTCTTTCAATTCGTTTTGTGAAGCTGCATTGGACATAGTCTCTGAAAGAAATAAGCGTCATTTCTTCCATGCACATGTGAACAGAATGTTCCAAAAATCAGAAATATGATATAGGTCCACCACAGATTTTTCGGCACCCTTGGTTCCAGAGCCTTGCTGGATTATCTGTTATGCCGGACCAACAGAGGTTGTGTAATAATAACACAATACACCTCTTACCCACTAATTATGTCACTCCTGTGTCTCTAAAGCAACATGGACTGCTAGAAACATACATTTTTAAAAAATCAATTAAATTTAATGCAAAACTTGCATTTCTTGCACTGGCAGTCCGGGCACCTGGTAACTAGTTGCCCTTAGAAGTCCCGATGACGGTTGGATTGGCGGCCGCCAGAGGGGCTAAAGCGCTGCTTTTCCAGCAGGACTACCCGGCTGACCTGAAAGATTTGGTCACAGGGGACAAATTCGCCCCACCGCAGAAGTCGGCTATGGGAGTGGCTCCGCCCGGGCTGGAGTTCCAGAGCCCTGGCTACAAGGGGCAAATCCGACCCGCTGATCGGCCACGGACATCCCGATGAGGTTGAGATTGGTTGCCTCATCTGCCCTAGGCGCCACATTTTCGGGGAAACTTGCAGAGAGTATTTCAAATGCACTCTCATAAATTTGTCCGGATTAAAGGAGGTGCGGGTGTATTTGTTGCCGGGAAATTGAATGTGGGCCTGTATTCATGTATTTCAAAACTTTTAATGTCAAATAAACAATTATTTAATGTCAAACACAGAATGGTACATTCAGTTCAAATACTCACAGTTGCATTCTAAATTAAAATGCGATTCAGACTTGGGCCTTGGGTATCAAGTAGAGGAATGATCAGCGATTTAATCTGAAGATTTGGGAATATTCAGTGTACTGACTCCTTGCAATCTTCTAACCCAAGGATTCCCAACCTGGGGTAAATTTTCCCCCAGGGGTAAATTTCGCCTCCCCAGACGGTAAATTTGTTGATTCTGGATTTGTACATATTTTTTCTCATTGACTGATTCTTTGAAACTGGTATATTGGTATCTGTTCATCATTAGTTGTTCATAAATAAGTGAAATCACGTTGTTATGTGCCATTAAAGTTGCCAGGGGAAACGGGACGAAAAAGGTTGGGAACCCCTGTTGTAATCTGTGTTCTTTCTCTTCAAAACCTGACACTGCAAATGTTTTGTTTTCTGCAGAGTTCAGATAGATTGGATAGTGATTCCACTTTCGGTGATCGCAATGTGGTGAAGCCAATAATCAAAGTGGAGCAACAAGACAGCTACAAGCAGGAGATGAGGCAAGGCACAATATTTGTAATCATTCAAATTCCTGTTGCATTTGGTGCATTTAAGATCTTGCAGAATTTTTGGTGGGCATATTCAACATATGGATGCTAGAACATTCTTATACTACTGCAAGTGATTCTGCACGTCATTCCATTCAAAGTGGAGATATTTGAAATTCTCAAACACATACTGAACTCAAGCAGTTTAAAACAAAATGTTCATATTTGATTGAGGTGCCTGCTGCTGCTGGTGGTTCAGGTCTCAGAAACACATAGTTGCCCAGTAGACCCAAAGGTTTCTGCGAGGTCTGATCTTCAAGTACCATTTTCCATGGATGGCTAAAGTCTAAGCAAAGAGGCAGTGGTAAGTTTCTTCAGTAATCCCTGCATTCACTGAGAACAGGTTCCTTGGATGTAGAAAATGGACCCTTAAGGGCCTGTCTCACTTGGGCGTCATTTGCGCGTAATTTACACTACATCATTTACGCGTCAAGACGCACGACGCGTGCGTCGTTACGTGCACGTGATGCTCGCATGGTGCGTGGTGACGTAGGCAGTGATGCGCGGTCGCGCGCGATGCCCCAGGATTTTGGGATTCATAAAATCTTCGCGCGCCACCTGCGCGATGCTCAAATGACGACCAAGTGGGACAGGCCCTTTTATTTTGTAGGGTTTTGACACTCCTGGCGGGCACTGTGGTGGAACAGGGATCTTTGTCTTGTGCTGACTATAATGCATGCTAATTCTCTCTTAAATCAGTAAAAGGGTTGACAATGCATCAGAACTTGGCCACTGTCCATAACCACAAGCATGATCGGCATTCTGTAGCACAACATCCAATGTTTGGATAACCTTACTTCTGTAGTGTATACGTTTGTGTATATATGTGTGTGGGGGGGGGGGGGGGGGGGGGCTGTGGGGAAACCGTTAATCTCTTCCCTGTACGGGGACTCGACTTTTTCCCTGTCGGGTCTCCGATGTCGTTGGGCCTAACATCGAGGAGCCGGCGGCGGCCTCCGGCCGGGACTAACCTGAGGGCTCCAGTCGCGGAGCCTGCGGACCTGACATCGCGGAGCAGGCCGACTTCGGAGCGGGAAGAGCTGTGGTGGCGCGCGGCTGCGACCCGACTTCGGAGCTTCGGAGGCTCTGGCCGCAGGCCCGATGGACAGGAACATCGGGAGCTCGCAGGTCCCTGGTGGGAGACCGCTTTTCGGAGCTCCTGCAACGGAAACTTCTCCCGCTGGAATCGCGGGGTTTAAAGGACTTGGAGCAGGGCCTAACATTGCTCGGCGTGGCTTAAACGGCCACAGGACTTACCATCGTTCGCCGGGGGCTTTAACATCGGGAGCCCCAGTTTGCCTCGACGCTGCAGTGGGACTGCTAGACCACGGGAGAAGAACAAAGGGAAGAGTTAAGACTTTGCCTTCCATCACAGTGAGGAGATGTTGGAGATCCACTGTGATGGATGTTTATGTAAACTGTGTTAAGTGTGGGTCTTGGTTATTTTTTTGTAATGTAAAACTAGAAAATGCAATTTTGTTCAAACCAAGTTGTTTGAATGACAATAAAAGGCATTCTATTCTATTCTAGTCCAGTGCTATAGGTTGAACAGTTTCCCACTAGATTTGGAAATTACTTTCATTCATCCAGGAAGATTGTTGGAGGTGAAATGCAATGCTGGGTCAAAAAGAAATCAAGTGAAGCATTGTAGCAATGATTTCAGTCATGCATGACACCAGTCTTTATTGACAGTGCTTCAGTTGTTGACCCCTTGGTTAATATCGCAGCTTGCTTGCCATTGTGGAGGAGGTGTAAGGTATACACTAACTTTTGTTGGAACCCAATTTTGAGATGAGTGTCATGTTACTCAAGGCAAACTCTTGGCCTGAGAAGAATTCAGTTCATGTATAAAGATACAGCCTGCATGTCACCGCTGTTCAGGTAACAAAAATTAACTCATACTGTATTCACAAATTACTATTCAAAAATTAGAGAGATGGAATGTAATTTAAGTTAAAAAATAGAAATACCATTTTTTTTCAATTTGACTTTCTTGACACATGCTTCTTCGCATTACAGAAAATCCTGAAATGGACCATTTTCTAGCAATGCAATCTCCTCCATAATGTGGAGCTCAATTATAACAAACTTCCTCAGATCAGATTGGTTTTACTGTTACAGCGTGTGCTTTGTCAAAATGGTGCTTCAGAGTTTTTAAATGTGGCCTCAAGGCAATCTTTCCAGTCAAGATATCGTTCTGATAAACCTCTGACATTAGCACATTTGCTTAATCCTGGTAATGCACTCTATATGAGGTTTCAGCATTCTTCTTAGTGCTGGCCAAAGTACTCATGTGTACTCAATGATACATCATTAGGCAACCATTTACGAATTTATTCATGTTCTTGTAAAATGATCTTGTGTGTTTTTTCAGCTGCCTTCCCAGTTCACTTGCTTCCCCTAAATATTGTGTATGCAACTGGTCTTCCAACATTAAATTGATAACATTTAATGTTGCATCGCTTCATTGAATCCATGGTTACTTTCAATTTTTCTAGTTATTGTTATAGTATGTTTCTGGTGCCTCAGTTGCTTCTTGCCCTTTATCCTTTTTTTGATTGATTTAGGAAGTTTGTCACTTGGGTTTGCCCTCTAATTTATTTGTGCAAACATAAACTGATGGATGTGTTAAATATCTTGACACGTCTCAGGATTCTTGTTGCACTCTTTCTGCTCCCAATAAACCAACTTACCTCTGTTTTGTTGGTAATTGTTGGCCTCCAGTTATGAAGAGTTAGCAACTAAAGCAATAAATTGTTCTGTTATTTTATTTGCTGCTCCTCTCTGGAACCTTATTTTTGTTTCATATTTTAGATATTTCTAGGCTCCCACTCACAGATCAAAGAAGAGTTAGCACAATTATACATTTTCCTTATCAGTAAAATACTCCTACCAAGTCTGAATATGGCATGACTGAAATATTCTGTAGCCTTTCACAATAAAGGAAAGCTGGGTCCAAATCAAGCTCCTCCAATAACAAGTTATTACTTATCTCTGGAGCGTCAGCTATTTTTTCAATCTTGGCTTCTTTATGGCCTTGAATGAAGCACATGTTATTACTGCAGGCTGCCATCTTAATGTCTTTATTGAAAAGACAACCTGTCCTCCATATTGTGTTTCATATAATTTACAAAGTCATTCAGACTTGACACCGAGCCATTCTTTTGTTTTACTAGACCATGCTTTTGTAGAAGAAGGACTCCATTTTAGATTTGACTATTAGATTTGATTATTGGCTCTTTCATTCCCTCCTTTTTATCAAACATGATAACATTCACAGTCCTCGGTAGGTTACACACAATGGTCGCAAATATTCGAGCAATGATTAACTAAATGATAGAGCCATAATGTATCACAGTACCCCAAAGTCCACCAAACCAAAGGTATGGCTACCACTTCAATAGTACCCCAAAGTCCCATCAAACCAATGGTATGGCAACCAGTTCTCACTCTCTTCATTGACAACCATCCTGATGAAGCTTGTTTAGGGTCGATGAATCAGGTGCCACCTGTAGGCGGTGTAATCCTTTCAGCCGATATTAGGGTTGTGCCATAAAGTTCGCACTTATCCGAGGGTGTTGCCAGTCTCTTCGTAGATCATTGCACAGGTGAGGTGCTTCCCCCCTCTCATCCTGTGGTGGGGTTGATCTAGGTGCTTTCCCCCCCCCCCCCCTCTCATCCTGTGGTGGGGTTGATCTAGACACTAGCGTATCTGTGGGTTTGGACAGCATCTCCTCCTAGTAGGTTTGGGTGGCCTGCTTCCACATCACCACGTAGAAGCGGCTGCTGGACTGGAAGCCAAAGACAAAGCCAGCGTAGATTGCAGTCTGTGTTAATGTAGAAGATACCACTGAAGTTGATGCCGTTGAAATCCTCAAATCCGACAGCAAGGCCAGGGTCAGAGGTGGCGGTCTGCAGTAACTCCCTGCCCTTGTTGCGCACTACCCAGTTAGGAACGATCTGCATCGTCCCCTTTGGAACTTCCTCAGGCCAGTCTCACTGATGACGCTGTTCTCAGGATACATGTCATAGATATCTGGGATGTTGTTGTCAAAGTCGTCCTTGCAGTTGTCTCCTCTGTTGTCACCATCGGCATCGATCTGGTCAGGGTTGGGAACAAAACGGCAATTGTCCTTCACAGAAACGCCATAATTGCCATCCTCATCAATGTCCTGATTGTCATCACACTGATTACCCACCAGGTCTGAGTCATTGTCTTCTTGGATAGGGTTAGGCGTTATCTCTTTCAAGAGGTCCATCTGTTTCAAAATGTTCAGCTTCTCTCTCTAGACCTTTGGTCATACGATAGAGCTCAAAATGCTTCAAGATTGTTACATAGAAACATAGAAAATAGGTGGAGAAGGAGGCCATTCGGCCCTTCGAGCCAGCACCGCCATTCATTGTGATCATGGCTGATCGTCCCCTATCAATAACCCGTGCCTGCCTTCTCCCCATATCCCTTGACTCCACTAGCCCCTAGAGCTCTATCTAACTCTCTTAAATCCATCCAGTGATTTGGCCTCCACTGCCCTCTGTGGCAGGGAATTCCATAAATTCACAACTCTCTGGCTGAAAATGTTTTTTCTCCCCTCTCCCCTTCTCCCCTCTCTCTTTTTAATAGTCTCCACATTCCATATGCCTCCTACTGGTCAAGACACATTACTGAAACGTCTGGTCAATTTATAATTCAATATTCTATAATCCTTGTGGTTCTTATGAAACGAATAATACATGTGTGGTACAGCCGTCTTTCCGTCACTCTTATCCAAATTATTTCCATTTTTATCCAATCTCCAAATCACTTCTTAGTACACAACTTAGTACACAAATTGTAACACTTTTTCAGCCTGTTAAGCCCAATCCTTTATTAGTAACAAACCTTTGCAGTCTGCAAAGCCCAATCTGGCTACTTTCTCTGGTAGCAAATTCACAAGTCTTTTCAAAACACTGTCTCTTCAAGACACATTGTCTTTTCAATACACTTCTTTTCAAGACACCTTGTCTTTCCTTAGTCTTAGACCTTAGTTTTTTACCGGGAGCTTCTTCGGGAGGCCAGACTCAAAGGGTCCGACCAGAGCTCAGTTTTCTCCCCTTCAGATTCTGTTGCTGGTCCCAGCGAGACCCCTGACGACTACAGCCAAATGTCAAAGTTTGTTTCTTAAAAGCAGATAGCAACAAAAACTGTTTAAGGTAAACCGTGGCAATCTTTAATTGATTCGTCAGACGGGAGTGGCAAAGATCTACAATGAGCACAAACGTTGCTCAGTGCTTCTCGGGCTCCCACTCACAGAACAAAGAAGAGTTAGCACAATTATACATTTTCCTTATCAGTAAAACAATCCTACCAAGTCTGAACATGGCATGACTGAAAGATTCTGTAGCCTTTCACAATATAGGAAAGCTGGGTCCAAATCAAGCTCATCCAATAACAAATTGTTACTTATCTCTGGAGCGTCAGCTATTTTTTTCAATCTTGGCTTCTTATGGCCTTGAATGAAGCACATGTTATTACTGCAGGCTGCCATCTTAATGTCTTTATTGAAAAGAAAACCTGTCTTCCATATTGTGTTCCATATAATTTACAAAGTCATTCAGACTTGGCACCAAGCCATTCTTTTGTTTTACTAGACCATGCTTTTGTAGAAGAAAAACTCCATTTTAGATTTGACTATTAGATTTGACTATTAGCTCTTTCACTTGTAAACATTGATGTTTAAACTTATCATTTCTAAAAGTAGTTGATAGCTAATGTGCAGCATGTACTTTATTGCTGACCTGCTCTGCTCAAAAAGACCATTCAATTAAATATAATCTCATCAATATTGCAGATCCTGTTCTGGTTTTAAAGTTAATACCCTATTGCCATTAAACAAAACCATGCATGGAACCTGGGGGTGGAAGCATGAATAGTTCTAGATTGAATTTTTATTATATCTGCCAGTGTCAAAGTAGACTTGATTTGTTTTGATTCAAATGTTTTACTGAAAATGGTGCATTGTTCTACAGTTGCACAGCCATTGGAAAGGTCAGCATCTGTTGACAGTGGCATAAACTGCAAGTACATTTGTTCTGTTCTAAATGCATTTTCTCACCTTCTAGAGCACAAGATGTACAAGGTCAAGAGATGACTCTGCCAGCCACTGTAGAGTTCCGAGAAAGCTGTAAGTACTTATAGTTTGGGAGTGTTACAAGTGGAAGTAATAGTATGTGCTGCAGGTTGTGGGTCTAAAATTAATTCATAATTTTATACCCCAAATACAATATTTTACCAGAAGTAAGAGTTCCAGTTTACAATGATTGAAGTCAATTTTCCAAGAACAGATTAGTCCCTTTTTTATTAATTAATAAATGTTGTCAAATTGTATAAAGCAGTTGACCTTTTAAATGGTGATGATGTAGCCCTTTTGTAAATTGTGGATACCAGTCTTGGTTAAATTTGAGGCAAACAACTCAGTAGTTCGGGAATTTTATAGTTATATAGTACCACATTTTAAGTGAGTTACTAAATTGTGGATGTGAAAAATGTCATTTCTTGTTTTGAAGCCGTGAACAGTTACTTTGTTCTATATCCAGGTGATTCAGTAATTGCTTACCTAATTGCATTTCTGGAACTAGCTGTTTGCAAATGGGTTGCATATTTCCCCACAGTACAACAATAACTACCCTTAAAGTACTCCTGAGAATTTGAAAAACACCTTATTAAATGTGCCCCTGATTAATTATGTGTTCAAAAAATACTGAGCAAGCCATTTTAGATATCTTATTTCAATAAATCATCGTAATTGTTTAGATAGTAACAAATCTTCTTTATTTTGCAGCTGAAGACGCCTTCCTATCTGCCGTTGTTAATTATACTAATAGTTCCACTATCCACTTCAAACTCTCTCCTACTTATGTACTGTATATGACTTGTCGATATGTTATATCCAGTCACTATCGGCCTGATATGAGTCCATCTGAACGTGCACATAAAGTTATTGCAATTGTTAACAAGATGGTTAGCATGATGGAAGGAGTTATTCAGGTGAGATTTAAGATTAATTAATATATTTGAAGTAATTTCAAGTTCATATTTTATGCATAATTTGTGAAGTTTTGTAATTTAGATTAATGATGTAAATATAAGCTTAACAACAATTACTGAGGCTTAAAATATCTTCAGTAGCTCTTCCCATAATGTGTCATATTTTACATTTATGTTTTTCTTAAAGTACATAATTTAATTAATTGGGTGCTTAAAATCTCTAAAGCAAATAGAATATAATAAACTAGTTCTCTATGTAACATTTGATGCATTTCACACACAATACAGTAAATCAAGTTGAATCTATGTGAGGGCAAGGTGCAACATAGATTACAAGACCTACACCAAACCCAAACCAATTAGGAGCAGACGAGGACATTCGATCCAATTTGAGATTCCAGCTACCAAGACAGATGTGTACAGCAATTCATTCTTCCCCCGCACAATTAAAGCATGGAATAATCTCCACCCTACCATAGTTACCCAACCAGATGCAACTAAATTTAAGGTAGCTCTTTCTTCCCAAAAACCCTTTCTGGCTTAAGTCCTCCCTCCACCACCTCCAGTTTAAATTCCATTTGGAATATTTTGGAGGACCAAGAAACCAAGAACCAAGAAGAAGAACCTACACTGACGCGCCCACTATAAGGGACAAAACAAAGTTGATAACTGGTACATAATTATTAACAAATTCACGCAGGTCTAAATTATAGGTAGTGGTAAATCAGAACATTGTACATTATTTTTAGAGTTTTAACAACATATGGTTTTGGTGCGCAGTATTTCTCCCTCTACTCATTCTTTCATCTCAACTCACTCTGTTACTCTCTCTCTCTCTCTCTCTCTCTCTCTCTCTCTCTCTCTCTCTCCCTCCCTCTCCCCCTCTCTCGCTGAAAGATATATATCCTGAGCATTTAGAGATTATGAGATTTAAATAGGAATTTGTGTTGTCAAAACATCGATTTAACTCCCAGTTGGCTTTGTTAATTGCAACTATTTTACTCTTTCAAATAGTTCAATGCCCGAGTAACATTAAATTTCTGAGTATGTCCTTATAATTGGTCTTTTACTAATCCATGAAAGATATTTGATTTTATTAACCAGATTTCATTAATTCTAACTTACCTTTTCTATTGATAGACTTTGTTAATAGAAGGAATCATTCTTATTGGACTAGTTGGAGAAACAATCAATTGTGCACTACATCTATCTCGTTTCTATTTTGATTTGTTCATCCACCCTACTGCTGATCAAGTGCTTGCAGTCACCACTTTGGCAACTACTTGAAATTGTAATAATTTTTTTCCCTTTTATCCTTTTTTGGTCAGATCTTGATTATAGTGCTTGGATGTGAGATGGCATAGTTGCAGCTTTGAGAATTCTCTCAAGGAATTATGTTTTGGGGAATTATAAAACCCAAAATAGTTTATGTAAACTTTGGGGCGTTTAGCTAAACAAAACAAAGGGGAGTTTATGAAGTAACAGTGTTAAGAAATTACGGAGCCAAGACTCTCTATTAAATCTTAATGCTAATCTGATTGCCTATCTAAGGAAGGTTTTGTGTATACCTGCCAAATTGTTTATATTGATAAATATAACAAATCAACAAATTGTATATTGTGGTAACTTGCTGGTTCATTTACCAAGAATATGGAAATAAGTAACTGAATAGTCTTCTTTGTCTAAATACATTACTTTAGATTAAGTTATATCAGGGTATTTTCAAAGAATTATGATTTAAGCATTGCTGTAAAATCCCTTTCAACTCCTTGTTAATGTTAAGGAATTTTAACTTTTGGCAGAACTAAACTTTTAACATTCTATGTCCAGAGTGTTCTGTATTTGGCAGAAATCCTGTAGGGGGGGGGGGGGGGGTCTGTAAATTGTCCATGTGCGCCACTGATAGTGCTTCGTCATATTGCTCTGCAATGTGTCAATAGAAAATGTATATTTTATGCACTTGAAATTCAAATTGCAACTTAAATGGATTTGTAAGAAACTAAAGAAAATAGTGAACCAATACCTTCTCTGGTGCAAATATTGTCCCTCAACCGATCACCAAAAACTGCATTGTGACAAACTTAAAGCAGACTTTTAAGTGAAAGTTTATTCAATGTTGCAGTTGAGATGTTGTGTGTTTTTGGTTGTTGTCTGTGTAATTTTATAAGTAAATTTAATTTTATGCAATGTTTGTGTTGTATTAATCATTATTTGTGTACATCATGACTCTTTTCTCTATTTTGCCTGATTCCTGTTCCCTTTCCTGCAGGATATAGCACAGTATGAACAGGTAGGACATGTTGCTGGGAGATATTCCCAGCAGTCAGCTTAGCTCAGTTTCTCATGCTTCTCCATATCAGAAACAACAAATCCAACGGCTGGACTGAACCGTACATAACACTCATTTAGCAATTGAAACATGCAGCACTAAAACCCGATGGCACAACTCTGTTGGCATTTCATTTTATCTGCTTAATGCACTTTTTTGTGGTGATGTACAGAGTCAGCCCAAGTTCTTTTGCTTAATGTCTGTGGCCTTGTTCTTTTGTCAGCCTTGTTTAATATTGCCTAAACTGGCTCATGCCTTCAGGAGTTGCATTTCAGACTGATGGTTTTGTGGAACTGAAATAAAATCATCAAGATTGACATTATTTTCTTCATTACAGAAGCAAAAGAATATTGCAGGTGCACTTGCCTTCTGGATGGCAAATGCATCAGAACTTCTCAACTTCATCAAACAGGACAGAGACCTGAGTCGGATTACCCTAGATGCACAAGATGTCTTGGCTCATCTGGTGCAAATGGCTTTCAAGTATGATCATTAAAAGACAACATCTGTGATAATCAATTATATTACCCTTTTGCTTAAAGAATATATGAATCAACTGATTCTACTTTGTGACTTGCCATACTCCGTCTTCCATGAGCGTCAACCAAATTGTCATTTTCAGTTCCTTACATAATTTTCCCCCACTCTCTTACACAATCCTTCATAATAATACTGTTTGACAATAGACAATAGGTGCAGGAGTAGGCCATTTGGCCCTTCGAGCCAGCACCGCCATTCAATGTGATCATGGCTGATCATCCCCAATCAGTACCCCGTTCCTGCCTTCTCCCCATATCCCCTATCTAGCTCTCTCTTGAAAGCATCCAGAGAACCTGCCTCCACCGCCCTCTGAGGCACAGAATTCCACAGACTCACCACTCTGTGAGAAAAAGTGTTTCCTCGTCTCCGTTCTAAATGGCTTACCCCTTATTCTTAAACTGTGGCCCCTGGGTCTGGACTCTTCGGGAACATGTTTCCTGCCTCTAGCGTGTCCAAGCCCTTAACAATCTTGTATGTTTCAATAAGATCCCCTCTCATCCTTCTAAACTCCAGAGTGTACAAGCCCAGCTGCTCCATTCTCTCAGCATATGACAGTCCCGCCATCCCGGGAATTAACCTTGTAAACCTACGCTGCACTCCCTCAATAGCAAGAGTTTGAATTTGACAACGTCCAGAAAGTATGATATAAGTTATATAAAGGTGATACTTAAGCTTGAAAATGTTCAAGAACATAAAAGCCACGTAGTTACATTTCCTGTCATTGGTGTGTGAGAACCATGGATTGCCTTTGTAAATTGTTTTAGCAGACATCCTCTCCTGCTTCTCCGAATTTGGTAGTGAGCATAGTGTTTAAGAAAATCGTGTCAATTTTCATGTGTAGGAAGGAACTGCAGATGCTGGTTTAAACTGAAGATAGACACAAAGTGCGGGAGTAACTCAGCGGGACAGGCAGCATCTCTGTCTGAAGAAGGGTCTCGACTCGAAACATCACCCATTCTTTCTCAGCCTGTTTACTCCAGCACTTTGTGTCTATCTTCTGTCAATTTTCATACTGGTACTTGTATTTTCATGAAACTTTCTTCTAAACTTCATGTAATCTGATTGCCACTCTCCTTTCTTAATTGTATATACGTGTAGATAAATGATAATTAATCTAAAATTAAATCAGTTGAAAATATATTCTAGATAAATGCAAATGCATCTTCCAATCTTTTTGTGACTCATGGAGGCAGTTGTCTTTTAGATAGGCACAATAAGCTGGAGTAACTCAGGACAGGCGGCATCTCTGGAGAGGGGTAAAGGGTGACGCATTGGGTTTAGACCCTTCAGACTAGTTGGGGAAAAGGGAAACGAGAGATATAGATGATGTAGAGAGATAAAGAACAATGAATGCAAGATATGCAAAAAAAGTAACGATGATAAAGGAAACTGGCCAATGCTAGCTGTTTGTTGGGTGAAAACGAGAAGCTGGTGCGACTTTGGTGGGGGAGGGATGGAGAGAGAAAGAGAGAGAGAGAGAGAGAGAGAGAGAGAGAGAGAAGGCCAAGGTTACTTGAAGTTAGAGAAATCAATATTCATACCACTGGTATCATTTTTGTTGTATGGCATTAAATGTAGTTGAGGTGATATTCAAGGTTATCTACGAAGAAAAATGTATCAAGTAATCTGGATAGCCCAAAAAAAGCGTCTGTATTTGAAACATGCAGGCCCGTTCAACCTGGACTCGTTCAAAATGAGCAATAGCAATGCACCTGATATACTGCTATATATTCATTCAAACATGGATAATATTTGTAACATTTCACTTCTCAGGTTTCTTTAAAAAATGCAATTTGTATGTTTTCTTGGTAGTCCTGTTATTTTAATACATTTAAATTATCTCCCTTAAAAATAGCAACAATTCTTCATGTAATATTATAGGAATTAGTGGATATAGTTCATATTATGTCATTGCCATTGAATTTACAAAATAATCAAATTATTGTATTTTTAAAAATTATTTCAGATATATATATAATGGCAGATGCAGTATAATGTGGATACATGTGAGGTTATTCACTTTGGTAGCAAAAACAGGAAGGCAGATTATTATCTAAATGGTGTCAAGTTGGGAAAAGGGGCAGTACAACGGGATCTGGGGGTCCTTGTTCATCAGTCACTGAAAGTAAGCATGCAGGTACAGCAGGCAGTGAAGAAAGCGAATGGCATGTTGGCCTTCATAACAAGAGGAGTTGAATATAGGAGCAAATAGGTCCTTCTGCAGTTGTAAAGGCCCCCAGTGAGACCACACCTGGAGTATCATGTGCAGTTTTGGTCTCCAAATTTGAGGAAGGACACTCTTGCTATTGAGGTAGTGCAGCTTAGGTTCACAAGGTTAATTCCCGGGATGGCGGGACTGTCATATGCTGAGAGAATGGAGCAGCTGGGCTTGTATACTCTGGAATTTAGAAGGATGAGAGGGCATCTTATTGAAACATATAAGATTATTAAGGGGTTGGACACGCTAGAGGCAGGAAACATGTTCCCGATGTTGGGGAAGTCCAGAACCAGGGGCCACAGTTTAAGAATAAGGGGTAAGCCATTTAGAACGGAGACGAGGAAACACTTTTTCTCACACAGTTGTGAGTGTGGAATTCTCTGCCTCAGAGGGCGGTGGAGGCTGGTTCTGTGGATACTTTCAAGGGAGAGCTAGATAGGGATAGTGGAGTCGGATATGAGGAGAAGGCAGGAACGGGGTACTGATTATCAGCCATGATCACATTGAATGGCAGTGCTTTGGGATGTGAGAGGAAACCACAACCACTGGAGGCAACCCATGCGGTCACATAGCGAATCTGCAAACTCACTCAGGCAGCATCCGAGGTCAGGATCAAACCTGGGTCTGGTGCTGTGAGGCTGCGGCTCTATCAACTGTACCACTGTGCTGAAGATAGTCTCAAAAAGCTGGTTTAACTCAGCGGGACAGGCAGCATCTCTAGAGAGAAGGAATAGGTGACGTTTCGGGTAGAGATCCTTCTTCAGACAGGGGTCTTGACCCGAAACGTCACCCATTCCTTCTCTCCAGAGATGCTCTGTCCCGTTGAGTTACTCCAGCTTTTTGTGACTATCTTCGGTTTAAACCAGCATCTGCAGTTCCTTCCTACATGTACCACTGTGCTGCCCATATTGTCTTAAAAAAATGTTCAGACCCAAATCAAGGAAGGTTAGATTAGATTAAGTTGATAGGTGACATTTCAGGTTCGGACCTTTCTTCAGAAGGGTCCTGACCCGAAACGTCACCATTCCTTTTTCTCCAGAGATGCTGCCTGACCCGCCTAGTCTAGCACTTTGTGTCTATCTTGGTTATAAAATAGCATCTGCAGTTCCTTTCTATTACACCAAGAAAGAATAGATTCTTTGGAAAGGGACTTCAAAGTGAACAAACTAATTAAGGTTATTTCAGTGTCTTTACAAATTTGTTCAAATATTTCATTAAGTTAAAAGCTTAATTTATTATTGGGGAAAAATAAGAAGATACACAAGATCTGAAAGCGTCCTCAAAAAATTGTGTAAGCCTATTACAGGGAAGTGAGTGCTTCAAATAGTTTAAGGAGAAGTGCTGGCTGTGGAGTTGATCTGTGGAAAAATTATGGTGCTGTCAGATCTTTGTAGATCTTCCCAGGAGAATAGACATAATTTGAAAATGATTGAGTCTTAATATCGTAAAAGCTTTTTAAAATGAGAAGTATTGCACAATATACGCATGACAATAGTAAACTAAACTAAAATTAAACTTTGAAATATGTGCATTGTCAATTCTGTGTTGCAGATACCTGGTGCACTGTCTTCAATCTGATCTCAACAATTATATGCCATCATTTCTTGAAGATCCCGAGGAAGCAAACCCGCAAAGACCAAAAATAGGTCTGAACGCTAAAACTAACTTTTGTTAACAGGGCTTGTACGGTCCTGGAAAGTCCTTGAATTTGAATGTTTTTCAAAGCCCTGAAGGTCCTTGGCTTATCATAGCTCCTCGAAAGTCCTTGAAAAATGATAAAAGTGTTAACTCATATAGAGTAAGGTGGCGTTTTTTAATTGTTTATGATGTGCATTTTTATTAAAAGTCAGGAAACATTATATGATTGCTAGCAATGCTCCTCCCCTGTTGGAGGGAGGGGGGGAAGCACTAGGACCCAGCAGAGTCAGACCACATGCTGTCTGCATCGTAGAGGTTGTGGGCCTGGTGCTGAGCCTGGAGCTCTGGTGAGGCGACGGCTCCGGTCCGCTAGTGGCCGGTGGAGAGGCGAGGGTCGGCGGAGTCGCTGGTGGAGGCCCGTGGGGGGCTGAAGTCAAGATATGGGTCGGCGACAGCGGCTGTGGCCCCGCCCGGGGAGGTGGTGAGAGTCGGCAGACGCAGGCGACAATTTCAGTGGTTGGGTTTGGCCGGGAAAGCGGTGCAATCTCGGCGTCATGGTGGTCGGGCAGGCGGCGCTGCCGCTGTGGAGCAGGCTACTTCGGGCGGTCGAGTCGAGGAATGTCGGTGGCGGAACCGGTCTGGTGTGGGTGAGTGTGAGTGTGTGTGGGAGTATAAATTAAGGGTAAACAAGCAAGGAAATTGTGGCATTTGATAATAATTATCAAAAAACTCAAATTTCCTGTGTAAAGGATACTTCTCTCTAAGTCAACAAGCCAGGAACAGGTATGAGACGTAACCAGGAGTAGGTGTAAGAAGGTATAAAATATTTTCAGTATGACTTAAGTGTAAACAAGCAAGGAGTTGGTGTCATTTTAAAGTATGATTATCATAACATTTCTGTGTAAATTAAGAAGTGACAAGCAAGAAAAATGTGTTATTTTAAGGCCCAATAAAAAAAATTCAGTATAAATTAAGGGTAAACAGGTAAGAAAACAGTGTCATTTTAAGGTACAATTATCAAAAAAAGGGGGTGTTGCCCCCCTTTTACCCCCTGGACCCCCATCTCTCTTCCTCTTTCAGTTTTTTCCTGTCTCATGCCAGATGACTACAGAGATCAGTGCCACAGGCTTGTGGTCATTAAGACCAGCAATCCTTGTCTTTTTGGGTACAGGGACAATAGTGGAGACTTTGAAGCAGGCAGGGACAGTACAGGTTTGCAGGAATTGGTTGAAAAGAAAAGTTTTCCATTATCATGGTTTCAGATTGAACAACTAAGAGATGAGAAAATGGACCATTGGTGCTCTATTGGTATGAATATAGATAAGTTAACCATCTTGCATGTAATTATTATGTAGTTTAGTGTCGTTCTCTGCAACCTGGACTAATGGATTGACTGATCATCTCAGATTTCCCTGAAAATCATTGTCTGTACATCAGAGCACACAAGTAACACAATAGAAAACAAGGTCTCAACTCCAAATTCCAATGGCATTTGGCAATAATTTGAGCTAATGGTTCATAACTTCGAAGGAACTTTGAGGTGAAAGTTGATTTTTCTGCTGTTCTTTGTACCAGTGGTGTGCAAAACATGATTTTCAATCAAATCTGAGATGGTGAGCAGCCAACCTTCTTACTTCCTTTTATTTGGAACTGAATCAAATCATCCAACACCAAGCAATTTATATACATCTCCGATAAACCATCAATGTTTGCTGGATTTTGGTTGGTAGAAAATGGGATTTTTGGACCTTAAGTCCTTGAAAAGTCCTTGAGTTTATAGCTGTTCCAAGTGTAAGAACCCTGTGTTAAAGTAAAATTATTACTGCGCTTATTTACCAGACATTTATTAATTTTTGTTGAACATTTTAGAATTTGTATATTTGTAAGGTTTAAAGGACTTATTACCTGCTTGAAATCAACCATATTGACAATGTGTTGATTGAATGATTCAGAAGTTGCAAATACTATTTTTTTTTTAAGTTTGTAACTGAATCTGCAAATAGTAAAATGCTGATTTTCCTCAACTTGGCAACCGTTCAGTCTTTATTTTAAAAATATGCAAGTTTTAGTTTGGTCCCCCTTTTCAAGAAGTAGTTGATGACCACTTAGGAGTGGTTTAAGCTTGATCCAAATAAAAGGGCTTTTGAGCATATTTGATAAAGAGAAAGTGATGCAAGATGCAGAGTTTTCCCTAGTTGGAATATTACATTGCGGGCCACTATTTCGTAATAAGGTGCCTACACTCAGCGCACATGGGAAGAATTTTATTTACCCAGAAGATGGTAAATCTTTGGGATTGTCTACTCAGGAAATCTACAGCATCTAGGTTTTGTACAAGACTGAGAGATTTTTTAATAATTAAAGAACTGAGGAATCTGGGATTAGACAAGAAAGAGATGTTGTAGTAAAAGATTAGCCTTTATTTAGTTAACCATAAAGTGGGCACGAGAAGCCAAATCTGCTACTATTTCTTGTTTGTTGCTCCTATGAATTGCTTGGTATATCTACTTTAATAACAATGGCACCAGTGTTTCCTCGAGAATTGACATTAATCAATATGGGGAGAATTGAAATGAATCAATATTAATTAAAGCAATATGGGGAGAATTGAAATTAATCAATATGGGGAGAGATAAAATCCATGCAAAATATTGCTGGTTCCTCAGTAGTTCAGCAATGTGTAATTGTTCTACTGGCTGCAAAATATAGGCAAATGTTGTTGAAAGGTGATCTTATCACCAAGCTTACTGGGAGTGGGGGAGGGGGGGGGGAGGATGATCCACAGGAAATTTAACAAAGACATTTTATTTCTAAACTGAAAAATATTTCAACATGAAAATATATTTTATAATTTAAGCGTTTTATTGAATACATTTCTTTTAATTTTCCAGATGATGTCTTGCATACGTTGACTGGAGCAATGTCTTTGCTTCGTCGGTGTCGTGTGAATGCTGCTCTTACTATCCAGTTGTTCTCTCAGCTCTTTCATTTTATCAATATGTGGCTGTTCAATAAACTGGTCACCGAGCCAGACTCATGCCTCTGTTCACACTATTGGGGAGCTATCATCCGTCAACAGCTTGGCCACATAGAAGCTTGGGCTGAGAAACAAGGTTTGGAACTGGCTGCAGATTGTCACCTTAGCAGAATAGTACAGGTCAGTTACTGGGCATGCACAATTCTAAATAGAAAGCCCGAGTGTTATGCTGTTCCTTACCAGTTCCAATATCTAATACCATGCAATGAATATTTCATGCATGTGTCATAAAGGAACTAAATGGTGAATTTGTTATTGAAGTGCTATGACCAAATGATTGCCTATTTTTCAACCTGTTTAATGATGTGATTTTGAGAAAGAGGAATAAATGTACAACAATTTGTTACATGAACCAACTGTGGTAGAATTAAATTAAACATTTGTGATCTGAGAGTCGTATATTTATGATTTTTAACATGTTCATACTCAACTGTTGCCGCAAGCCTGTGTTGTTTTTCAGGTGAACCTCTGAAAATGTTTGTAATAATTAGAGATACTTTGAATATTGACAACATTAGACAGCATTGTCCTATGTGATAACGGCATGTAGTTCAACTCTAGTTTATTTTTACCAGACCAATTTGTGACAGTATTAAACATTATTACTTTACTTTTAACTTTTTTTTGCACTGCTAAAAATATCAGTTAATAAGTTTCGCTTGACCTGTTTGAAAATGTTCTTTGGTGCATGATTTGGGGGGGGAAGTACATGAGAAGGAAACTCCATTTCATTTGCAGTATTCAAACATCTGTCAGTTTCACTACCAATTCACATCAGATGTCAGTCAGCAGCTGAGAGATCTGCCTTCTGCCTTGGATGCCTAGCCACTGAAATGTGACATGCAGCGTTATCCTTACTTAGCCATAAGGTTTATGCACTAACATTTAATTTATGATTCATAATAGCACCAACATGTAAAGAGCATTTTAAGTACCCCTTGAGAGCAACAGGATTTTTCTCGTCAAAGGTCATCAATTTCATATATCAATTCTAGCATATCATATGCTATAATCACTGATGCTGTGGTAATAGCTTGTTTGCAGTCATTCATTTGATGTCATGTACAGGAATTTTGTTTTCCCTAAACTTCCAAATTAGAGACATCAGAAAAATAAACCCATGGGATTAAAGGGTCAATTTACTTCAATTATGGGCTAATTTGTCAGAGACAAAATGTATTTCCCTGCAAATGTTTTAGCAACTAATGGAAGGTTGTTTGCAATGACGTTGAACACTGCTTTGTGAAAAATGCCTTGCTTTCATGGTATAGAGAAGAAAGGTACAGAAGAGACTTCCGAGAACATTGTCAGGGCAAGGGAAAGTTAATTACCAGAAAAAATAGTTTACACTGAGATTGTTTTCTTCAGGACAAGGCAGGATATGGGGAGATTTAATCAATGTATATAATATAAAAGTCCTGGATGCAATGAATAGGAAGGACTTGTTTCCTTTTGCAGAAAACAGTAAGCAGGGAATATAGATTTTAGAAGAATGGTAGTTGGATTACATGCAAATTAAGGAAACACCCTTTTTTTCCATTTAAAGAGGGGTAGGGATTTGTTATTTACAACTCGAAAGAATCCCCTTCATATTTTAAATACGTGGATGTGCCGTAAACTACAGTGTTGCAGATCAGGGGCTCTATAAGACAGGGTTAATAGAAAGCCCTTTTCCAACTGGGTGTTACAGACCATTTGCTTGCCCTCTCATTAAAAAAATTCGAATTCTGATTTGACCCTCAGCTGAACCTACCTGCACAGCCTCTGCAGCAATATCTGGTTTGCTTTGGCTTTTCCATTAATAGTTAACATTTACTTAGCATTTTATGAGAATCGGGCTATGTATAAAAGGATGGTCGTTCCCTCTTCTCCCCTGTCCCATCGGACAAACGGTATAGAAGTGTGAAAACGCACACCTCCAGATTCAGGGACAGCTTCTTCCCAGCTTTTATCAGGCAACTGAATCATCCTATCACAACCAGAGAGCAGCCCTGAACTACTATCTACCTCATTGGTGACCCACGGACTATCTTTGATCGAACTTTACTAGCTTTACCTTGCACTAAATATTATTCCCTTATCATGTAATGGGTTTGATTGTAATCATGTATTGTCTTTCCGCTGACTGGATAGCACGCAACAAAAGCTTTTCACTGTACCACTATTGTCACCTGACAAACTAAACTGAACTGAAGGGTACTCTATTTCCTTAAACAGTTCATTAGAGACGATTGTCTTGTGATTATTAATACAAACACCCTTTCTTTGAATTGTTTCATACTGACAATTGAGTTTTCTTAATCCCCTTGTTGGGCCTTCAGTTCATCCTGTAACTTTCCACAAAGCATAGGAAAGGATTTCATTTAAACAATGAAAGGCTATCCTCCAAATAGAAATCAGTCCAGGGTCAAGTAAATCATTGCTAGCAGTGATGTGGGTTTTAATGATATTACTGTAGTTTTAAAAATGTACCTGCATGATCAAAACTATGAAGCAGTTCATAAATACATTTTAATTTCAAGTATCAGTAATAACAGTGGGTAAGTGTGCCAGTGTTGAAGTATACTGTCTATATCAAAGTGGCAGAACAATAAAATAAGAAACTATGTAGTATTAACTGGAAGAATCACAGTATTCTTGGTCTTCCTTCTGCAATTTACAGTTTTTAGTTGTCTGTATTTTATGGTTTTAATTTAGTTTATCTTGCCTATTGAATGTTTGCCGAGAGAATCCCATCATAATGGAGAATATTGAATATAAATTTTGTTGCATATGTCTGAACTTGTACATTCCATTTTAGGCAACTACATTACTAACGATGGACAAGTATTTGGCAGAGGATGTTTCAACCATCAACAATACTTGTTTTAAGTTGAATTCATTGCAGCTGCAAGCATTACTTCAAAGTTATCATTGTGCACAGGATGAACCCTATATCCCTCAGGTAACTAAATTTCTCAACAATACTTTCATTTTGAGATTGCATTTTAAGTCCTAATATGGATCTAACAGCATTGTTTGGCAGTAAAATCTCTTGACAGATTTACATAGTTTGGTGAATGGTAGTGCCAATGATAGTTGTATTGCCTCTGATTCGGAATATTGTTGATTTAGATCTCATTTTAGACATAGAGTGTACAAAATGGACTAATGCTCCAATGCATCCTGAACATTCATGTAAAAGGTCTTTGGAGGGATAGTCAGTGAGTCCCTGGGTGTGCGAAAAAGGTCACATTAGCACTACTCAAAATAAGAGTTGGAGCAATGTATGACCAGGCCTGAATTTGTCACCCAACCAATGTAGTTGCAAACAGGTTTAGTCACTTATTTCACTTTAGTTTAAGGGGCTCTTGTCCATTGTCAGCTTTGTTTCATTTGTTATAGCAGTGTGCTTCAGAAGTCCTTTGTTGTCCTTTGTAAAGTGCATCGGGTTAACCCTGGGTAGTGATATGCAGGTTTTTAAGTGAAACTTTGGAGAGTTGGTAGCAGAGGTAGAATGTTGGTAGCTTACACCAAATTCTTATTCCCATTATCATATAGATGTACACTGTGGATGGCTCAATTGTAATCATGTATAGTCTTTCCGCTGACTGGGTAACATGCAACAACAGCTTTTTACTGTACCTTGGTACACGTGACAATAAACTAAACTAAACTAAAGAAAAATAAATATAAGGTAGTACTGCTTGAAGAAGGGTTCCGACCCGAAACGTCGGCGATCCATGTCCTCCAGAGATGTTGTCTGACCCGCTAAGTTACTTCAGCACTTTGTGTTCCACACCTTAATCCTGCAATTCTCTATGTCCCTAGAGTACTTTAATACATTTCTCTTGCATAAAACACTGCGGCCTGACATATTGTAAATCATCCAAAAGGTTTCTAAAAAATACATATTTTTGAAATACATATTTCAAGATTGACCTGGAACCTAACCACGGAAAAGCTAGAGTATATATCTATAATATATATAGAAGATATATCTTATGCTAAAACAAAACTGGCATGGTAGGGAATTTTGACTAAGTGCTATAGGGTAAATGACCAACATGGAATAATTTGACTTTTTTTCTTCTGGTGGCTGAATAAATAAGATAAATTTAGCTCAAAATATTTGCACACCAAAATGAAAACATGTTTGTCTGAGTTTTGTTTTCCCTTATTAACGTAAACTTTTGTGGGTTTCAAGCTTCATTTGGATGTTCACCATTTTAATTTACCCAAATGGAATCATGTGCTAATGAGGTGACTCATTCATAGAGTGAGGAAGGGAAGTTAAGTAATATGGTAAATGGGAATGTAACATTTTAGTTTATTTCATGTTGGTAGAGTTGATTTTGGTGCACTGTATTTAATCAAGTATTATGAGGTTGATTATGCTTACCAAAAAATCACATGTTGTCAGTAATATCCCTGGTGTGTTTTCCATAATTGGGAGGAGTGTAGGTGATGTGTGCTTTAAACTCTATCAAGGCCTGTGAAGGAATTTACACTGATTAAAGTTTACAAACGTTCTCATTGTCCATTGCTTCACTCTTTGCAAGTGAGTATTTATGATCAACTGGTACTTGACCTGCATCATTATGGTGTGCACAACACTTCTTTCTTTTGTTTGGTAATGTTCAGCAATCAATTTTGTTTTCATAGGAGTTGATTGAAAATGTAGTGGCATTAGCTGAGAACACAGCTGATGAACTTGCTCGCAGTGATGGGAGAGAGGTACAGTTGGAAGAAGACCCTGACCTACAACTACCTTTTCTGTTGCCTGAAGACGGATATTCCTGTGATGTTGTCAGGAACATTCCCAATGGCCTTCAAGAATTCTTGGAACCGCTCTGCCAGAGAGGTATTTTGCCCCATTTTTCCTCGCATCGTGAGGGAGACACAAAATTCAATCTTTCATTGATGTGCCCAATGCAAGCTTATTAAAAATTATCTGCCACATGCTAGCCTGATGCCAGCAGTGGAGAAATGTTTGAATCTATTAAAGGAAATGGTAGAATGGCTCCTTCAAAATAATAATACATTTGAGCAGAGCCATTATTGATTTTATGAAAGGAAAACAGTGTTTAAGCACATTAAGCAACAGGATTGGGTAATGTTTAAAGAGCAACAGAAGATAACTAAAAAGACTATGGGGAGAAAAGATGAGGTACGAAGGTAAGCTAGCCAAGAATATAAAGGAGGATAGTAAAAGCTTCTTTAGGTATGTGAAGAGGAAAAAATTAGATGACCAAAGTTGGACCCTTGAAGACTGAAAAAGGTGAATTTATTATGGGGAACAAGGAAATGGCACATGAGTTGAACAGGTACTTTGGATCCGTCTTCACTAAGGAGGACACAAACAATCTTCCTGATATAGTAGTGGCCAGAGGATCTGGGGTGACGGAGGAGCTGAAGGAAATCCACATTAGGCAGGAAATGGTGTTGGGTAGACTGATGGGACTGAAGGCAGATAAATCCCCAGGGCCTGATGGTCTGCATCCCAGGGTACTTAAGGAAGAGGCTCTAGAAATCGTGGATGCATTGGTGATCATTTTCCAATGTTCTATAGACTCAGGATCAGTTCCTGTGGATTGGAGGATAGCTAATGTTATCCCACTTTTTAAGAAAGGCGGGAGAGAGAAAACGGAATTATAGACCAGTTAGCCTGACATCAGTGGTGGGGAAGATGCTGGAGTCAATTATAAAAGATGAAATAGCCGCACATTTGGATAGCAGTAACAGGATCGGTCCGAGTCAGCATGGATTTACGAAGGGGAAATCATGCTTGACTAATCTTCTGGAATTTTTTGAGGATGTAACTAAGAAAATGGACAAGGGAGAGTCAGTGGATGTAGTGTACCTGGACTTTCAGAAAGCATTTGATAAGGTCCCACATAGGAGATTAGTGGGCAAAATTAGGGCACATGGAATTGGGGGTAGAGTGCTGACATTGATAGAAAATTGGTTGGCAGACAGGAAACAAAGAGTAGGGATTAACGGGTCCCTTTCAGAATGGCAGGCAGTGACTAGTGGGGTACCGCAAGGCTCGGTGCTGGGACCGCAGCTATTTACAACATACATCAATAATTTGGATGAAGGGATTCAAAGTAACATTAGCAAATGTGCAGATGACACGAAGCTGGGTGGCAGTGTGAAATGTGAGGAGGATGCTATGAGAATGCAGGGTGACTTGGACAGTTTGGCGGAGTGGGCAGATGCATGGCAGATGAAGTTTAATGTGGATAAATGTGAGGTTATCCACTTTGGTATCAAAAACCGGAAGGCAGATTATCAAAATGGCGTCAAGTTGGGAAAAGGGGAAGTACAACGGAATCTGGGGGTCCTTGTTCATCAGTCTATGAAAGTAAGCATGCAGGTACAGCAGGCAGTGAAGAAAGCGAATGGCATGTTGGCCTTTATAACAAGAGGAGTCGAGTATAGGAGCAAAGAGGTCCTTCTGCAGTTGTACAGAGCCCTAGTGAGACCACACCTGGAGTATTGTGTGCAGTTTTGGTCCCATAATTTGAGGAAGGACATTCTTGCTATTGAGGGAGTGCAGCGTAGGTTTACAAGGTTAATTCCCGGGATGGCGGGACTGTCATATGCTGAGAGAATGGAGAGGGCTGGGCTTGTACACTGGAGTTTAGGAGGATGAGAGGTTACTTATTGAAACATATAAGATTGTTAAGGGTTTGGACACGCTAGAGGCAGGAAACATGTTCCCGATGTTGGGGGAGTCCAGAACCAGGGGCCACAGTTTAAGAATAAGGGGTAAGCCATTTAGAACAGAGACGAGGAAACACTTTTTCTCATAGAGAGTTGTGAGTCTGTGGAATTCTCTGCCTCAGAGGGCGTTGGAGGCCGGTTCTCTGGAGACTTTCAAGCGAGAGCTAGATAGGCCTCTTAAAAATAGCGGAGTCAGGGGATATGGGGGAAGGCAGGAATGGGGTACTGATTGGGGATGATCACATTGAATAGCGGTGCTGGCTCGAAGGGCCGAATGGCCTACTCCTGCACCTATTGTCTGTTGTGTTTTTCAAATTGTGAGTTTTTCTGAGGTTGTATCTAGCAAAATAGGTAAGGGATGACCAGTGATTGTGTAGTGCATTTAGATTTTAAGAATTCCTTTGAATAAAAAGACGGGCTGTGAGGAAAATTAGAATGCATGGGAATGAGGATTAATATACTAACAGGCATTGAGGGTGACTAACAGAAAGAAAAAAAAACAGATTGGGTAATTTTCACAGTAAAAGGCTAGCTTTTGGGATTCTGCGAGGTCTAGCAGAGGTGCCTCACTTGTTCACAATATATTAATGCCAACTGTTGAAATGGGTTCTTTCTTGCAGGCTTCTGCAGACTAACGCCTCATTCACGATCACCTGGCACGTGGACGATTTATTTTGAGAGTGCTGACTTTGAATGCCTTTTTCCATCTGACACTATTGATTTGGTAGGTTTAGGTTTATTATTGTCACATGCGCCAAGGTACAGTGAAATGCTTTATTTTGCATGTTATCCAAAGATAAAATGTACGAAACATAGACAATCAGTTCAAACTCGAGTACAATAGATAGAGCAAAGGAGAAGCTACTGAGTGAAGAATAGAAGCAGCTCAAAAGAGTAGACATTGTGTGTGATTACTGCAGTGTATTTGAAAGGATTTGGAACAAGCAAATATTGCATGTCTGCATTTTTAGTGCTAGACCAAATGGGACCCGTTGGGCCCTTTCCCCAAAGCAATAATCCACCACTCATCCATTCCCCTAACGCAACCCGTTTCCACCACTCACCCATTGCCCCCAACGTAACCCGTTCCCCCAATGCAATATTGCATCACTCACCATAGCCCCCAACTGTGCAGGGGCTGCTCATTTCGCCTTATTCACACTCCATTTTAGACAAAAAAATATTCAGTGTACTGTGACTTTAAGAAAAATGCATTTGCAGTTGCTAGAGCTGGGAGGGCTACAATCTCATTGTGACATCATTGGCAACGTATGTAAATGAGATCCCATTGTGATTGGACGACTGAGATGCCATTGTGACGTCTTCACTGGAAGCTGCTAGAAAAATCTGAAAGCATAGTCACAGTTATTCTCAAAGTTGGGTTTTTCCAAAACTTTAATAATCAATAACTTGTTAAATATAGCATCAAATCTAAAGGGAACCTGATTATGGCGTGGACGGGAAAAATGTGAGTAAGATTCTGTAAAAATGTCAGCGCTAACGAGGTGTTTTGGCAAAGATACAAAACACACACACACACACACACACACACACACACACACACAATCCACCCCTCTTGATATGATATTAATATTATTAATTTGCTTCTTTTACCCCATCCCCCGCCCTACCCACTCACTGCGCAGGCACGGCTAGAGAGGGGAGGGGGAGGGAGGGAGGGGGGCAGAGAGGGAGGGAGAGGGCAGAGAGAAAGGGAGAGGGCAGTGAGAGAGGTTGGGGCAGAGAGGGCAGAGACGGAGATGGCAAAGACAGGGAGAGGGTGTGGGTGGGCGAGCATCGACTCGAAGACTCCGAGCGAGGCAGCGGGCGGGCGCCGACTCGAGGACCAAGGACCGCGAGTTCGGTCACTCCAGTACAGGACCCGACTTCATCTCCGAGCTCGTTCATTCTGCGTCTTTTGAATATCCGGGGGAGGGGTCGGGGGGGTGACGTCACTTGAAGCGCGTGGAAGACGGCGTTGAGCAGACCCATTGTGACGTCATCAGCGAGAGCTGCTTGTTTAAATTCAAAGTCTTTTGACATTTTTAAACATTTTCAGTAATAAGTCGAGAAATAAAGCATGAAATTTTCAGATAAGGTTATTTTGGACTCGATGGGAAAAATGTCAACCGGAATATGTAAATATATTATCGTTACCGCGTCATTTTTTCGCGATGATGTAAAAACACAAATATATACACACATACAAGATCAGAGTTTTAATAGATACGGGACCAAGTGGGACCCGGGGGGTGCAGCCTGTGGCGTCACACGCACACTAACCACCCCTCTCACACACACACTAACCACCCCCCTTGATATTATATTAATATTATTCTTTAGCTCCTTTTACTCCATCCCCCGCCCTATCCACTCACGTATAGCCCCCAACTCGCAGGCGCGGCTAGAGAGGGAGGGGATTAGAGAGAGAGATGGCAGAGTGAGAGAGAGAGAGAGGGCAGAGAGAGAGGGCAGCGAGAGAGAGGGCAGAGGCAGGGACGGGGAGAGAGAGGGCAGAGGGAGAGGGAAGCGGGCGGACGTGGACTCGAGGGAGGCTGTGGGCGGGCGTCGACCTGAGCAGCAGCCTCCCCACTAGGTGCCGGCGGGCGGGCATCGACCAAACGACTGCGAGTTGGGCCGCTTCAGTCCAGGGCCCGACTTCATCTCCGGCGGCGGCTTTTGAATAACGGGGAGGGAAGTGTCGGGGGGGGGGGGGGGGGTGAAGTAACTTGCAGCGCTTCGAAGACGGCGCCCAGCAGACCCATTGTGACGTCATCAGCGAGAGCAGCTCGTTTAGATTCAAATTCGTTGGATATCTTTAAACATTTTCAGCAATAAGCTGAAAAATAAAGCATGAAATTTTCAGGTAAGTAGTTTGGACTCGATGGGAAAAATGTCATCAGCGAAAGGCAGCCCCTTTTAAATTCAAAGTTTTATTATATTTTTAAACATTTCAGTAATGTCGAGAAATAAAGCATGACATTTTCAGATAAGTAGATATTGGACTCGACGGGAAAAATGTCAACCGGAATATGTAAATATTTTATTGTTACCGCATAGATTTTTCGCGAAGATGTAAAAACACACACGCACACGCACACGCACACGCACATACAATCAGACTTTTAATAGTTACAAGACCAATTGCAGACCCGTTGGGTCTGCTCCCGCAACACAGCCGTAACCGTAGCCCCCACGGGAGGTGTGGGGGGCAGAGAGGGAGGGGGGTAGAGTTTGAGGGGTGGGAGGGGGGCGTCGTCACGGGAGGGGTGGTTCCCGAACGCAATACTCCCTTGCTCCCAGCTGCAGGCAGGGCCAGAGTACGGGGGGAGTATTCGGGGGGGGGGGGGGGTGACGTCCCTCGCAGCGCAATCAAGAAGACAGACGTTTTTCCCCTCCAAAGTTTTTCAGATTTTTGAACATTTTCATTAAAAACTCGAGAAATAAAGTATGAGTTTTTCAGATAAGGCGATTTCGGACTCCAGGGGGAAAATCTCTACCAAAATATGTAAAAATTTTACCGTTAACACTATAGTGGCAGATTATTATCGTTCAAGAGATTGTTCGTTCCATATCGTTCAAGAGATTGCTCCCTCTAGCCACTTAGGAGAAAACATGGGTTTTGGAGAATCGTTTTATGCATGTGAGCTCTCCACGAGACTTTCCAAGTTTCTCGAAAGATAAATCTTCATAACACCATCTTTTAATTAATAGTTTCTTTATTGTTAAAGAAAAACAGTAAGATATTCATCCAACCTTCTTCTTTGACTCGTACACTTTAATCTTCGTCAAACTTCAGCATGTCGCTTTTAAACGTTAGAAAACTCATGGTCGAGTTATTCCTTCTACCATGCTCCTCCGAACTAAACTAAAAAGCTAACAGCTTCTGCGCAAGAAACACAGCAGCAAACACGCCTCCGACTACGTAATAAATCCCACCCACATAATTACAGGCAGACTAAATTTAAAGGCAAATGCAGAGCTGCCAAGTAGTACGGATTTTCCATATTTTGTACGGAAATGCGATAATACAGATGTTCGGATTTGCTTTGTAAAATACGGATTTTTAAAAAATTGGCCCGACTTCCTGTTTCATCTTGCTATTTAAAAAATGCAAGGATATAAAAAGTCATACTGTAATATATTGCAGATTAAATCTATTAGTATTTAAATTTTAAGATCTGGTTGATTAGTTTTGTAAGCTTTGATCTGCCTGTCCCGCTCCAGGTTTAAACAGCGCAGTCAGTTTAGCGCTGTGTGTTCTAATTATAGCGCTACCAGCTGGAGCGCTATTGCCTTTACACATAGCACCATGGGCTTTACACATAGCGCTATGGCCACAGCTCTATGGGTCACAGACTGTTCGGGGAGGGAGGGAATAAGAGAGGGAGGGAGATAAAAAGGAAGAAGTGAGGGAGGGAAAGGGGGAGTGAGGGAAAGGGGGAGGGAGGGAGATGGATGGAAAGAGAGGAAGGAGGAGGAGGGAGAGGGAGGCTTCCAAAATGGCTTCTACGTCATCATCTGGTGCTAAAAGCAGGAAGCTGCCGTTCAAACAGAAGTATACAAAGAGATGGCAATGAATGCACTGTCAAATAAGGTCAATTGGTAGCAAAGTTATGCATTCTTGTACTCTTACATGGGTATGACCGCACATAAAAAACAACATTTTTTTTCAGCAAAATGGTACCGCGTAAATATACTGATTTCCTCAGCAAAATACTGATTTTCTGGTACTAGAATACTGAAATGCTCTGACAAAACTTTGCAGCTCTGCAAATGCCATAATTATGACACAAAATTAAGCCAAATGGCCACTACAAGTGTGTCGTTTTTTCGAGAAGATGTGATTATACACAAACTAATAAACACACAAACAAATACACACACGTACAAGATCTGACTTTTAATAGGTATATGATATGATACAGATGGTGGAAGTGTACCTTTTGCAACAAGAAGTTGAAAACTAGTGGCATGCACAGAGAAATCAGAATCATGCAAGTTTAATTTTCCTAAAAACTATTTTAAATCATTAATGACAATATATCTGAACATTCAAAGTCTACAGTGGAAAATTTAGTTTCTTTTCAACAAAAACATTTTTTTACTTTACCTGATACATTGCTATCTTACCTTCCACATTTTTCCTCGTAGTTTGCATTTAAGGTGCTCTCAAAATGCACTACAAATGTAAAAATACCATATTACTTCTGGCCTCAGATTTTCAGGGAATTTTGGAGTACTGATTTTAATATTGTAGATATTTAACTGGTCATGTCAAAATTTCAGGTTTTTAAAAATATTTTTGTATGTCTTTATTTTAATGAAAATTTTTCCTTTTTCTATCTCAGTGCATAATCAATTATTTTAATGTTTTGTCCATCATTTGATATGATCAGGTGTGTGGTGTTGATCTTTTTTTTAGACGGTCTAAATGTTATAGAAACGTACAAGATTCTTATGGGGTTGGACAGGCTAGATGCAGGAAGATTGTTCCCGATGTTGGGGAAGTCCAGGACAAGGGGTCACAGCTTAAGGATAAGGGGAAAATCCTTTAAGACCGAGATGAGGAAAAACTTTTTCACACAGAGAGTGGTGAATCTCTGGAACTCTCTGCCACAGAGGGTAGTTGAGGCCAGTTCATTGGCTATATTTAAGAGGGAATTAGATGTGGCCCTTGTGGCTAAAGGGATCAGGGGGTATGGAGAGAAGGCAGGTACGGGATACTGAGTTGGATGATCAGCCATGATCGTATTGAATGGCGGTGCAGGCTCGAAGGGCCGAATGGCCTACTCCTGCACCTAATTTCTATGTATCTATGTATCTATGTTAGATCTGTGGCTATACAATTAATATGTTCAGTGAAACCTATGTACCTTTGAATGTAATCATTTAATTCTCAGTCTGCTCACCTGATATTTCATGAATATGCATACTCTGTGGTCTTGAGTCATTGGTTTAAATCAACTTGCTTTGCTTTATGAAGAATTCAGAGCCAATGTAAACACTTTGTATTCAATGGATTTGTGACTGAATTGTATTCCTTTCCCTAATTTGAGCATTACTTGAATGAAGCAATTGCAACTTCATTTCAATTAATTCCATTCATCACTACTTCAGATTTAATTGAAGTCTAAGGCTTTATGTTGTATCTGAAGACAAGATAACAAGAGGTTGACCGATTCTACCAATGTACTCTGCCGCAAGCCTTTTTTTAAAATGAATCTTAGCAAGGAGGACATCTGTTTTGTAATGAGACCAATACACAGAAGTTAACAACTCATAGTCGTTTATTGAAATACATGCAGAGGTAACATTACATGCTATCGTCTCCGTGGTCAGCATCTAAGCTAACCGCAAGCTTGTGTGGTCACTAGTGTCAGTGGTCTGGTTATACTGAAGATCCGGACTGGACTGTATGTGGAATGTGTAGCATGCATAACATGTGTAGTGATAGATATAATACAGGTAGGCTAATATAGTTGATCTACATCCTTCCTCTTAAAGAATTATTAAGTTGTGATAAAATGTGGATATAATAGTTAAATGTTGTAATAGAAAACTAGTGTGAGAACACACCATGACATGTACGTGTGGGAGACTATATATGGTACTGAATATATGGCACCTACCGACGTAACAGACAGCATATCCTGCCTGTGAGTGAACCAGCACCATCTCCGTATTATCCCTACCGCACAAGTATACTTACTTCCTCATCCAACGACCCTGGCCCAATCATACCACCGTTGCCTGCTGCTACACATCCTATCGCCTTGCCCAAATGCGCTGCGACTTCTTCCACTGTGCGAATGGGATAGTGTGGTCGTTTAATAGCATTGTTTAAATCTTTAGGATTGATGCAAATCCGTATTTCTTCCTTGTTTTTTTTTTTTTTGTTGCGACCATGGTTGAGAACCAGTCTGATGGATCAGCAACCGGAGCAATCACACCTAGTCTCCATCCTGTTGAGTTATTTTTGTACACGATCCCGCAGAGCATGGGGAACCCGTTGGGCAGGACGGACAGTTGGTATGACCTCTGGGTCAGTCACAATAGTGTACTTGTGGGGAAGTTTACCGAGCTTGTCGTCAAAGAGATCCTTGTATTGTGAGAGAAATTGTTGAGTGGAGCCTTGGGTGGGAGTGAGTTGATGTACCGCTTTACCAAAATTGACCAAGCCTAGGTATTTGCAGGCATCAATACCGAGCAGAGAAGCCACTTTCCCATGGACAATGAAGAAGCTCAGATTGTGGACGTGTGATGCTAGATGGCACTGTAGTTTGACCCTTCCACAAGGTGCAGCTCTCCTCCCCCATAAGGGAGTAGCATAGCAATAGTTCATCTAATGACTTCAACATTCCGGATCCTTTGGAACTTAGATAAGGACATAACGTTGCAACGAGCTCCTGTGTCGATGTTTGCAATAATATTTGTTCTGTTGATCTGGAGGGTAACCATAGGATCTTGATGTTTACAGGATAATTCCGACAAGAAATGTATGTTTAGACTTAAACCATCGAGTGCAGGCAGCACATCCTCAGTGGGCATAGGAACGGCTTCTGGAATATCGTGGGAAGGTTCTGGCTGTAGCAGGTGGAGCAGAATGGGGACCCGGTCCCAAAGATTTAGTGTGAGTGTCAGTCAACTCGGCAATACAACATCTCTGCTCAGCTCTAACAAGAGTGAGCTCTGCATCACGTAAAAGTTCATCTTGCACCTTGTCATTGAGAATTCCATATACCAGTCTGTCACGAATGAGATTATCACAAGTTTTCAAACTCGCATCGGCGAGCAATGTGCTTTAAAGAACTGATGTAGGCTTTAACTGGCTCACCTTGCTTTTGGCTGTGCGCAACAAAAACTGGCGCTCCATGACGAGATTGGTGCGTAACTCACAAAGTTGTCGGAATTTGTTCATCGGGCAGACAGGATCGTCAATAGATTCCACAGGGGTGATCTGAACACCCGCAGCATCGAGTACAGCGGGGTCATAGTGGAACCGGCTTGCACGTGGGATGGCCTCTGTACCAGCCACTTTGAGGAGGATAGATGCCCGAATATCTGGCGCTGCAGCATGATGTGCAGCACGGATGTGTACGTTAAAGTCCTCTTCGAAGATACCGCAACGCTCAGCAAGGTCACCATTAAACACTAATGGGTCTAGCTTGCGAAATGTGGTAGCCATAGTGAAATAGTAACAGAAAAGTAAAAAACAAACTAAAATAAACTGGAAGAAAACTAGGCGAATAAGGGGTCCAAACTGTCTGACACCATGTTTTCTAATGTAACCAATACAGTAATGAGACCAATGCACAGAAGTTAACAAGTCATAGTCGTTTATTGAAATACATGCAGAAGTAACATTACATGCTATCGTCTCCGTGGTCAGTATCTAAACTAACCGCAAGCTTGTGTGGAAAAAATTTTGATTTGTGAATCTATCAGGTTCACTTAAGATTTCATTCTATATTTCACAAGTTATTGACGATTCAAATTTTTTTTAAAGGCAAAAAATGATTCTCACACACAGCCTTTTTCCAGGAGCTTCCAATGATGATGTCACAATGCCATTCTCATTGCACCAATCACAATGGGCTCTCAAGCTGCCGAGTGCCACACCATCTGCCCCCTCCCCTTCTGGGTTATTCAAGTCAAGTCAAGTCACTTTTATTTATATAGCACATTTAAAAAACAATTCTCGTTGGCCAAAGTGCTTTACATTTGTTATAAGAATATTGTAAACAAACAAACTACATACATATATACATATAGCCCTCGCTCAGAGGACATCAAGAAAGGCTTGGGAGTACAGATATGTTTTAAGTCTTGACTTAAAGGAGTCGATGGAGGGGGCAGTTCTGATGGGAAGAGGGATGCTGTTCCACAGTCTAGGAGCTGCAACCACAAAGGCGCGGTCGACCCTGAGCTTATGCCTAAACCGCGGGATATTCAGCAACCCCAAGTCGGCCGATCGGCTGAGTCAAATATCACGCCAAGGTTTTTGCCACCAATGTGGATAACCTCGCATTTATCCACATTATACTGCATCTGGGCAAATGCATGGCAGATGCATTATAATGTGGATAAATGTGAGGTTATCCATTTTGGTGGCAAAAACAGGAAAGTAGATTATTACCTGAATGGTGGCCGATTAGGAAAAGGGGAGATGCAACGAGACTTGGGTGTCATGGTACACCAGTCATTGAAAGTGGGCATGCAGATGCAGCAGGCAGTGAAGAAAGCGAATGGTATGTTAGCATTCATAGCAAAAGGATTTGAGTATAGGAGCAGGGAGGTTCTACTGCAGTTGTACAGGGTCTTGGTGAAACCACACCTGGAGTATTGCGTACAGTTTTGGTCTCCTAATCTGAGGAAGGACATTCTTGCCATAGAGGGAGTACAGAGAAGGTTCACCAGACTGATTCCTGGGATGTCAGGACTTTCATATGAGGAAAGACTGGATAGACTCGGCTTGTACTCGCTGGAATTTAGAAGACTGAGGGGGGATCTTATAGAAACTTACAAAATTCTTAAGGGGTTGGACAGGCTAGATGCAGGAAGATTGTTCCCGATGTTGGGGGAGTCCAGAACAAGGGGTCACAGTTTAAGGATAAAGGGGAAATCTTTTAGGACTGAGATGAGAAAAACATTTTTTACACAGAGAGTGGTGTATCTCTGGAATTCTCTGCCACAGAATGTAGTTGAGGCCAGTTCATTGGCTATATTTAAGAGGGAGTTAGATGTGGCCCTTGTGGCTAAAGAGATCAGGGGGTATGGAGAGAAAGCAGGTACAGGATACTGAGTTAAATGATCAGCCATGATCATATTGAATGGCGGTGCAGGCTCGAAGGGGCGAATGGCCTACTCTTGCACCTATTTTCTATGTTTCTATGATCTGAGGGACCTGGAGGTGGAGTGGTGGGTGAGAAGACCTTTAATGTAGGTGGGGACAAGCCCATTGAGGGCTTTGTAGACATAGAGGAGGATCTTGAAATTTATACGGAACCGCACAGGGAGCCAGTGGAGAGAGGCCAGGATCGGGGTGATGTGGTCCCTTTTTCGGGTGCCCGTCAGGAGTCTCGCTGCGGCGTTTTGGACCAGTTGCAGGCGGGACAGGGAAGATAGGCTGATGCCAGTGTAAAGGGAGTTGCAGTAATCTAGGCGGGAGGAGATGAATGTGTGGATGATCTTTTCGAGGTCCATCAAACTGGAGGAATTGTTTTATTTTAGCTATCGTCTGAAGCTGAAAGAAGCTAGCTTTTACCACGGCATTGACTTGTTTGTCAAATTTCAGTGCTGAGTCAAATATCATGCCAAGGTTTTTGACATGAGGTTTGTGTAGTGGGGTAAGGCTTCCAAGGCTGCCTGCTATCATTTTGATTGAGTCCGAGGGGCCGAGAAGGATGACCTCAGACTTACTCCCGTTTAGTTGGAGGAAGTTCTGGGCCATCCAACACTTTATATCCTCGAGGCAGCGGGTAAGGTTAAGCAGATTTGATTGGTTTTTGGGCTTCAGGGGGAGATAGAGTTGTGTATCGTCTGCGTAGCAATGGAAGGAAATGCCAATGACTTGGCCTAAGGGGAGCATATACAGGAGAAGAGAATGGGGCCAAGGATGGAACCTTGTGGAACCCCACAGCAGAGAGTAGCTGGGGAGGAGAAAGAGTTGCCTATGTTAGTCGAGAAACTCCTACATTTGAGGTAGGAGATGAACTAGCTCAGGGCAGTGCCAGCAATACCAAACCCGTACCGGAGACGGTTAATTAGGATGGTGTGGTCGACAGTATCAAATGCTGCGCTGAGGTCAAGAAGGAGCAGGATTGCTGAGTTGCCGGAGTCAACGGCGAGCAGTAGGTCATTATGTACCTTCAACAAGGCAGACTCTGTGCTGTGGTGAGCCTGAAACCTGATTGGAAACTTATGCCTTACCTTCACCAAAATACTATATTGGAAAGTTTCCAAGATAGTATTTTGGTGAAGGTAAGGCATAAGTTGACTTAAAATTACCGTTTCAAGGCTTTTGAGAGGAAAGGCAGTTTAGAAATGGGTCTGTAGTTGCTTGGCAAGGTGGGGTCGAGGTTAGGTTTTTGATTCATGATTAAAGTTTCAAAAAAAGCCCAAACCACCTTTTAAAACACCAGCTTCCAGTGATGTCACAATGCCCCCCCCCCCCCATGGCACAGTGAGACAGAATATTCCACCACCTTCCAGTGATGTCAGGGGGAGGACCTCATTTCAAAAACAGCTTCATCAGCTCCACAACGCACATCGTTGGGGGAGCAGACCCAACAGTTCTGTACTTAATCTAGTAAATACTAAAAGTAAAACGAGTCGATTTGCATCCACAATGTGCATCGTTGTGCATTTTGAAAACATTGAGTTGCAATTGTGTAGTTATAATGCGAAGCAAGCTCCTGTTATCTGATTGTGGATAAAAAGACACATACCCTTGATGTAGTTGTGAATTAACGTTTTGTATTGAAATTAAAAGGTAATAATACATGATATCTGCTAAGAATTATGTCTTTGGTTTTACACCCCTCCATCATTTGTTTATATGTGAACTTAAATCAACATTTGGACTTAAAACAAATTGATAGTCCCATTTATTACTAGAAGCATAAATTGTTTACTAAATTTGCTTTATTCTGAATCCTTTTTTTTTCAGGCTGAGCTTAATCGCATAGAACCAGAAATAATTACAGTAACACTAAAAAAACAAAATGGAATGGGACTAAGCATTGTAGCTGCTAAGGTGAGAAAGAATTTGTTTAAAAACATCTGATGATGAAGTGCAATGTGAAGAAATAACTTTTGCGCAATGTTATCTCAGTCATCTAGAGAAGTGTATTCATCAACAATATCTTTTACTTGCATATGGCGTACACAGCCTAAAGTAAGATCAAAACTTGTTCTATTTGATCTTATTTGATTGTGCACGCCAGGTTGATTGCATTCGTCGAAACAGGGCGGACCACGTGAATGTTGCAATCTCCCATCCCATCAACAATATAATTTATATTAATGTAGTAATGCAAGTTCATAAGTTAATTATCTTTCCCCAGTATAAACTATCCTGTATATGTACTGAGGGGAACTCTTTATACTGGCTACTCTCCCTCCCCACCCCTCTCCCCGCTACTTCAGTCGAGATGAAGGGAATCAACAAAAATTCGACCCTCCATTTTGCTCCACAGGCGTTGCCTGACCTGGTGAGTTTGTCCATCTGCACTCCTTTTTTGCAACAAAATCTGCAGTCTAACATGCCGCCCTCTGTATTTGATTATTTTAAGGCACAATTCCCTCTTTGTACTGAACGCTGAGTGGCTTTGCTATATTTAATTTTTTTAATACTTGGAATTGGTTCTTAAATCTTTTAGCACCTGGCTGCCAGTTATGACTAATTCAGTAATGGTACAGAATCATATCTTCATAGTGAATTAAAGGAATTGGTTAACAAAAAATCAGCACTTGAATTATTTAATTGCTGAGGATTCTCTTTCATGGGGAAACACATGATGACAGTAAAGAGATCATTTCGCTAGCCAAGTTGTTGTAAGTTCAGTGAGAACCTGTTGTATTAATCTTGAGTGATTTGCCACTTACCGTATTTCCCAGCGTTCAAGATGCTATTTTCTACTCTTAAAATAAAGCCCGAAAATATACCTGCATCTTGGAGGCCGAAGTTTAGGCCGAGCAATGCCACTCTCGTAGCGACTGCCCCGTGGAACCTGCCACGCCTTCGACCCCGGAACTGTGGGACTTTGGGGGGGGGGGGGGGGTTTCCTTTCCACAGTGTGTGGGGAGTCTGGCCTGGGTCAGCACGGCCTGGGCTGCACAAAGTAGCAAACTTGGCTGGGTCACCAGGGGTAAAGTTGCGGGGAGGGCAGGAGGGTTGAGGAGGAGGTCGGAGATCATGCCAGCAACTCACTCACTTGCCGCGGCGCTCCGGGCGCGGAGCCATCGCATTGTGGCCGGGGAGGGAAGTAGCTCAGGTGGCTGCGAGCAGCCGCCGGGACCGGACAGCGGAACCGGCCGCCACCTCAGTGGCCTTCTGCCAGCCCGCCCACCAGCCAGCCACGGTGTCCTTCGGCACAGGCGCAACCGGTGGAGGTGGTGGTTGGCGGGTAGCTACTGGGCGGAAGCCTGGCTGCTCCATCCCGGGCTCTCTCTCTCTGTCTGTCTCAATGGGGGTGCGTCTTCGACGCAGGTGCGTCTTCATTGCCGGGAAATACGGTAATTAAATCTGCCTTCTAAAATAACAATCCATTTGACAAATTAACAGTATGCAATTCAGCTTGATTATTAACTACTTTGGTGGCATTAATTCATTGCTGAGATAGTAGTGGTCTTAGTTCTAACGCACATGTTAACTTGAGATTTCTTGGTCAACTCAATAAATATTTCTTAAATAAAAAAAAGCTGTAAGTAGAAACTAATGAAATACCTCAACAAATATATTGTAATTGCGATCTTTTATTGATACTTCAACATATATCCAACAGAGAATTGTATACTGAGTGCTCAGACGTTGTCCATTAATTTTAATGCATAATGCTACTTGACTGCTGGGTGATGTGTGTGTGCGAAGTTAGCTTATGTTCTTGGGTAAAATATGAGCATTGTAAATATGAAGTATTTTCTTCCATGCCGTGCAGTGTGCACATAAGCTTGATGCAAGTAAAAATCTCCAGCGGAAAATGGCTGTAGGGCAGGAAATTGTACTTGGGCAGTTTTTACTGCCTTCTCTTTGTGATATTAATCACCTCTAGCCTATTCCCCCGAGTGTTGCATATTACTAATAGTACTGATGTACAATATTTTGCATCTCAAAATTGTTGTCCTTGTGCCACTTACTGTGCACTCCCTTTGAAGTCATAGCTACAATACCTCAAACATGTAGTGTGAAGTAGCCTGCTAGCTTTTCATTCTGGGATCGGCATTCATGTCTGACCTGCTAGTTACACATCTCACTTACTGAAAAATATTGCTTTTAATGAGGTAGTTAAACAAAGTTAGGATTGCTTTCCGAGCACATGTTTTGGTGGTAGCATCTATGAACATGCTGATGTGGGAAGCCGGCGAGCGGGCTTGAACATCGGGCCGCCCGTAGTGGCGACACCAGGGGCTCGGGAGCCCCCCGACCACGGGAGGACAACAGAGGAGGATGACTGAATTTTGGAGCCTTCCCTCACAGTGGGAAACTTTGATCCCGCTGTGTGGGGATGTCTGTGTTAAAAAACTATCGTGTTCTGTGCTCTTTATTATTCGTATGGCTGTATGGCGACCACACATTTCACTGTACCAATTGGTACATGTGACAAATAAATGTATCATGTATCATGTATCATGTATGTATGTAATGATGTCTTTGGTGCTGAGTCTATTACTAATAAATAGAGCCAGGATTTTGCCATAAATGCCATTTTCATGCCTTTTTTGATGATTTCACCAAGGTAGTGCCTAAATCAGCCTTTTTTTGCCGTTTTGCTAAAAGGTTGTGCTATTTTCTCTAGTTGTACCGTGATTACAATGACGTTTTCCATATTAAGATGTTAATATCAATGTTATTATTAACGTGTTAACATAGTATAAATTACAAGAACATTTCCAACATCGGGAAATTTATTGCTTCCAATTTTGCAAATTTCCCACAAGCTACCACTTCCCTTGAGAAAAGTCGCGAAACATTAGTGAATAACTTGCAGGTTTTCCACAAAGTAACTGACGATATTCGTAAAGTTCCTGGCGATGTAGGTACAGACATACAAGGAAAATGTGAGAGAGTGATTTTAGCTAACAAAGATCTTGAAGAAATACAAAACATAGCTAAAGTTCTCAAAGGTCAGTTGTAATGCGCAAGATATTGACATGAATATAGAGTCCGTAGCTTGTTTCGGATATGCACCAGTGATCTCAGCTGAGGTAGAAAGAAGTTTTTCACAACTGAAGCATAGAAACATAGAAAATAGGTGCAGGAGGAGGCCATTCGGCCCTTCGAGCTAGCACCGCCATTCATTGCGATCATGGCTGATCGTCCCCAATCAATAACCCGTGCCTGCCTTCTCCCCATATCCCTTGATTCCACTAGCCCCTAGAGCTCTATCTAACTCTCTCTTAAATCCATCCAGTGATTTGGCCTCCACTGCCCTCTGTGGCAGGGAATTCCACAAATTCACAACTCTCTGGGTGAAAAAGGTTTTTCTCACCTCAGTCTTAAATGGCCTCCCCTTTATTCTAAGACTGTGGCCCCTGGTTCTGGACTCGCCCAACATTGGGAACATTTTTTCTGCTAGCTTGTCCAGTCCTTTTATAATTTTATATGTCTCTATAAGATTCCCCCTCATCCTTCTAAACTCCAGTGAATACAAGCCTAGTCTTTTCAATCTTTCCTCATATGACAGTCCCACCATCCCAGGGATCAATCTCATGAACCTACGCTGCACTGCCTCAATCACAAGGATGTCCTTCCTCAAATTAGGAGACCAATACTGTACGCAATACTCCAGATGTGGTCTTACCAGAGCCCTATACAACTGCAGAAGAACCTCTCTACTCCTACACTGAAATCCTCTTGTTATGAAGGCCAACATTCCATTAGCTTTCTTCACTGCCTGCTGTACCTGCACGCCAACTTTCAGTGACCGGTGTACAAGGACACCCAGGTCTCGCTGTACCTCCCCCTTACCTAACCTAACTGCGTTGAGATAATAATCTGCCCCCTTGTTTTTGCCACCAAAGTGGATAACCTCACATTTATCTATATTATACTGCATCTGACAGATGGCATAGTTTAACACCAGATAATTTGAAAAAAATGCTAGTAATTATGTGCAACCATTCAACTTTGGTCATTTAATGTAATATCATTTTTAACCATATTTTGGTGGTGGAAACATGCCTTTTTATGCCTTTTTTGGCAATAAATGCCTTTTCGTGCCTTTTTTGTAATTTTATTATGCCTTTTTGCCTGCCTATTTCAGTTTTTTTTAGTGCCTAAACATCCTGGCTCTACTAATAAAGCTCTGATGTTCTAATGGTAGCGAAGATTAGTTCTCACGATATCGTTAACTGTTACTTCTACATGCAGTATTCTTGCAAATGTTATTTCAAGCAAGATCTTATCACATAATTTAAAAATTTTGCTATGAATTCCAAGTTTCACAACAGGTACAAAAATGTTAATTTTTGAATTTGCTGTGCCAAATTAAAGGTCCTAAGTGGGGAAAAAAACAGTTACCTGAGCACATTCCTGAATGTTTCTGCCTGTAGGCATCTATTTCTCCAAATGGATTTACTAAGTGTAAATAGTAAACTATAGGATGACAAATATTTGAATGCAAGACAAACATTTGAACAAAATCAGTGAGGTAAAATTAAGGTGGTTAATTCTACCTAAGAAGTAGTTGCATTTCTAAATGAACTTGGTCTGATTTGTAGCAAAATGTTGGCATCACTCAGTCGGAGGAACAGATCCCTACTGTGTTATGGAATGGCATTTGAATATGAGAGACCCACTCATTGTTCCTATCCATCTGAATTATTCCTTGCTTAAAACCTTAGATTTAGAAACATAGAAACATAGAAATCAGGTGCAGGAGTAGGCCATTCGGCCCTTCGAGCCTGCACCGCCATTCAATATGATCATGGCTGATCATCCAACTCAGTATCCCGTACCTGCCTTCTCTCCATACCCTCTGATCCCTTTAGCCACAAGGGCCACATCTAACTCCCTCTTAAATACAGCCAATGAACTGGCCTCGACTACCCTCTGTGGCAGAGAGTTCCAGAGATTCACCACTCTCTGTGTGAAAAAAGTTTTTCTCATCTCGGTTTTAAAGGATTTCCCCCTTATCCTTAAGCTGTGACCCCTTGTCCTGGGCTTCCCCAACATCGGGAGCAATCTTCCTGCATCTAGCCTGTCCAACCCCTTAAGAATTTTGTAAGTTTCTATAAGATCCCCTCTCAATCTCCTAAATTCTAGAGAGTATATAGCAAGTCTATCCAGTCTTTCTTCATAAGACAGTCCTGACATCCCAGGAATCAGTCTGGTGAACCTTCTCTGCACTCCGTCGATGGCAATAATGTCCTTCCTCAGATTTGGAGACCAAAACTGTACGCAATACTCCAGGTGTGGTCTCACCAAGACCCTGTACAACTGCAGTAGAACCTCCCCGCTCCTATACTCAAATCCTTTTGCTATGAAAGCTAACATACCATTCGCTTTCTTCACTGCCTGCTGCACCTGCATGCCTACTTTCAATGACTGGTGTACCATGACACCCAGGTCTCGCTGCATCTCCCCTTTTCCTAGTCGGCCACCATTTAGATAATAGTCTGCTTTCCTGTTTTTGCCACCAAAATGAATAACCTCACATTTATCCACATTATACTGCATCTGCCCCACTAGTCACTGCCTGCCATTGTGAAAAGGACCCGTTTACTCCTACTCTTTGCTTCCTGTTTGCCAGCCAGTTCTCTATCCACATCAATACTGAACCCCCAATGCCATGTGCTTTAAGTTTGTATACTAATCTCTTATGTGGGACCTTGTCGAAAGCCTTCTGGAAGTCCAGATTCACCACATCCACTGGTTCTCCCCTATCCACGCTACTAGTTACATCCAGGTGTGGTCTCACCAAGACCCTGTATAACTGCAGTAGAACCTCCCCGCTCCTATACTCAAATCCTTTTGCTATGAAAGCTAACATACCATTCGCTTTCTTCACTGCCTGCTGCACCTGCATGCCTACTTTCAATGACTGGTGTACCATGACACCCAGGTCTCGCTGCATCTCCCCTTTTCCTAATCGGACACCATTTAGATAATAGACTGCTTTCCTGTTTTTGCCACCAAAGTGGATAACCTCACATTTATCCACATTATACTGCATCTGCCAAACATTTGCCCACTCACCCAGCCTATCCAAGTCACCTTGCAGTCTCCTAGCATCCTCCTCACAGCTAACACTGCCCCCCAGCTTAGTGTCATCTGCAAACTTGGAGATGTTGCCTTCAATTCCCTCATCCAGTTCATTAATATAAATTGTAAATAGCTGGGGTCCCAGCACTGAGCCTTGCGGTACCCCACTAGTCACTGCCTGCCATTGTGAAAAGGACCCGTTTACTCCTACTCTTTGCTTCCTGTTTGCCAGCCAGTTCTCTATCTACATCAATACTGAACCCCCAATGCCATGTGCTTTAAGTTTGTATACTAATCTCTTATGTGGGACCTTGTCGAATGCCTTCTGGAAGTCCAGATACACCACATCCACTGGTTCTCCCCTATCCACGCTACTAGTTACATCCTCGAAAAATTCTATAAGATTCGTCAGACATGATTTACCTTTCGTAAATCCATGCTGACTTTGTCCAATGATTTCACCACTTGCCAAATGTGCTGCTATTCCATCTTTAATAACTGACTCTAGCAGTTTCCCCACTACCGATGTTAGACTAACTGGTCTGTAATTCCCCGTTTTCTCTCTCCCTCCCTTCTTAAAAAGTGGGGTTACGTTTGCTACCCGCCAATCCTCAGGAACTACTCCAGAATCTAAAGAGTTTCGAAAGATTATTACTAATGCATCCACTATTTCTGGAGCTACTTCCTTAAGTACTCTGGGATGCAGCCTATCTGGCCCTGGGGATTTATCGGTCTTTAATCCATTCAATTTACCCAACACCACTTCCCGACTAACCTGGATTTCACTCAATTCCTCCAAGTCCTTTGACCCGCGGTCCCCTGCTATTTCCGGCAGATTCTTTATGTCTTCCTTAGTGAAGACGGAACCAAAGTAGTTATTCAATTGGTCCGCCATATCCTTGTTCCCCATGATCAACTCACCTGTTTCTGACTGCAAGGGACCTACATTTGTTTTTAACTAATCTCTTTCTTTTCACATATCTATAAAAACTTTTGCAGTCAGTTTTTATGGGTTTTTTCATAATCTATTTTTACTTTCCTAATTAAGCCCTTTGTCCTCCTCTGCTGGTCTCTGAATTTCTCCCAGTCCTCCGCGGAGTATGCTGCTTTTTCTGGCTAATTTGTACGCATCATCCTTCGCTTTGATACCATCCCTGATTTCCCTTGTTATCCACGGATGCACTACCTTCCCTGATTTATTCTTTTGCCAAACTGGGATGAACAATTTTTGTAGTTCATCCATGCAGTCTTTAAATGTCTTCCATTGCATATCCACCGTCAACCCTTTTAGAATTAATTGCCAGTCAATCTTGGCCAATTCACATCTCATACCCTCAAAGTTACCTTTCTTTAAGTTCAGAACTATTGTTTCTGAATTAACAAAGTCACTCTCCATCCTAATGAAGAACTCAACCATATTATGGTCACTCTTGCCCAAGGGGGCACGTACAACAAGACTGCTAACTAACCCTTCCTCATTACTCAATACCCAATCTAAAATAGCCTGCTCTTCAATAGATTTATCAAATACTGTTTCTCTCGAGACGATTCTACATAATCATTCATACTTTTCTGTACATCCTACTTGTACAAAACAGATCACAACTGTATGGCAGTCTGTATTTCCCCATGAAAGAAAATTGAAAGGAACAAATGTCATGTAAAACTCGCTCTACTGAAAAAAAACTAATTTAGAATTCTGCTTTCATTGTTTACAGTGTGAGCCATAACAACTAGATCCTCTTCAATTATTTTTTTCCAACCATGTTTCTAACACTGGCACCAGCCAGGCAGGCGTAGCCTTTGGGACTCCGAGGTGTGGCCCAAGAGAACGTTTACCTTTGAATATACCGCTCCCCTCGTCTGCCTTTTTTTTTAAACTACCCCATTTGAATAGCATCCTATATCACCATACTGTGGTTAAATGACAAATTTCCTTCCTTACTATCTTCTGTTCTTAAGTTGGCAAATTGGGTCAAAGGGCCTGTTTCTGTATGAATAAATACTTTGTTCTCATTTGACTGTGTCAAAGGCTGGGAGATGCTACGGTATCCCACATGCCCTAACTTGTAATCTTTCCTTGATCACTAAGCAAATTTCAAACCAATGCTAAATGCTAAGCCTGCAGCCTCCAGGCTCCAATAGTAACTAGCTGTTGAACACTTGCACCTTAAAAAATACCCATTGCTTGTTGATGGCAGTTCAAACAGATTTAATTGCTGGAAAATGTCTCATAATGACCTTTTTTCAATGTCTTCAGGGTGCAGGACAGGATAAACTGGGAATCTATGTTAAATCTGTTGTAAAAGGAGGAGCTGCAGACATGGTAAGTAGATTTTGTTCATTTCTATTCTTATTAACAAGAACTGATTAAATTTGCTGCCCTTAAGACATAATAGCAGAATTAGGTCATTTGGCCCATTGAATCTACACGGCCATTTGATCCTTTTCCCCCTCAACCCCATTCTGCTGCCTTCTCCCCATAACCTTTGTTGCCTTTACTAATCAAGAACCTACCAATCTTCACTTTAAAAATACCCAATACCCAATACCCAATAACTTGACCTGACTGTGGCAATGAATTCCACTGATTTACCTCTCTCTGGTTAAAGAAATTCCTCCTCATCTCCATTCTAATCATACATCCTTTTATTCTGAAGTTGTGCCACTAGAATAGCCACTCCACTAGAATAGCCCTCTATGATTATCCCACTAGTGGAAACATCCTGACCACATCCACTTTTGGCCTTTCATTATTCTATTGGTTTCAATTAGATCCCTTCTCATTCTTCTAAACTCCAGAGAATGAAAGCCCAGAGCCTTCAAGCGCACCTCATAAGTTAACACAATCATCCCGTGGATAGTTCTCGTAAACCACTTCTGGACACTCTCCAGCACCAGCAATCCTTCCTCAGGTATGGGGCCCAAAACTGCTCACCATATTCCAAATGTGGCCTGACCAGCGCCTTATAAAGCCTCAGCATTCCATCCTCTCAAATTGAAATGCCTTCTTTACTACCGACTCAACATGCAAATTAACCTTGTGGGAATCCTTCACCAGCTCTCTCCAAGTCCCTTTGCACCTCCAATTTCTGAATCCGCTCCCCATTTAGAAAATAGTCTATGCCTTTCTTCTTTCTATCAAAGTGGATGACCCTACACTTTGCTACACTGCAATCCATTTCTTTGATCAAACTTCCAACCTGTCCAAGTCCTTCTGCAGACTCCCTGCTTCCTTAACCCTATCTGCCCCATCCCATATCTTCCCATATGCCCACATGAATAAATTTGAGTAATAGTCAAGTGAGAAATATTATTCAGTTTTGTGAAAAAAGTGTATGTATTCCTAGAAATTTTGTTTTCGTACCTTTTGAATTGAATTCTTTGTGCACTTCCAATATCTTGGAAACATTCTTACAAATGGCAAACAATGTTCTCCAGAGACCCCAAAAATGAGAATTAGCAGAGTTGGATCTGATTGAAAGATGTTTTATTGATTGAGTTAGCTTAGTCCTTACTATTAAGCAACAGTACTATCAGCTATTTCCACCAATGCCTCGACAAATTCATTTCTAGGAAAGCATACATTTATAACATCAGCTTACTGAAATAAGATAGTTAAAATTAATAAGAAGTTCCTGCATTTGGTTTGTAATCATATGAAGCAGATAGGCTACCACCCATCCAGTAGTTTATCTATAATCTAAAGTAACGATGTTATCGCAATAGCAGTTTGGCAAAATGTATAAAGATCACAATTGGAGCAATAATACATACTGGCCTGACTTTTGTCCTCACTAAATGTTACTTGAGATGGATCTGTCACTAAGAATCATAACTTGCATGTAATGGAGCAGGCTTACAAAATAGTGATCCAGTTTGGAATGTATCTAGGAGAATCATCCACAACACATAATTGACAATTGAAAGCTGTTGTGTTGTTGAAAAAGGCCACGGAGAAAGGATTGTTATTCCCATCATTTTTCCTGCAGAGCTAAACAGGTTGTGTCATAAGGTTATAAGTGATAGTAGAATTGGGCCATTCGGCCCATCATTCCACCATTCGGCCCATCATTCCACCATTCAATCACGGCTGATCTATCCCTCTTAACTCCATTCTCCTGCCTTCTCCCCATAACCTCTGAGACCTGTACTAATCAAGAATCTATCTTTCTCTGCCTTAAAAATATCCACTGACTTAGTCTTCTGTGGCAAAGTATTCCACAGATTCACCACCCTCTGACTAAAGATATTTCTCCTCATCACCTTCCTAAAAGAGCGTCCTTTAATTCTAAGGCTGTGATCTCTAGTCCTAGACTCTCCCACTAGTGGAAGCACCCTCTCCACATCCACTCTATCGAAGCCTTTCACTATTCTGTATGTTTCAATGAGGTCCCCCCCTCATTCTTTTAAACTCCAGCGAGTACAGGCCCAATGCCAACAAACGTTCATCATAGGTTAATCTACTCATTCCTGGGATCATTCTTGTAAATCACCTCTGGACCCTCTCCAGAGCCAGCACATCCTTCCTCTAATATTGTGCCCAAAATTGCTCATAATATTCCAAATGCGGCCTTACCAGTTGCTCACAAAATTGCTCACAATATTCTAAATTCTCAACATTACAGCCCTGTTTTTGTATACAAGCCCTCTTGAGAAAAACGCTGGCATTGAGTTTATTTAAGAAGGAACTGCAGATGCTCGAAAATATCGAAGGTAGACAAAAATGCTGGAGAAACTCAGCGGGTGAGGCAGCATCTATGGAGCGAAGGGAAATAGGCGACGTTTCGGGTTGAGACCCTTAGCAGCACCTCATATTTCGCTTGGGCAGTTTACACCCCAGCGGTATGAACATTTTCTCCAATATCAGGTAATCCCTGCTTTCTCCTCCCCTTCCCAGCTCTCCCTCAGCCCAGTCTCTGCCTCTTCCTTTCTTCTTCCCGCCCCTCCCCCCCCCTCCCCACCCTCACATCAGTCTGAAGAAGGGTCTCGACACGAAACGTCGCCTATTTCCTTCGCTCCATAGATGCTGCCTCACCTGCTGAGTTTCTCCAGCATTTTTGTCTACCTGGCATTGAGTTTGCTTTCTTTACTACCAATTCAACGCAGATTAACTTTATGGGAATCCTGCACCAGCACTCCTAAGTCCCTTTTCACCTCCCTAGTCAATGCCTTTATTCCTACTACCAAAATGCATGACTCCACACTTTGCGACACTATTCCATCTGTCACTTGTCTGCCGACTCTCCCAAACTGTCCAAGTCCTTCTGTAGAGTCCCTGCTTTCTCTACACTACCTTCCCCTCCATCTATTTTCGTATAATTCGTAAACTTGGCCACAAAGCCTACAATCCCCTCGTCCAAATCATGAAGAGTGGCGGCCCCAGCACCGACCCTTGCGGAATTTCACTAGTTACTGGCAGCCAACCAGAAAAATACCCCTTTATTGCCACACTTTGTCTTCTGCCATCCAGCCAACCTGCTATCCATGCTCGTATCTGCCCTTTGATACCGTGGGCTCTCATCTTCCTTAGCAGCCTCAAGTTTGGCACCTTATCAAAGGCTTTCTGAAAATCTAAACAACATCTACTGACTCTCCTTTGTATGTCTTGCTATTTCAAAGAATTCCAGCAAATTTGGCAAGCAAGGACCTCCCCTTCACAAAGCCATGCTGACTTTGGCTATTTCATTCTGAACTTCTAGGTACTCCGTAACCTCATCCTTTATAATGGACTCTAAAATCTTACCAACTACTAAAGTCAGACTAACCGGCCTATAGTTCCCACTATTCTGCCTTGCTCCCTTCTTGTGCAACCTTGTGTGTCATATGCTTCAAGATGGCTTAAATCCCTACTGAAATTTTAGGGAGGGCTTATTAAGTGAAAATAAAATGTAGAGTTTCTAACTGTGAAGTGATACCTCCAATTTAGACAATAGACAATAAGTGCAGGAGGAGGCCAATCAGCCCTTCGAGCCAGCACCACCATTCAATGTGATCATGGCTGATCATCCCCAATCAGTACCCCGTTCCTGCCTTCTCCCCATATCCCGACTCCGCTATTTTTAAGAGCCCTATCTAGCTCTCCCTTGAAAGCATCCAGAGAACCTGCCTCCACCGCCCTCTGAGGCATAGAATTCCACAGAGAATTTCCAGAAGGATTTGAGCATGAGAAGTTAAAATTAAATAAGTTATAAAAGCAAAATATTTTCCATTAGACCCAATCAAAATCTGCTGTTCTATCACTGTTTCATTATAGTGATTAACCATCTTAAAGTGTTCAATTAATTATTTAAAATTCTTTATCACCCCTAGTTATAACCAGTTATATTGGCCAGGAAAGCAAGTGACTAGATCTTAGGAATTTAAAACAAATGTATCTCATTGGGCACTGGTTGGCACAGAGACAGACAGATCAGGAAGGTCAGTGTATGGCTAAAGGAGTTGTGTGAGAAGACAGTTTCTTTTTCACACGATCTTTATGGTAGACTCTTACCCAGGGCATCTAATATTTTTACCTATTATACATTTTGTTTAAAACATAGCTTTATATTCCAAAATTGGACTGGTATATTTCTGCATTTTTGTCAGACAAGTTTTAGGTGACAAATAATATTTACAATCAAATCGATTCCTGAGATGGGAATTATCCGATGAGAGATTAAGCAGACTTGAATCAAAATTCATGCAAGTCTTGACAGGTTGACATAAAATTGATGTTTCCCCTAGCTGAACAGATAGGAAATTTAATTGTGCAAGAGCAGTGAATATTGTGAATTCCATACCCTGGAGGCTATGGTGGCTTGGTCACTGGATATATTCAAAACAAAGCAATACATTGGATATTAAGAGGGTAAAAGTATGTAAGGTTGGTATGAGAAAGTAGCACTGACAAAAGATGATCCACAATTTTAGTAGTCTTAAAGTTAGAGCAGATGGGTGGGGCCATATTGCAGCTATGGTTTCATGTATCTGAAAGTTGCTGTGAAACATTTTTCCATCCTATCCAAATTGTGACAAATTCCTTTTGATTGCAGGATGGTCGTTTAGCTGCAGGAGATCAGTTACTTAGTGTTGATGGCCGCAGTCTCGTGGGGCTTTCACAAGAAAGGTGAAGTACATTTGTGCAGCTTGTCTTGATTTTTTTTTTAAACCCAGTGGAATCTGCTCGTATCAGTATCATTTAAAAAGAAATCTGAAGGATCACTCTCAGATTAGTTTGTCATATACACCAGGGCACAATGAAATCCCTTGTTGCAAAAAACTAGGAGTAAACAGTATAAATACTCCAATAAATACAACAGAATGGTGCAAGATTGTAATACAATCTGAAGTAGTTTTTTAAAAAAAAGTATAATATTGGAATGTAAGAGAGGTAAGAGTACATGGCAGCACCTCCAGGAAATGGGTGTGAAAGAGATGATTAGTTCAGGAGTCTGATAAAAGTGGTTAAGAAGCTGTTAAGTCTGGAAATCTGGTCTTTCAAGCTTGGTATCTTCTGCCAGAAGATGGAATAGAGAAAAGGAAATGGCCAGGATGGCAGACATCGTTGACAATGCTTCCAGCCTTCATGTTGCAATGTGTCGTGAAGATTACGAGCCTGTGATGGACTTGGGTAATGTCCATCTTTCTGTGGGTTCAGGTGGTTAAGATCAGAGCAATTGTCAATTGAGATCCATCCTGTCAGAATACTTTCTACAGCGTGCCTGGGGAAATTTGAGAGCCCTCATGGACACGCCGAATCTTCTCAAATGCCGAAGAAAATAAATACTGATTGCTTTCTTGATCAACACACCACTGTAAAAAGACCAGGTTAAATTGTTGATGATATAGATGCCTAGGAATTTTAAAAAGCCATCGACCATCTCTGCAGCTGCTCCATTGATGAGGACAGATTGTGTTCATTCCCCTTATTTCCTGAGGTTTACAACAACTCTTTCGTCTTTCTTAGATTAGGGCCAAGGTGGTTGTCCTGACACCATGACATAAGGTTCCAGATCTCTTTCCTTCATCCGTTTCAACGTTTTATTAATATGGCCAACAATAGTGGTATCATCAACGATTGAGTTGATGCTGTACTTGGCCATGTGTCAGATATACATGGAGTAAAAGGCCTGTCCACGGGCAGGCGGTTACTGGCGGAGTAGCAGGAAGTTGGGACCGCGTGTGGACCGCCAGAGACCATGGCCCGCGGGGACGGTCCCACGCAGACCGCCGGGACCGTATGTAGTTGGTCCCGACACCGTGCGATGCTCAGAAAAGCTGACACTGTTCAAAAATCTCGGCCGACCGCCCAGCCGCCGCCTCTTCGCCGCGAGCATCGCCAGTGCGCACCCAGTGCGCCGCCTGTGTGCCTCGAGCACCGCCTGTACGCCGCGAGCCGTCTCGATGTCATCGCGTAGCGCATTGCGTTGCGCGATGACGTCATCACCCGACGCCGCGCGACGTCCATTCCAGTCGGCCATGGGACCGGCCGTGCGGTGACCACCCGGCATACGCGCGGCAACAGCTTCCGGTAAGGTTTAACTTACCGCATGCTCGTAGGACGCATCCAAGCGGCGCTCCCGCGGCATACGCGCGGCGCTCCAGCGGTAGCCGCGCGGTCCCCGCTTCCGGGGACGCCGCGCTTCACCGCCAGTAACCGCCTGCCCGTGGGACAGGGCCATAAGAATAAAGGACTGAGCACACTGTTTAAGTTGTGGGGTTTGAACTCGGCGTTAATGTAGTGTGTCAGTTTGAATAATACACTAAATAGAGCAGTGCCATGACCTTCAAGTCCAAATGTTTTCATCCTCTTCAGTTGCAATAGTGGAGAGGTAATCCCTCTTGTATTAACTTCACTACCCCAAAATTTCATTAATAGACAAGAAATCGGGGATCTGTCAGAAAAAAATGTATGTTCTAGGTGGACCATAAGGGGAAGACAAGACTATAAAACTTTTTATTGGTCAGTTTTATTCAGATCGTGCAAGCTAAATAATTCAAGCAGTCAGTAATATAATTTTTAATCACTTTTAAACTGTCATGAAATTCGAAATAAAAGGAATGTCTCTTTCAGGGCTGCGGAGCTTATGACAAGAACGGGTTCTGTGGTAACCTTAGAAATAGCAAGACAAGGAGCCATTTATCATGGTTTGGCTACTCTTCTCAACCAACCTTCTCCAATGATGCAGAGAGGTAACAATATGTTTATATATGCTCTCAAATTTTCTATTGAAGATTGTCAAAGACAGCATAAAATTGAATCTGTTCTTGTACTTTACATATATTGCTATGATGTAGAAGTATCATTTTGCTCCATTGAGACCATGGCAATTAACGGCACAGTAATCCAAGTCAAGTCAACTTTATTTGTCACATACACATACAAGATGTGCAGTGAAATGAAAGTGGCAATGCCTGCGGATTGTGCAAAAACAACAGAACAGAATAGAACAGAACTAGTATTTATATTTAAAAAAAAATAAAAAGAGACACAACACAACAATAAATTAGTCCCTGGTGAGATAAGAGTTTACAGTCCTGATGGCCTGTGGGAAGAAACTCCGTCTCATCCTCTGTTTTCACAGCGTGACAGCGGAGGCGCTTGCCTGACCGTAGCAGCTGGAACAGTCTGTTGCTGGGGTGGTAGGGGTCCTTCATTATGTTGCTAGCTCTGGATCTGCACCTCCTGGTGTATAGGTCCTGCAGGGGGGTGAGTGTAGTTCCCATAGTGCGTTCGGCCGAACGCACTACTCTCTGCAGAGCCTTCCTATGCACAATACTCGCATTCCCTTTCATCCTAATCTCCAGTGGTCCTGAATTTTAATCTCTCTCTCACATGCCTATCAGCATCCCCTTATAATTCTCACCCAAGAGATCATTTGCAGCAGCCAGTTACCCTACCTAATGTGGAAAGAAACCAGAGCATCAAAAAATACCTAAGAGGTCTTGGAAAACACGCAAACTCCAACTGGGCAGCACCCCAAATCAGGATCAACTCTGGATTGTTGATATTGTGAGGCAGGAGCACTGAATTGTTGAACTGTTAACAGTTTCTCCCAAAGGCTCCATCGAATAGCTTTCTGCTGCAGCTTTACTCCAGTTAAATAATGCCGTTTTATTCCACCTTGATGTAATTTTGTTCATAGCTATTTTTTTTAAGCCTCCAGGTGAAAGTAAAAAGATCAATGGTGCTGTTGACGAGCAAGATATTCTTCCTATATTCTTTTCCAACATCCTGCCAGAAATGTATTATACTTATATAATGCTTATATAAATGGCCATACTTAAAATTATTTATGCTGTTTGCTAATATAATCTCTTCTCTTCCAAAGTATTTCATTGCTTGCCATGTGAGAAAATGCTAAGGAATGCATTACTTTATTACCATCATTTATTGTTTAGAATTTCCTGAAAGCATGGAGCTATCAACACTCAACTCTTGGTTTCCTGTTGAATATGCATTTGAAATGAATAATAGTAAAGTTTGGGCTCTCCCCATCACAGCTGAAACATGTTGAGTTTTGTGACTTGCACCAGCAGAATGCAATCAGCAAATTGTCAGCAAAGTCTTGTCAAAAAGTTCAGGGCTTTGCTTTTGCAAATTTGGAGGATTGTGTGCAGTTGCCACATTACAGGAAGGCTTTGGAAAGGGTGCAGAAGAGGTTTACTAGAATGATGCCTGGATTAGAAGGTATTGACTACCTGGAGAGGTTGGATAGACTTGGATTGTTTCTCTGGAAAGCCAGAGGCTGCAGGGAAACATGATAGAATTATGTAAAATTATGAGGCATAGATAGAGAGTCAGAACCTTTCCCCCCCAGGATGGCAATATCAAAATATTAGAGGGCATAGCTTTAAAGTGCAGGAGCAAAGTTTAAAGATGTGTGGGGCAAGTTTGTTTTGAAGAGAGTGGTGAATGGCTGGAACATGTTCCTGATCAAGGTGGTTGAGGAAAATATGATAGTGGCATATAAGACTTTTGGATAAGCACATGGATCTGCAGGGAATGGATGGGATTTGGATTGTGTAGAAGTAAATAAGGGTTGGTCTTCGCATTATGTTCAGGACAGACATTATGGGCCAAAGAGCCTGATTTTATGCTGTACTGTTTTATACTTTTGAACCTTGGGGGAATGTATTTAACTAGCATTGATTTCGAGAGGACTGGAATACAAAAACAGGGATGTAATGCTGAGGCTTTGTAAGGCGCTGGTCAGGCTGCATTTGGAGTATTGTGAGCTATTTTGGGACCATTTATCTGAGGAAGGATGTGCTGGAGAGGGTCCAGAGGAAGTTTATGAGAATGATCCCAGGAATGAGTGGGTTAATGTATGATGAACGTTTGACGGCACTGGGTCTCTACTCGCTGGAGTGTAGAAGGATGGCGGGGGGGGGGGGGGGGGGAGGCTCATGAAACTTACCGAATAGTGAAAGGCCTGGATAGAGGGGGTGTGGAGAAGATGTTTCCACTAGTGGGAGAGGCTAGGACCAGAGGTCATAGCCTCAGAATAAAAGGACGTTCCGTTAGAAAGGATTAGAAAAAGAATACTAACAAAACCAATAATTATCTCTGGCAAATAAATTTGTCTTTCATTGAACACAAAGACCCCTTTTCCTATTGTTGTGATGCTTATCAAACACACAATTCAATCCCAACCTCATCAAATTAAGATGCATTCTCAGTGTGAATGGTATCATAGAATGCTGGAAATAATTAGGACTGTAACAGATGGACTTTTCCATAAACGACTCATTTTCCTACTGCTCCATACATAGCCAGCTCAATACCGCTCATTAAATTGCATTTACTATGAACAGGTCAATCATAAATAGTATTGTGACAAACTTTTTTAAAATTTACAATCTAAATCCATGCAGGTTTTTATTAAATTGACCCATTAAGTATTTCATCAAAATTACCAGTATTACTCTCTAACCACCTGCATTCAAAAGTTCATGTGATGGGAGCAGAATTAGACCATTTGGCCCATCAAGTCAACCCTGCCATTCAATCATGGCAGATCTATCTTCCCCTCTCCTGCCTTCCCCCCATAACCCCTGACACCCGTACTATTTCTGCTTTTAAAATATCCATTGACAGCCTCCATAGCCTTCTCCTTTCTATAATTCCATTTTGACCAGCTTGAATAGAGGATAAGCACAACTCTTGAAAATGCTTCATTTAATTAGATATTGGGCTTATGGATAGAAATTACTGGGGTTTTTTGTAATTTAAAAGTAGAATAAAAATTACAGATGCTGGAACTCCAAAATAAAACATAAAATGCTGGAAAGTTCAGTATATCTATAGCTGCTGCGATGGAACAGTTAATATTTCCGGTCTAAAACTCCTTCAGACAACAGAGAGAAAACGAGTCTAATCTGAAGGAGTTTTCTGAGGGGGTAAAATAATGTGATTGTTAAGCTGCTTTGTGTAACATGTTACCTTTCTTCCAACCATAACCCACCCCACCTTTTCTACTCCCTAGACTAACTTATTTTTCACATCAGTCTGACCTGAAACGTTAATAGATTTCTCATCCACAGATGTTACCTGACCACCTGGATTTTTGCAGTATTTTCAGTTGTTATTAGTTTGTAATGTGTTGATATATTTATTTTTTTATTATTGTTTACATAATTTACAAATTACTATAAATTAGTTGTTCACATTTTTATAACTTGAAACAGAGCAAAATATTCCAAGATTAAATGGTTTATGGAGAATCACATGACGTTATTTTTTCCTGATGAATATTTCCATTGCTTTGTTTTTACAATAATATTTGAAGGTGCTTTTATATCAGTGATGATGAAAATAATTGACATCTAATTCTTAAAAATAGTTTTATAACTAAAGTACCTTCTATTTTCAGCTTCTGATCGCCGTGGCTCAGGTAAGCCTCGTCCAAAGAGTGAGGGTTTTGAATTGTACAACAATAATCCTCAGAACGGAACACCGGAAAGTTCACCAATAGGATGGACTGAATATAGTGAACCAAAGAAAACAACTGGGGATGACAGATTGTTGAAAAACCGAGTAGATCATCGATCCAGTCCCAATGTGGCAAGTAAGAAAAATAATCATGTCTATCTTCATTGTCACTATTGTCAAGTACTTTGAGGCACATAGGTGGCTAGCAATTGTGATGGATTTTTATAATGCCAGGACAACAACTTTAATTCTGTGCACTTAACAGAGAGTTTTCAAGTGCTTTCAGTTTATATTAAGTGCTTGCTCCTCATTCTTTAGTATAGTGATTTATGTTGCTAATGAGGTATTTATTTGATAGGATCTAGTGATATTTTGGTGGGTATCTTATGGAGGACTCAATGGGTGAGGGCCTGAGAAGACTGACTTGGCCCTGGTGATCTCTCCACCACAATGGTTGTCTAAAGGTGAATTCCATTACCTTTTATGGCAACGTAATTTAAAAGTCTTGAGACCATAAAATACAATTATGCTGATTAAAAATCCAGTAAAGTTAGTTCAGGATTGGGCTTGGCAAAAATGTTACGGTGAATTTGATGATAACCGGTTTAATGTGGATATTTAAGCACAGCACGTGAGAACCTTTGTAAATGTCTGTCTTTGGATAATAAATGATACTGTGATTGATATAGAATATAAATATTTTTGTCAATGACTAGATTTAAATTGCTGTCTTTTCTACCAATGGCAGATCATATGATTATTCCTCCCACTGAAGGGTGGCTCTTACCAACTAGGCTGTGGCAATAATCCCAAATTACTTTTGTCAACTACATTTGTCAAGAGGTTGCTTTTGAAATTGTCCATATTTTATAGCAGATGTGCCAATAAAAGGAAACTAAATTGGTGCAATAATAACAGATTAACTATGAAAGACTAAAGAAAAGTTGGTGTATGTTTTTGATGTGAATCTTAACCATCATTAAGGCCAATTTCCCAGAGCAAATATCATAATTCTAGTTTCCATTAAGGATTTAAATCCTGAAACATCAACTGTTTTTATTTCCAGAGATGCTATCTAATCTGCTGAGTATTCCCTGCATGTTCTGCTTTAATTTCTACTTCTAGGTTTTAAAAATGTTCTTGATAGTAATTCCTCCGACTTACTCAGTCAGGAAGTGGGGAAAATGGAGCACAAAAGTAGAAGCTAAGGTCCACATTTGTCATGAATATTGTGATGATTGACAAATTTCATACTGCAAACTACCAGGAACTTCTCAAATCCATTCTCATAAAATGTCTCCTAATGATAAATACCACCCAAATATCAATAAAACAATTAGACATAATAGATTACCAGCATGGCAATGTGGAGAGGTAATCAGTGGAAAAAAATCAGATCTACCTCTGAAAGTACACTAAGTCACTTCTACCAATGTTGTCATGTACAAAGTCTATGTTGGTTTGCTCTCTAACTGCTGGAGATCCAGGCAAGCAACCACATCCTTCTAAATGTGGCTGGCTCAGTTAAAGAACATTTAAATACTCACCAAAGTACAATATGCTCTTGCAACTTTCAGAGATTTTCCATGTATTGTTCCCTGCAGAGCAGCACTGATTCATCAGCTGAGGGAGCACTAAGTAATCAGGACAACATTTCTTGTCCATATTTGCCCTGATGCCATAAGGGAAATATTTGGGCCTTGGGATTAATGTGCATTGAGCTAACACTAAGATGATAGCTTTCCGTAAGGTGACTATTCTGGAGTTTGCTTTACTTGCCTTTCTGAAGAAGGCTATAACTTTAAACAAATCTTCCCGAAGGAAAACTCATTGTTAGATGGTCTATGGAAAAGATGGTTTAACAGGGAGAGGGATGAAACTTCTTTATATTATTCCATTGAAGTTTTCATTCCTGTTATGGGGGATCTTCAGTGAATCTGTAAAGAAAAATGTATATTTGTCTGAATCTTAACCCATAAAACTTCAAATAAACTATTCATTACCCAGTAATAGATTTGCTGGTACATCAGATTCAAGTTCACCCTGTATTAGATTTGCTGACACATCAGCACTGGAGTAGATCATTCGACTCACATTGTTTGTGCTGACCATGATATCCCTTCATTCTCTGGATGTTCACTTGCTTAACATTGCCATCGTATCTTCTTCCACCACCAACCCTGGCAGTGTGGCTGCGCATCTCCTTTAAACGTTCTCGCGCCTTAAATCTGTGCCCTCTTAGTATTTAGTGCTTCCACCCTGGGGGGAAAAGACTCTGTCTACCATGCCTGCATCTCCCATAATTTTGAATACAGCCACCTTGCGTTTACACTTGTTTCATTTATACGTTTTTGGAATGGCATGCTTGTTTAATTAATACCAAAGCTAAATAATGCATTCACATTTCAAAAATAACGTACTCCAATATACACCTGGCAGGGTAGTCATTTGCGATGCTTGACAAGGTATTGTTTAGGACAACAGTGATGGCATTCTGCACAAAATTGCTCTTTTATGGAAGAGAATGCCAGCATGAACATATTTCTCAAGAGGAAAAAATGGCACTTGGCTTCAAGCCCTCTAACGATTGTTACACCTTGCTATTAGGGTATAATGTTGAAGGTGATTGTTTATCATTCTGCAAACCCCCATGCTCTCAAAGGCTAGGTGAAAAATCTCTTACGTTCATTTCTTTTCAGACCAAGGGGTGGGTTACTGATCATATTTTCCCTGAAACCTGTACCATTTACTTGCATTCTTTTGGTAAAATGTGTTAAATTTACTCGTTTTTCAGAGGCGTGCTGCTTTTCAGGAACGTAACCCCCCGCGTAAAATGAGAGGTGACTGTACTTCTATCGGGTCACTCCCTCTGCCTCTGACACTCCAGAGAAAGCATTCCAAGTTATTGCAGCCTCTTCCACCTAATACGTCTAGAATTTTACACTTCTAATATTTCTACAAGCAAAAAATATGGAAGAAGTTACTCATAAAAATCTTGAGTAAAGTAAATGTGAATACTCTTGTATAATGTAACTTTATTTCTTTGTTTTTGGTGCAAAGACCAACCTCCAAGTCCTGGGGCAAAACCTATTTATTCTACTGCACCTACTTCCAAAATTCAATCAGTCTCTACGGGGAACCTTTGTGCTGAGGTTAGTAAACATGAAATATGCTATTGGTGGCTTAATCCATAAGTGTTACAAATATTTTAATCATTTGGTTTATTCATTAATGAAAGTTATTGTCGTTAGCAATTACTTAAAAGTAGTAAAATGTCTGGTCAAAGACAAAGCTAAACTTTGAATAGCTTTTACAATTCATCAGTTGAATGTGCAGATAGTTATTAATGAATATGATATAGTTGGGATCACGGAGACATGGCTCCAGGGTGACCAAGGCTGGGAGCTGAACATCCAGGGATATTCAATATTCAGGAGGGATAGACAGAAAGGAGAAGGAGGTGGGGTAGCATTGCTGGTTAGAGAGGAGATTAACGCAATAGAAAGGAAGGACATTAGCTTGGAGGATGTAGAATCGATATGGGTAGAGCTGCGAAACACTAAGGGGCAGAAAACGCTAGTGGGAGTTGTGTACAGGCCACCTAACAGTAGTAGTGGAGTTGGGGATGGCATCAAACAGGAAATTAGTAATGCGTGCAACAAAGGTAAAACAGTTATAATGGGTGACTTCAATCTAAATATAGATTGGGTGAATCAAATTGGCAGGGGTGCTGAGGAAGAGGATTTCTTGGAATGTATGTGGGATAGTTTTCTAAACCAACATGTAGAGGAACCAACGAGAGAGCAGGCTATTCTAGACTGGGTATTGAGTAATGAGGAAGGGTTAGTTAGCAGTCTTGTTGTGCGTGGCCCCTTGGGCAAGAGTGACCATAATATGGTTGAGTTCTTCATTAGGATGGAGAGTGACATAATTAATTCAGAAACAAGGGTTCTGAACTTAAAGAAAGGTAACTTTGAGGGTATGAGACGTGAATTGGCCAAGATAGACTGGCAATTGATTCTTAAAGGGTTGACGGTGGATAGGCAATGGAAGGCATTTAAAGACTGTATGGATGAACTACAAAAATTGTTCATCCCAGTTTGGCAAAAGAATAAATCAGGGAAGGTAGTGCATCC
>CM075978.1:120958730-120999244 GCA_038087875.1 Malacoraja senta | reverse complement strand
GAAAAAGCAGCCTACCAGAGGACTGGGAGAAATTCAGTCCAGCAGAGGAGGACAAAGGGATTAATTAGGAAAGGGAAAATAGATTATGAAAGAAAACTGGCAGGGAACATAAAAACTGACTGCAAAAGTTTTTATAGATATGTGAAGAGAAAAAGATTAGTTAAAACAAATGTAGGTCCCTTGCAGTCAGAAACAGGTGAATTGATCATGGGGAACAAGGACATGGCAGAACAATTGAATAACTACTTTGGTTCTGTCTTCACTAAGGAAGACATAAATAATCTGCCGGACATAGCAGGGGACCGGGGGTCAAATGAGATGGAACTGAGTGAAATCCAGGTTAGCCGGGAAGTGGTGTTAGTAAATTGAATGGATTAAAGGCCGATAAATCCCCAGGGCCAGATAGGCTGCATCCCAGAGTACTTAAGGAAGTACCCCCAGAAATAGTGGATGCATTAGTGATCATTTTCAAAACTCTTTAGATTCTGGAGTAGTTCCTGAGGATTGGAGGGTAGCTAATGTAACCCCAGGGAAGGAGAGAGAAAACGGGGAATTACAGAATAGTTAGTCTAACATCGGTAGTGGGGAAACTGCTAGAGTCAGTTATTAAAGATGGAATAGCAGCACATTTGGAAAGTGGTGAAATCATTGGACAAAGTCAGCATGCATTTATGAAAGGTAAATCATGTCTGACGAATCTTATAGAATTTTTCGAGGATGTAACTAGTAGAGTGGATAAGGGAGAACCAGTGGATGTGTTATATCTGGACTTTCAGAAGGCTTTCAACAAGGTCCCACATAAGAGATTAGTATGCAAACTTAAAGCACATGGTATTGGGGGTTCAGTATTGATGTGGATAGAGAACTGGCTGGCAGACAGAAGCAAAGAGTAGGAGTAAATGGGTCCTTTTCAGAATGGCAGGCAGTGACTAGTGGGGCACCGCAAGGCTCGGTGCTGGGACCCCAGCTATTTACAATATATATTAATGATTTGACAAGGGAATTGAATGCAACATCTCCAAGTTTGCAGATGACACGAAGCTGGGGGGCAGTGTTAGCTGTGAGGAGGATGCTAGGAGGCTGCAAGGTGACTTGGATAGGTTGGGTGAGTGGGCAAATGCATGGCAGATGCAGAATAATGTGGATAAATGTGAGGTTATCCACTTTGGTGGCAAAAACAGGAAAGTAGACTATTATCTGAATGGCCGATTAGGAAAAGGGGAGATGCAACGAGACCTGGGTGTCATGGTACACCAGTCATTGAAAGTAGGCATGCAGGTGCAGCAGGCAGTGAAGAAAGCGAATGGTATGTTAGCATTCATAGCAAAATGGATTTGAGTATAGGAGCAGGAGGTTCTACTGCAGTTGTACAGGGTCTTGGTGAGACCACACCTGGAGTATTGCATACAGTTTTGGTCTCCTAATCTGAGGAAAGACATTCTTGCCATAGAGGGAGTACAGAGAAGGTTCACCAGACTGATTCCTGGGATGTCAGGACTTTCATATGAAGAAAGACTGGATAGACTCGGCGTGTACTCGCTAGAATTTAGAAGATTGAGGGGGGATCTTATAGAAGCGTACAAAATTCTTAAGGGGTCGGACAGGCTAGATGCAGGAAGATTGTTCCCGATGTTGGGGAAGTCCAGAACAAGGGGTCACAGCTTAAGGATAAGGGGGAAGTCTTTTAGGACTGAGATGAGAAAAACATTTTTCACACAGAGAGTGGTGAATCACTGGTATTCTCTACCACAGAAGGTAGTTGAGGCCAGTTCATTGGCTATATTTAAGAGGGAATTAGATGTGGCCCTTGTGGCTAAGGGGATCAGGGGGTATGGAGAGAAGGCAGGTACGGGATACTGAGTTGGATGATCAGCCATGATCATATTGAATGGCGGTGCAGGCTCGATGGGCCAAATGGCCTACTCCTGCACCTATTTTCTATGTTTCTATGTTTCTATCAAAGGACAAGATGGAACCTAGCAGTTGCCTGAAAAAAAAGCCCACTATTTATTCCACTTAAAAGAAAAAAAGTCATTTGGAAATTGTGATGATGCAGTTGAAATCTTCAACAAGTGATTTCATCCACACTCTGCTTGAAATCTAGTCTGAATATTATCACCGATTGTATACTGAATACAATTGAAAGGTAGGTAGTTTGAAAATAAAAATGTGTATTTGAAGAAGATTTGTAGTGATTCTAAAAATGTAGTATTGGAAGTCCAAAAATGGAAACTAATTTAACCATTACCTTCTCATCCAGGCCTCGTGTCAATTTTGCATACAGCATTAAAGACTTTGGTTCCATCCTGACCATGAGTGTTGTCTATGTGGGGTTTGCATTTTACTTCTGAGAGTGGGTTTCTTACCACATCCCAAAGATACAAGGGTTGTTAGATTATTTGGCCATTGTATATTGCCCCTAGTGCATAAATGGGTGGTAAAATCTGGAGGGTGTTTGTATGTGCAGGGAATAAAAATTGGATTGATGTAGGAATAGTGTTAATGGGTACAATGGTTTCTCAAGAGACTGCAGATGTTCGAATGTGGATTGTGCAGCAGTCGTGGTACAGGGTTTCAACTTGAATCTTCGACCATTCCTTTCCACCCACAGAAGCTGCTTGACCTGCTGAGTTCCTCCCGCAGATTGTGTGTTGCTCTGATAAACATAGAAACATAGAAATTAGGTGCAGGAGTAGGCCATTCGGCCCTTCGAGCCTGCACCGCCATTCAATATGATCATGGCTGATCATCCAACTCAGTATCCCGTACCTGCCTTCTCTCCATACCCCCTGATCCCTTTAGCCACAAGGGCCACATCTAACTCCCTCTTAAATATAGCCAATGAACTGGCCTCGACTACCCTCTGTGGCAGAGAGTTCCAGAGATTCACCACTCTCTGTGTGAAAAAAGTTCTTCTCATCTCGGTTTTAAAGGATTTCCCCCTTATCCTTAAGCTGTGACCCCTTGTCCTGGACTTCCCCAACATCGGGAGCAATCTTCCTGCATCTAGCCTGTCCAACCCCTTAAGAATTTTGTAAGTTTCTATAAGATCCCCTCTCAATCTCCTAAATTCTAGAGAGTATAAACCAAGTCTATCCAGTCTTTCTTCATAAGACAGTCCTGACATCCCAGGAATCAGTCTGGTGAACCTTCTCTGCACTCCCTCTATGGCTGGGTAATGGGTGGGTAATGATCGATAAAGACTCGGTGGGCCAAAGGGCATGTTTCCATGCTTTATCTCTGTGACTGACTCGAAATACCATTTAGATTGAAATACTGGTATGCTTTTGTGTTTTTGAAAGTTTAGTATAATATTATTAATATACTTCAGCTTCTAAATTATTTATGGTTCATGTTTTAATTCATGAAGTATCATGAATATTTGTTGGTTCAATTAAATAGATTGATAAATGTGCTTTTAGGAACAATTATTGCCCACGAGACCTGAAGCCTATCCAATTCCCACGCAAACTTATACGAGAGAATACTTTACTTTTCCAACGTCGAGATCGCAAGATCGAGTGAGTCCTGTTCCTGGTCCATGGCATCACTATGACGAGAAGGCAATGGTTCAAGAACAACCCTTCACTGGCAGTGCACAGGTAAGACTATGCTGCACTAAGGCAAATTCCTTGTATGTATACATACTTGGCTAATAAAATGTATTGAATTCAATTCATATGACAGGCAATGAAAGGAATTGTCCAAAATATTTTTGGTGTGCTGTATAAGATTTTAAAGAGTAAGTACTGCATGTCAGGTTTGCAGAGTCAACAAATATAATAGAAGATTGGCAATTCAAATAGAAGATTGGCAATTCAAAATTTGATAACTTCTTTTGTTTGATTTGTCAATATATTGCTTCCTAATGGGATGAAATTATTTAGTTTAATATTGTCCATTATACTGGTTTTAAAAACAAACTCTGCTAAGAAAACAGAGAAGAACCTATGCATTTAGCAGCTGGATATGCTGTTTCAAAATGGTTTAAGTGAGTTATTCTCTGCAGTTAGTGATTATGACATTTTGAGAAAATGAAGAAAAATGAAAACACTACATTTCACACATTTAGGGATACACCCATGATCGAACCCGGGTCTCTGGCGCTGTAAGGCAGCCACTCTACCACTGTGCCACCCTATTTCTGCTCTCACCCCCCCCTCCCACCAGATGCAACAAGGATAGAGTTCCTGTGGTCGTCACCTTTCACCCTACCAGCCTCTGCATCTACCACATCATCCTCTGACATTTCCATCACCACCAAGGTGATCCCACCACCAGTCACATCTTCCCATCCCCACCCCTTTCTGCCTTCCGCAGAGATTGCTCCTTCTGCACTCATTTGGTTTACTAATCGCTTCCGGCCCAAACCACCCCCTCCCCAAGCACTTTCCCCTTTAAACGCAGGAGATGTAACACCTGTCCCTATACCACCTCCATCCAGGGACCCCAGCAATCCTTCCACGTTAGACAGAGGTTCATCTCGTCTAATCCAGTGTTCCCGGTGTAGCTTCCTGGTTGCTAACCATTAACTCCTCTTCCAATTCCCATACTGACCTTTCTGTCATGGGCGTCTTCAATTGCCAGAGTGAGGCCACACGCAAACTGGAGGAACAACATCTCATATTCCACTTGGGTAGCTTACAAACCAACGGTATAAACATTGAATTCTCCAATTTTATATAGCTACATAACCCTCTCCCTTCTTCCCCCATATACCACCCACCCCTCCTCTCGCCTGTGCTCCACCTTGACTCATGCCTATCTCTCCCCTCCCGCTCCGTTTCCATCTGGGCTATCGACTGACATCTATTACAAACCTACTGACTACGACAAGCTATCTGGATTACATTTCTTCCCACCCTGCCTCCTGTAAAGACTCTAGCCCCCACTCCCAATTCCGCAGTCTCTGCCCAAGATGAGGTGTGTTCCATACCAGAATATCCCAGCTGTCCTCATTCTTTAGGGAACGTGGGTTCTTCCCATCTATGACAATTGAGGCCCTCACAAGCGTCTCCTCTGTACCCCGTAGTTCCATTCTTGCTCCCCCTCTCCCCTGTCACTACAGGGAAAGAGTTCCCCCTAGTCCTTTCTTTTCACCCCATCAGCCGTTGCATACAATACATGATCCTCCGACATTTTCACCACCTCCAACGGGATCCCACCACTAGTCACATCTTCCCATCTCCACCCCTTTCTGTTTTCCACAGAGATGGCTCCCTCCGGAACTCCCTGGTTCACTCATCCCCACTCAAACCAACCCCTCCCCAGGTACTTTCCCTGTAACCCCAGGAGATGCAATGCCTGTCCTATACCTCCTCCCTCAAGTCCATCCAGGGTCCCGACAATCGTTTCAGGTGAGGCAGAAGTTCACTTGCAGCTCCAACCTCATTACTGTGTCCAATGTTCTAGGTGTGGGCTACTATACATCGGCGTGACCAAGCGCAGACTGGCCGATCATTTCGCTGAACACTTACGCTCAGTCTGCCTTGGCCTACGTGATCTCCCGGATTCCAAACATTTTAATTCCCCTTCCTTTTCCATACTAATCTTTCTGTCCTGGGCCGCCTCCAAACGCAAATTGGAGGAACAGCACCTCATATTCTGCTTGGGCAGCTTACACCCCAGTGGTATGAACATTGATTTCTCTAGTTTCAAGTAACCCCTGCATTTTCTGTCTCTTTCACCCTGCACCCCCCTCCCCCCCATCCTAGTTGTCCTATTAGTTCCACTGTTCTCATCATTATCACCTCTTCCCCATCCAACAATGGGCCATTGGGGGCTCCACCCTTCCTTGGTCGTCTGTTGCCGACCCCGCTTTGTTCTGGCCTTTCCTTGCATCCAATTCCCAACTCCACTACTTTCAATCTGAAAAGGGTCCCGACCCAAAACGTTACCCATCCTTTTTCTCCAGAGATGCTGCCTGACCTACTGTTAGTCCAGTACTTTGTGTCTGTCGCCCTACAATCTGGTTGAAGTAGGGTCCTGACCCAAAATTTCACCAATCGTCCAGAGATGCTGCCTGGCCCACTGAGTTACTCTAGCACTTTGTCTTCTTCAGAAGTACCTTGTTGTTAGTTTTCAGATTCCTGAAGTAGCAATATGTGTTGATGGGATTAAAAAGACTATAGAAGATACTTTTTGGGCTGAGCAGGGAACTCGTGTAGGAACTGCATAGTACTCTAGGCTACAAGAAAAATACTACATGCAGTTATACCTGTCAAATTACACAACAGAAGGTGCAGTTCTGAAATATCATGGTGCAGGAAATAAAACTTTTTTCTAATATTCAAATGAACACCAATTATTTGTAACTTTAAATCTAAAGATCTTCAATGCATTACATCTCTAAAACATCTAATCAACATTTTCAATCCCGCTTGTTACAAACAGATGATTAAATGATTTTTGATTATATAACAGCGTGGAACTCGTTCTCAAGAGGAATTACATGAGGAGAAAGCTTTTCACCAAGAAAAAATACGGCAGGAAGATTTATCCCGCAGAGAAATCTTGGATCGGAAATTGGATTCCCGGGTTAATCAAGGTTTCTCTGTGGATTCCAGCACATCGAATCAGGAGCACTTAAGCTACTCATCAAAATCACTTCCAGCAAGTGCTGTTGCTCCTCATAAAAGTGGACCTGGACGGTGGAAAACACCAGCTCCAAATCTGACTACTCCAATTGCTGTTTCCCAACCCATTAGAATAGAAAACCAGTTGCCACCACCACCCCCTCCACCACCACCAGTACATTATACTATTGATTTTGGTAATACCCATACTGATCTGCCCCTACCACCCCCACCTCCTCCGCCACCAACTTCACAAGTATCTAGTCAGGGTTCTGCTGTTGATCGTAGAAAGCGAGAAGAACAACAGCGCTGGTATGAGAAAGAAAAGGCACGATTGGAGGACGAAAGAGACAGGAAACGCCGTGAGCAAGATAGAAGAATTGGCCAGATCCGTGGTCCACCACCTCTACATATAAATCCACCCCAACCTGTTCATGTTAGTTCTGCAATCCAGCAAACTAGGCCAGAGAAAATGGCCAGCGTAACACGGCCTCAAGATACAGTGATTCGTGAACTTCAGCCTCAGCAGCAACCTCGTACAATTGAGCGCAGGGATTTGCAGTATATTACAATTAGCAAAGAACAGTTACCTGTGAGCGATAGCCTTTCACCTGATCCCTGGAAACGAGATGCAAAGGAGAAAATGGAGAAACAGCAGCAACAACATCTTTTGGAAATGCTTAGCAAAGAGATACAAGAACTACAGAACAAGCCTGATCGCACATCTGAGGAGAACGACCGTCTTCGTAAACTTATGCTTGAATGGCAGTTCCAGAAGCGGTTACAGGAGTCCAAAGAAAAAGATGATGACGATGAAGAGGAAGAAGATGATGATGTTGATACAACACTTATTATGCAAAGACTGGAAGTGGAAAGGCAGGCACGGGTAAGGAAAATAAAATAATATTACCATATTATGATTCTGGGTTTTTAAATATATTTTGAAGATGTTCAATTTCACTTTATGGGTTAAGGATAAAAAATATACAAATGTGCGGTTAGTCACACTTAGGTAGACAAAAATGCTGGAGAAACATAGATGCATAGAAAATAGGTGAAGGAGTAGGCCATTCGGCCCTTCGAGCCTGCACCGCCATTCAATATGATCATGGCTGATCATCCAACTCAGTATCCCGTACCTGCCTTCTCTCCATACCCCCTGATCCCTTTAGCCACAAGGGCCACATCTAACTCCCTCTTAAATATAGCCAATGAACTGGCCTCAACTACCCTCTGTGGCAGAGAGTTCCAGAGATTCACCACTCTCTGTGTGAAAATGTTTTTTCTCATCTCGGTCTTAAAGGATTTCCCCCTTATCCTTAAGCTGTGACCCCTTGTCCTGGACTTCCCCAACATCGGGAACAATCTTCCTGCATCTAGCCTGTCCAACCCCATAAGAATTTTGTACGTTTCTATAAGATCCCCTCTCAATCTCCTAAATTCTAGCGAGTATAAGCCAAGTCTATCCAGTCTTTCTTCATATGAAAGTCCTGACATCCCAGGAATCAGTCTGGTGAACCTTATCTGCACTCCCTCTATGGCTATAATGTCCTTCCTCAGATTTGGAGACCAAAACTGTACGCAATACTCCAGGTGTGGTCTCACCAAGACCCTGTACAACTGCAGTAGAACCTCCCTGCTCCTATACTCAAATCCTTTTGCTATGAAAGCTAACATACCATTCGTTTTCTTCACTGCCTGCTGCACCTGCATGCCTACTTTCACCTACCATGACACCCAGGTCTCGCTGCATCTCCCCTTTTCCTAATCGGACACCATTTAGATAATAGACTGCTTTCCTGTTTTTGCCACCAAAGTGGATAACCTCACATTTATCCACATTATACTGCATCTGCCAAACATTTGCCCACTCACCCAGCCTATCCAAGTCACCTTGCAGTCTCCTAGCATCCTCCTCACAGCTAACACTGCCCCCCAGCTTAGTGTCATCTGCAAACTTGGAGATGTTGCCTTCAATTCCCTCATCCAGTTCATTAATATAAATTGTAAATAGCTGGGGTCCCAGCACTGAGCCTTGCGGTACCCACATCAATACTGAACCCCCAATACCATGTGCTTTAGGTTTGTATACTAATCTCTTATGTGGGACCTTGTCGAAAGCCTTCTGAAAGTCCAGATACAACACATCCACTGGTTCTCCCCTATCCACTCTACTAGTTACAGCCTCGAAAAATTCTATAAGATTCGTCAGACATGATTTACCTTTCGTAAATCCATGCTGACTTTGTCCAATGATTTCACCACTTTCCAAATGTGCTGCTATCCCATCTTTAATAACTGACTCTAGCAGTTTCCCCTCTACCGATGTTAGACTAACTGGTCTGTAATTCCCCGTTTTCTCTCTCCCTCCCTTCTTAAAAAGTGGGGTTACGTTTGCTACCCTCCAATCCTCAGTAACTACTCCAGAATCTAAAGAGTTTTGGAAAATTATCACTAATGCATCCACTATTTCTGGAGCAACTTCCTTAAGTACTCTGGGATGCAGCCTATCTGGCCCTGGTGATTTATCAGCCTTTAATCCATTCAATTTACCCAACACCACTTCCCGACTAACCTGGATTTCACTCAGTTCTTCCATCTCCTTTGACCCGCGGTCCCCTGCTATTTCCGGCAGATTATTTATGTCTTCCTTAGTGAAGACGGAACCAAAGTAGTTATTCAATTGGTCAGCCATATCCTTGTTCCCCTTGATCAATTCACCTGTTTCTGACTGCAAGGGACCTACATTTGTTTTAACTAATCTCTTTCTCTTCACATATCTATAAAAACTGTTGCAGTCAGTTTTTATGTTCCCTGCCAGTTTTCTTTCATAATCTATTTTCCCTTTCCTAATTAAGCCCTTTGTCCTCCTCTGCTGGTCGCTGAATTTCTCCCAGTCCTCTGGTATGCTGCTTTTTCTGGCTAATTTGTACGCATCATCTTTTGCTTTGATACTATCCCTGATTTCCCTTGTTATCCACGGATGCACTACCTTCCCTGATTTATTCTTTTGCCAAACTGGGATGAACAATTTTTGTAGTTCATCCATGCAGTCTTTAAATGCCTTCCATTGCATATCCACCGTCAACCCTTTTAGAACTAATTGTCAGTCAATCTTGGCCAATTCACGTCTCATACCCTCAAAGTTACCTTTCTTTAAGTTCAGAACCGTTGTTTCTGAATTAACAATGTCACTCTCCATCCTAATGAAGAACTCAACCATATTATGGTCACTCTTGCCCAAGGGGGCACGCACAACAAGACTGCTAACTAACCCTTCCTCATTACTCAATACCCTCATTACTCAATACCCAGTCTAGAATAGCCTGCTCTCTCGTTGGTTCAGCAGGTGAGGCAGCATCTATGGAGCGAGAAAACTAGGCAAAGTTTCAGGTCGAGACCCTTCTTCAGACTGATGTGAGGGTGGGGGGGGGGGTGGGAAGAAGAAAGGAAGAGGTGGAAACTGGGCTGAGGGAGAGCTGAGAAGGGGAGGAGAAAGCAGGGACTACCCCAGCGGTATGAACATTGACTTCTCTAATTTCAGGTAGTCCCTGCTGTCTCCTCCCCTTCTCAGCTCTCCCTCAGCCCACTGTCTCCGCCTCTTCCTTTCTTCTTCCCGCTCCCTCGCATCAGTCTGAAGAAGGGTCTCGACCCAAAACGTTGCCTGTTTACTTCACTCCATAGATGCTGCCACACCCGCTGAATTTCTCCAGCATTTTTGTCTACCTTCGATTTTCCAGCATCTGCAGTTACTTCTTAAACAGTTAAGGGCCTGTTCCACTTGGGCGTCATTTGCGCGTCACGCAGGGGGCGCGCGAGGATTTTGATAATCCCAATATCCTCGGGCGCCGCTCGCTACCGCGCATCACTGCATACGCCACCACGCGCGCATCGTGACGCGTAAATGACACCCCAGTGGGACAGGCCCTTTAGCCACACTTAATCATATGGCCCATTCTGGTCACGTGTGCGACCAAAAAGATGAGAAATTGTGGAATACATCTCTTCTAATTCTGAAAGCATTAAGTATATTGTTTTGTGCTGTGCATATGATTCTTTTTTTTCGGTTTATCAAGTGATATTTTTATGCTATGCTGACAATGTTTGTTTAGGGTCAGAGGCCAAATATGACTGGTCACGTGTGTGATAACACAGAAGCATTTTACAAACTCGGTGAATGTTAAAGCTAGAATGTTCAAATCTTTAGCAGACATGCATTATAGTTCTGTAGGTAGGAAAATAGCAATAAGATTAATCTCTCACAAGAATTTTTTTAATGTATCACCTTGTGATGACATCTGGTCACGTGTGTGATATTTTGGTTCACTTTCCAAAGAATGGGCCATATTGATGCTTTATAGATTATTTGGAATTATATGAACCATAAGCAGGATAATTGAGAATTAATTTGTTTCTATTTTTCAATGAAAAAAGCTTTTGTGTTTGCAGTCTAACATCTATCTATAAAATCAATGAGACATATAGCTGCAGCATAATTCACTGTGAGAAATGTTTTTGTTCAAGTAATTACTATTTTATTTATATTTAATCAGTTAAGTTAGACATGGAAACCAGTCTTACTCACTTATTGAAACATGGGACTGGCACTAGTGAACAGCTAGTTGTCAAATTGCTGGGCAACAATCAATTTACTTTCATAGTAGGCAAGCACTAAATGATGTCCAGTTCTCTTTCTCGTTATCGGAGCAGATCTTCGAAAAGCTGGCAAACGACCTGAGATTGCTGAACATGCAATATGGAATATTTTATCCGTGAACTCCTGAGAACTGACTCCTGATGGGAAATCAATGTACAAGACTTTTGCAACCATTTATTTGCCCAGCCCCTGTACAGCCTATATAGCCACCAAGTGTTAGGGTGTTTGCTGGTACCCCGCAGGCTTTAAAAAAACTTGAGTCCTCACCAGTTGGAATTTTCTGTCTCGGCTATAGTGAGGGGGTGGGAGATTGCAACCTTCACGTGGTCCGCCCTGTTTCGACGAATGCAATCAACCTGCCGTGCACAATCAAATAAGATCAAATAGAACAAGTTGTCCTACAACTTTATGCAGTGCACGCCATACGCAAGAAGGCTATAGTGAGTACAAACAAGCTACACAAACGTTGTCTGAAGAAGGGTCTCAACCAGAAATGTCACCCATTCCTTCTGTCCAGAGATGCTGCCTGTCCTGCTGATATCCTCCAGCATTTTGTGTTTATCTTACACATAAAAGTTTATGCATAAAACCAGAGAACCCAGAGCACCATACTGTTCATACAACCCAGAAGGTTGTATGAAGCTGTTCAAAGCACAGTGGGGACATGAAGCTAGGGCTTAAACTGCTGAACTGTTCCAGTATCCCAGGGGCAGCAACACAATTTGTCATTGCTAGTAGTGGGAGCCATCTGCCAACACGTCCTGGAGATTTCACTCTTGAGTTATCTGGAGAGTACAATATCCCTAGAGGCCCCTGCCAGATTGGATGCGATCACAACATAGGCAGATTGGTTCTTAAATCCGTATTTTATGATATGGAAAACCTGTAAGGACCATCAGTTATCGCTAACGAACAGTCAGCAAGACTAATTTTAAGTGCTTTTTGTTTCTCAATGCCCTGGAATTCTAACTCCATAGTTTTTTGCATTACACTTTTCTTTAGAGTACTAACTCAACCTGCCAGTTCCACGTGTAATTGAGGCCAGTTCATTGGCTATATTTAAGAGGGAGTTAGATGTGGCCCTTGTGGCTAATGGGATCAGGGGGTATGGAGAGAAAGCAGGTACAGGATACTGAGTTGGATGATCAGCCATGATCATATTGAATGGCAGTGCAGGCTCGAAGGGCCGAATGGCCTACTCCTGCACCTATTTTCTATGTTTCTATGTAATTAGCTCTATTTTTAACCATAATTCCTCTTGTGCACTCCCCTCAATTGTTACTTCATTTTACTGCCTATCTTTATCCTGATCATACTGCGACCGCTTTAGAAAGAAATTGTGGCGTCAGCTAATACACAGACCACTTATGGTCGAACCCTTGTCAGTAGCTACGAGGGCTGGCACGTTACGTCACGGCCTAGGGGGAGTGTCCTGCTACTTAAGCTTATATCACCTTGAGACCCGGGCAGTCAACAGGTAGCTGAGCCCGAGAGAACAACCTCGCTCAGCTACAGCAGCAATGATAATTACGTTAGCGGACCAACTTAACATGTAACACCTGAATAAACTATTGTTTGAACCTGCCTGACGTCTGGCCTTATTCACCACGTTTGGTGCCGCTACATAATGAAAGTTGAGTACAGATTTTGCTTCCTGCAATGGGTGTGTACAGTTCAGGAGAAAAGGTTGGAAAAAGTGATGAATTAAAGTAGGAAAGATGCATTCAGCTGGAGAGGAAAATGTATTTGGTTCTGAGCATCATCATGGAGAGATACCTATATTATAGATATAATATGGGTTATTTTTTAATTTGGGTAGATCACAGTAGGTGCCAACTGAGAAATTTTAATTCTAGTTGCTTGATACTTGTTTGGGAGGAAAGCTTTCACAAATGGCATTCTGCTTTGAACAAGAGTATCTATACAAATAATTCTTATATAGAAATTCTTATTTTTCTTTTTGACTCTTGTGGTTTCATTTTCTCCTTTGAATATTCTTTAATAAAAGCAAACACTAAATATGCCATGTTTCCCTTCTGATGATGCAAGGGGTTTTCTCAGTGCTCCAGATGTTCTATTATTGATACCTAAGGCAATTAGTGAAATGGGTCCTGACAATAACTGAACTAATAATTTTGCCCCATCTTTCCTCATCCATGCTGCAGACTGTTCCAGCTATCTCAGTTCTAGATTTGGTATGTTATTTTTTCTTCCTACCTGATTTCTTGCCTGTTTATTCACCTCTGCACATTTGTCTCTGGATATGGAAGTAAAGTAAATGCTAGAAAAATACTGCAGGTCAGGGAGCATATATAGAGATAATCAAGCCAGCCAAAGAGTTTGTTTCCATCTACTGTCGCTGACTGACGAGCTAATTAATTTCAAATTTCCTGCCTTTTATATGATTTAGTCTAACTTGCCTTTTGTAAATGTGCCAAATATTATTTTATTTTCTGTTCTGTTCTTATGATCTTTTTATAAACAGTGTGTTTATAATTGTTTAGTAACTAGAATTTGAATGCTTGGGGGAATTTCTTTCCCCCCCCCCCCCCCCCCCATCCCGTCCCGTCCCACTTCGGCCTACAACATCTGGGTCGAGCATGATGCCATGACCATCTCTTATCTACAGCACATAATCCATATCCCTCCATTCCCTGCATATCCATGTGCCTATCCAAAAGTCTTTAAAATGCTACTATTGTCCTATCACAACCACCAATCCTGGTAGCGCGATCCAGGCACTCATCATGTAAAAAAAAAGTTGATCCGTACAGCTCCTTAAACTTTACCCCTCTCTTAAATCTATGCCCTCCAGTATTTGATTTTTTTTCCCCATTCGGGGGAGAGGTTCTGACTGTCCACACTATCTATGGCGCTCATAATTTCATATACTTCAATCTGGTCACCCGGCAATCTCCAGCGCTCCAGAGAAAACAATCCAAGTCTGTCCAGCCTCTCCATGTAGCCAATACCCCCTAATCCAGGTATCATTTTGGTAAACCTCGTCTGCACGTTTACCAAAGCCTCCACATCCATCCTGTAAAGGGGTGACCAAAACTGCATGCAATATTCCGAATGAGGCCTAACCAAAGTCATAACCTCCTAGCTCTTATACTCAAAGCATACCATACGTCTTCTTCACCACTCTATCTACATGTGTTGCCACTTTTAGGGAGTTATGGGCTTGGACCCCATGATCCTTCTGTACATCATGCTGTAATGGTCATGCCATTAATTGTGACCTCCCAAAGTGCAACACCTCAAATTTGCTAGGATTAAACTCCATCTACCATTTCTCTGCCCATTTCTGTAGCTGATCTATATCCCATTGTATAACTTGACAGCCTTGGATATCACAAATAGCAGAGGACCAAGCACAAATCCCTGCAGAACCACTGGTCACAGACCTCTAGCCTGCATATTTACTTCCACCACAACCGCTGTCTTCTATCAGTAAGACAGTTCTGTATCAATACGACCAAGTCACTGTGAATCCCATACATCTTAATCTTCTGAATCAGCCTACCATGGGGGAATTTATCAAGTGCTGTGCTAAAATCCATGTAGACAACATCCATCGCCCTACCCTCATCTTCGTCACCATCTCAAAAAAAACTTGATCAAGTTAGTAAAACACGACCTGCCATGTGCAAAGCCATGCTAATCTCCCCATTTAATCAATTTTCTTCCAAATGGGAGTAAATTGTATCCCATAGAATCCTCTTCAATAACTTCCCTACTACAATGTGAGGCTCACCAGCTTGCAATTCCCTGGATTCTCTCTACTCTTTTACCCCCCTTCTCTTAAATAAAGGAACAGCATTAGTTACTCTCTAGTCCTATGGGACAGCCTATGATTAGAGAAGACACAAAGATCTTTGTTAAGGCTCCCACAATCTCCTGTTTTTTTCAATAACCTGGGATAAATCTTATCAGGTCCTGAGGAATTATCCACCTCAATGCTCTTCAAGAGCCCCAACATTACCAACTGCTTAATCTCAAGATGCCCTTGCATATTAGTATTCCCCCACTTATTTCCCTGTGATCACTCTCCCTTGCACATCCATCAACTCTGCATGGATTTTCCTGACAGCCACTACACAAGGGGAAAATTACATTGACCAAGTAACCTGCCAGATTATTATCACACACGCGTGCACGCACGCATGCACAAAACCCCCCCCAAAAAACAGGTCATTGGACCGTGCCCCACCGAACTCATTTCCACCTACCTTGACTCCATCCTATCCCCCTTGGTTATATCCCTCCCTACCTATGTTCAAGACACCTCAGACACTCTCCGTCGTCTCCGCGCATTCCATTCTCTAGGCCCTCACCCCCTCATCTTCACCATGGACGTCCAGTCACTCTACACCTACACTCTACACCTCCATCCCCCACCAGGATGGTCTCAAAGCCCTCCGGTTCTTCCTCGACCAGAGAAGCAACCTATACCCGGCCACTGACACCCTCCTCCACCTAGCGGAGCTGATCCTTGCCCTCAATAACTTCTCGTTTGACTCCTCCCATTTCCTCCAAATACAAGGCGTAGCTATGGGCACACGCATGGGCCTCAGCTACGCCTGCCTCCTTGTCGGGTTTTAAAATATGAGTCTGAAGAAGGGTTTCGGCCCGAAACGTTGCCTATTTTCTTCGCTCCATAGATGCTGCTGCACCCGCTGAGTTTCTCCATCATTTTTGTGTACCAAGTCATTGGACCTGTTTGATTGTTTTCTTCCAAGATTTCTGATGGATTCTATGCCCCAATTTTGCTGTTTTGTATCTTTGGCAAATGTTATTTTACCAATTTATTTCATATAAGTATCTTTTTCAGAGATTAATGCGGTTAAGAATAGAAATGAAAAGTTAATTCTGAATTGAGCATTCTTTTATTTTCTGTTATTAATATTTAAACGTTTTTCCTCTAATATTTATTCTGAACCTGGAAGTTAGTTAGAATTAGCACTTTCCATCAGTTGGTTTATGATTATGGGAAGATATGGTTATTCATCATGGTTGACCCAAGGGTGGAAAGGATAAATTATATTATTCTTAAACATAATGATTCAATTACTGAATTTAAATATGGAATTTTCTTGAAGTCAGACATAGGATTCATCCAAAACATGTTGGTTTAAAGCATTAAAGTATAACCTGTTTTGAAAGTTGTCTTGCAATATGTATGATACTGTATTCACAGAAACTAATCTAACTTTTCCATACTCCTGCCCACAAGTGTGTGTGATTCTGTAGGCTTTAGGCGGATGAATATGCAGTGAGCATGATAGAATTTTCCAGTAAGCTCGGTGATAATGTACAAATAAATGGATAAAAATAAATGCATGCTAACAATTTTGGTAAGAATGCCACATTCCATTCTGTTATGCAACATTATAATGTTCATTCATTATCTAATATGGTTGCAGAATATATTAACTCATTAAAAGTTCAGTGTAATTCATGGTTTAGAGATTAATAATGAGTATTTTCCCCATTGTATTATTAATCTCAATTGTAAGGTTGTCAGTCATTCATAAACTGGCAGCATTGCAGTTGGCCCTAAAACTTGATGAGAATTTTTGCCAACAAAATGTATTGGGGAACATTACCTTGCTGGTGAGTACAAATTGAAAATTCAGGCTGTACAGCAGGTTGTTTGAGCAGTTCTTATAATTTAAAGATCAATAATCAATGTTGATAATGATAAGGTTAATCTTCCAAGTAGGTATACCACTGATTTTCTGGCAACTGAAGGTCTGGTACCTCCTTTAATCTGGACAAAATTACAAGAGCGCACTTGAAATTCCTGTGACCGCCAGGCTAGTTCACTGGGCAGCCACAGATGGCGTTGCATGTGGTGAGCGCTGTTTTGGGACATGGGCCTCCATCCTGTAAGATTAAATTGTTTGCATCTGCAGTTACTGATAGATCCTTCGGTTTTATGCAATTCTTAGCTGATTTGGTTTACATTTAACTGCCTTCTAAGCAAGGTCCAAGTGGCTGTCGTGGTGTACTAATAGACCTATATCATTTATACCTGTGCTAACGTATTTCATCAATCGTATAATTCACATTTAATATTTATTTTATTTATATTTCTAGCATTTCATGGTGCTTTGAAAACATGGGAGGGGTATTACTAGTGGGTCAGATATTTATTGTTGAATTATTATTTCTTGACCTCTGTTGGTCTAGCAAAATGGATAATACACCAAGGCTCTGGAACCAAGGGTGCTGGAAAATCAGTGGTGTACTTGTAAGTATGTTCTCTCAGGCCATATCTCCTTTTCACAGGTAATGGTGGAGAGCAGTGTCAGGATGGTACAAAGTAGATTTGTTGCACTGGCCTTTTATCTTTGATTATGAGTTGCAAACAATGCAAGTGAAATGCTGTTTATTTAAAATTAAAATCTGACAAATTAATCACAGTTGCAAGATGAGGAACGCAGGCGCCATCAGCAACTAGAAGAAATCCGAAAGCGAGAAGCAGAAGAAAGAGCAAGGCAAGATGATGAACGCCTTCATCAAGAGGAGGAGCGAGCTAAGAGGGAAACCAATGAAAAGGTTAGAGTTTGAGTTTCTGCCAAACAACCATGGTGTCAAATTATTTTAAAGTTTTTTTACTTATCTGGTTACACCACTTGATTATTCAAAATACTTCATTTTTAATATGGTTCTATGTCATTGTATGTTGTGGATTTCTGTGTAGGTAATGATATGAAAAAGTATATTACCTATCGTCGTCATCATCCCAACTCCAGGATAAAGATAGTCAACAGAGTTATCTGAGTCATCAGTTCCAACGGAATCAACTAGTTATCAGCTGTTCCTGCTCTTGGCCTAATATTAATATCTATTCAAAGGTTGCTATTTTTAGTCTCCCAAATTATGCAAGGGCCAAATGTGAGTGTCCAAAGTACCCAGAATTTAGTGCATTGGACTGTTAGGTTCATTGGTCGATGTATATTAGTGATTTTTATTTTTTTCTGAATACCAGCGTCATTGTAAAAACTATTAAAATTGAAGAAAAGAGTCAAGTGAGAATCGGAAAAAAATGCAGATGCTAGAAATGTAAAACAGAAAATGTCAGAAATATTCAGTAGGTGAGACCAAGTGGGAAGATGCTTATCTCGTCAATGAGTGATTGGGAGCAGTTAGAGGGGGGGAACATAGACAAAATAATGTAGGTTTGAAATGCAGAGCACGAGGACAAACTCACCAGGTCAGGCTGGGCATGTATTTTATTTCCTGAGAGAAAAAAAGAAAAACAAGCCTCTCTAATATCACAGATTGATGACTGGTAATCAAGTTAACTTTCTAAGTAACACTTAAATGAAAAATAATTAGTCACAGAGTTATACAGCACAAAAATGGGCCCTTCACTCAGTCTCAGCAAAAATGTCCACCTGTGCTAATCCCATTTGCGTCTGTATCACCCATGTTCCTCCAAAGCTCTCCTAACTATGTATATGATTAAACATTATAACCGTACCTGCCTCTATAGCTTGTTCCATATCTCTGGTGTATGATATTTACCTCCGGTTAATAAAACTAAGATCAACAGTTGCTTTAAGCTTCTAAAATGTGTGTGTGTGTATATACTTATGATCTCTTTACCCTCTTTACAATTGTACCATTTTAGTTACATTTGGGGCAAATCTTTCATCCAAGTGCCAGGTTCATTTTATCACAAATCCTTTAGTTCTGTACTAACACTGTTTTAAAATCTGATATCGAACCTTCGACGATTGTATTGTTTGTTGCTCGTGTGCTGATCTGGTGGAGTCTCCATTGGGTTTCGATAAGGCAGTATAAACTTCCCTCCCACCATTGAAATCCATGTGCAGGAACAGTTGTTAGAACAGTGGGTAAAATATTTCATGTAATGTGGTTAGTCCAGGTGCATTCAATGACATTTGCACGTGTGGGATTATTTTTGATGTTACAACTTTTGAAGTTTTTTAAATCATTTTAGTATTTAAATACTTTGCGAATGTTCTTGAGAATTTGTGAATTTCCGTGGCTGCATTGGGCCCTATGAGGTAGATGCAGCCTTCCAGCAGAATACTGTACCAGGACCCATGCTGAAAGAAAAAGAGGACCAAGCACAGGGAGTTGGTGATCTTGGGGCCTGAAAAAGATTTGCACCATTACTTTCCATCATTCTATTCTCTTTTAGTTCACGATATACTACAATTTTTGTTGTAATGCCAGCAAATTTTTAAAATTCTCTTTTGATTGCTCTGAATTTGGGGAAACTAATTGCATAGTGCACACTACTTTAGAGGAGAACTTGGAGATCAGAAGAACAGGCAGAAATTAATTATAAGAAAGGAGTTTTTATCTAAATTTAGCAGAAGATAGGCGTGGGTTTTAATAGATTAATCTCTGCATTTTGTTTTCAGTCTGAAATAAGATATTCTGATTGGATTTTGTTACAAGCTGACTAACAACTTTCTGGTTTCCATTAGAGAAGGCAAGAAGAAGAGTATTACACACGTTTGGAAGCTGAAAGACGTAGACAACAAGAAGAAGCTGAGAGGAAGTTACTCCAACCTGATGAACCTGGTCTGTACAGGCCTCCCCTTCCACGGGACTATGCTTCTGAAAGCCAGCAGTATGAAATTCCTCCCCCATCCCATTCATCTAACGCTCCTCCCCCTCCTCAGAGAAACATTTCTTACATCAAAACACAGATCGTCTCCCCTGACAAAGTATATACTGCCAAGTTTGTCCCATACAATGATGAGGATGAGGAAGATGCAAATCTTTCAGGTCAGGATAAGTACTCCATTACAAGAAAATCGTATGGTGAACTGCCTGTTGCCCCTAAGCAGCCGGCATTCATTCGTCAACCCCGCCCGGTTTCAGATGGCTGCTATCTTTCAAACTCATTCCGACCACCATCTGCCAATGCCAACAGTACTGCTCCAAAAACTGGTGTCCCACCTCCCCCTCCAACCAAACAGAGCTCCATGCCACAGAGTGGTTTAAAAGGTAGAGACAAGTAACAATCTTGTACTTTTTATTCTTTTAGACTTTCTTGGTTTCTGCAATTTCCTGATTGAGAATGTAACTTTAACTCTTCCTCCAAAATAACACCCAATTTTACTTGATTCAGGAATCAATCAATCGTTTTACCTTAAAGTCACTGAATATTTTCTCTTCAAACTCTTATCTACAAATTCTTCTATCCTATCCTCTCGAATATTTTAATTGCACACCCCTAATAATTCTGATGGATGGCTAATATAGATTTTTTTTTGTAAGTTATTCCAATCAAAGTACTGTTGGTTTTGGTTTTGTTCTGTGAATGAATGCTCCTCTAAAGCCCGTCCATATACAGGAAAATAATTTGGCAGATTGGAATGCTTGCAGTCTTTACCAATTTTGGGGATTATTTCAAACCTTTCACTATTCCTGTTGCAAAGGGGAACTGATCTGGTGTAACGTAACCTAGCGAATAATTAGTTGTGAACCTGCAGCTTACCCCACTTCTTGAGAGTGCAAATATGTGCCAATTTAACCAATATACGGCAGTATTCAAATTTAATAGTAAATGAAAATTTAAAGAACTGTAAATGCTGGAATAAAACAGAAAATCCTGGGAACATGTGATGAATGATCCTGGACCTGAAACGTTAACAATTTCCCTTTACCCAGATGCTGCGTGATCTGAGCTTTTTGAGCATTTTCTGTTTTTATTTCAAATTTAATAATTGGCTGTATAAGGAAATTGTTAATCAGTGGGTAAACGAAGGCTTCACAATTGTTTATCAGCAATGCTTGGAATGCAATGTGGCTATAATTTTGTTTTTGTTCTTAAAATTTGGCCAGTGTTGCATTCAGAATCTTTCATTGTCACCTAACACTCTCATATGCCTTAAACATTTGATTCTTAATTCTGTCATTAATCACATCTGCTTTAAAATAAAAACTGATGCATGCTTTATTGAATGGGTAGTGAAATAAACTTGTTTAGTTTGAAATTTCTGCTTACCATAAAGTCAGACATTTTTAAAGAAATGATACCAAAAAATTACTATCTTCAAGGTGAACAATCATTTTCAGTTAGATGGTCATTTATGATTCAATTGCAGACTTTATATTGGTTTGGAAGCTTTTTCAGTATGACACCCATTGTTTCCTTTAGATTTTGATGGTTATCTCTGAAAGGTTAGAGATAAGTAATGAGTTCATTCTGATGATGAGATTGGCACTGTAAAATCTGCAACATGTTACCTCACTGTATCAGAGCAGAGGTCAGATGTTTTTTTATTGTGGACTAAAATAAAGGGAAAGATGGAGTAACCAAGCAAATAACAAAATCAAAGCAATTTTGAAGATGATGAAAGAACAATTTAAAAAGTTGAAATCCGCACTAAAAAATGTATGTGACTCCAAAAATTTATAGCTGGCTGTTCAAATAAACTAATCCTCATTAATGCTCTGTATAGCCAACTACCATATTATTAAACTATAATCAACTTTTTTGCCTATATTTTCACATGACATGGAAGAAAGCTATTTAGCTTTTAGGAGGCAAATATGGAATTATTGCATTTAATTAAAGGAAAATTGATACGCATGTGTGAGAAAGAAATCTCAGTAGTATGGAGAAATGAGAAGGAGCCGATGAGTCTAATGATTCATAAGATTGCCTCATAAGATGGTAGCAGTCATGGGCTTGTGAGAGGAACAGTCAGAATTGCCTTGCCTGCAAGCAGCAACGCATGTTTTAAAAAATGATGTGCATTGCAGTTACAGTGCGTCACTGGTTGGATTTTAGGAGTAACTAGACCAAGGTTGAGCCGTTGGGTCCCATCCCCTCAATGCGGGGGGGGGGGGGGAGGCCTGTGGCGTCACACACACTAACCGCCATTACACACAAACCACCCCCCCCCCCCACACACATGCTAACCACCCCCTTCATATTATATTAATATTAGTAATTCGCTCCTTTTACCCCATCCCCCGCCCTATCCACTCACGCATAGTTCCCAACTCGCAGGCGCGGCTAGAGAGGGAGAGGGGGCAGGGGCAGAGAGAAGGCAGGGGCAGAGGGAGGGCAGGGGCAGAGGCAGATGCAGAGGGGGCGGGGAGGCAGAGTGGGAGCAGGAGTAGAGAGGGAGCCGGGGCAGAGAGGGAGGGGGTAGAGTTTGATGGGTGGGAGGGCACAGCGTCACAGGGGAGGGCTGGTTCCCGAACGCAATACTCCCTCACTCCAGCTCCGGGCTCCGGCTGCAGCTCCAGCTCTGGGCTCCAGCTGCGGGCAAAATCGCAGCGCGAGCAGACGGCAGGCAGGCAGATCCATTGTGGCGTCATCAGCGAAAGCGCCAGTTTATTTTCTAAGTTTTATCGGATTTGTGAACATTTTCATAAATAACTCGAGAAATTTATGGCGGGGAGATTTGCAAAGGCTACTGGGGAGACTTTAAACTGGAACGGTTGGGGGGAGGGACTCAAATAGAGAAAGCTAGTAGAAAATGTGGGAGGCAGGAGGCAGAGAAGGGAAGCACTCGGACCCAAAATGTAGGGGAGAAAGAAGAAAAAGATAATAAACAGAGAATAAGTGGTGGTGGGTTTCTTAAATGTGTATATTTTAATGCTAGGAGCATTGTAAGAAAGGTGGATGAGCTTAGAGCCTGGATTGACACCTGGAAGTATGATGTTGTGGCGATCAGTGAAACATGGTTGCAGGAGGGCTGTGATTGGAAACTAAATATTCCAGGATTTCGTTGCTTCAGGGGTGATAGAATTGGAGGGGCAAGAGGTAGGGGTGTTGCATTGCTTGTCAAGGAAGATATTACAGCAGTGCTTTGGCAGGATAGATTAGAGGGCTCGTCTAGGGAGGCTATTTGGGTGGAACTGAGAAATGGGAAAGGTGTAGCAACACTTATAGGGGTGTATTATAGACCGCCAAATGGGGAGCGAGAATTGGAAGAGCAAATATGTAAGGAGATAGCAGATATTAGTAGTAAGCACAAGGTAGTGATTGTGGGAGATTTCAATTTTCCACACATAGACTGGGAAACACATTCTGTAAAAGGGCTGGATGGTTTGGAGTTTGTAAAATGTGTGCAGGATAGTTTTTTGCAGCAATACATAGAGGTACCTACTAGAGAAGGGGCAGTGCTGGACCTCCTGTTAGGAAATGAGACAGGGCAGGTGGCAGAGGTATGCGTCGGGGAGCACTTCGGGTCCAGTGATCACAATACCATTAGTTTCAATATAATTATGGAGAGGGTCAGAACTGGACATAGGGTTGAGATTTTTGATTGGAGAAAGGCTAACTTTGAGGAGATGCGAAAGGATTTAAAAGGATTGAATTGGGACATGTTGTTTTATGGGAAGGATGTAGAAGAGAAATGGAGGACATTTAAGGGTGAAATTTTAAGAGTACAGAATCTTTATGTCCCTGTTCGGTTGAAAGGAAATAGTAAAAATTGGAAAGAGCCATGGTTTTCAAGGGAAATTGGACACTTGGTTTGGAAAAAGGGAGAGATCTACAATAATTATAGGCAGCATGGAGTAAATGAGGTGCTTGAGGAGTATAAAGAATGTAAAAAGAATATTAAGAAAGAAATTAGAAAAGCTAAAAGAAGATATGAGGTTGCTTTGGCAAGTAAGGTGAAAGTAAATCCAAAGGGTTTCTACAGCTATATTAATAGCAAAAGGATAACAAGGAATACAATTGGTCCATTAGAGAGTCAGAGTGGACAGCTATCTGCAGAGCCAAAAGAGATGGGGGAGATATTGAACAATTTCTTTTCTTCGGTATTCACCAAGGAGAAGGATATGGAATTATGTGAGGTAAGGGAAACAAGCAGAGTAGCAATGGAAACTATGAGATTCAAAGAAGAGGAGGTGCGGACACTTTTGAAAAATATGAAAACGGATAAGTCTCCAGGTCCTGACAGGATATTCCCTAGGACATTGAGGGAAGTTAGTGTAGAAATAGCAGGGGCTATGACAGAAATATTTCAAATGTCATTAGAAACGGGTATAGTGCCGGAGGATTGGTGTACTGCGCATGTTGTTCCGTTGTTTAAAAAGGGTTCTAAGAGTTAACCTAGCAATTATAGACCTGTTAGTTTGACGTCAGTGGTGGGCAAATTAATGAAAAGGATACTAGGGAAATTGATGAGGGTAAAGCAGTGGATGTTGTCTATATGGACTTCAGTAAGGCCTTTGACAAGGTTCCTCGTGGAAGGTTGGTTAAGAAGATTCAATTGTTGGGTATTAATGGTGGAGTAGCAAGATGGATTCAACAGTGGCTGAATGGGAGATGCCAGAGAGTAATGGTGGATGGCTGTTTGTCAGGTTGGAGGCCAGTGACTAGTGGGGTGCCTCAGGGGTCTGTGTTGGGTCCACTGTTGTTTGTCATGTACATCAATGATCTGGATGATGTGGAAAATTGGATTAGTAAGTATGCAGATGATACTAAGATAGGTGGTGTTGTGGATAATGAAGTCGATTTTCAAAGTCTACAGAGAGATTTAGGCCATTTGGAAGAGTGGGCTGAAAGATGGCAGATGGAGTTTAATGCTGATAAATGTGAGGTGCTACATCTCGGCAGGACAAATCAAAATAGGACGTACATGGTAAATGGTAGCGAATTGAGGAATGCAGTTGAACAGAGGGATCTAGGAACAACTGTGCATAGTTCCCTGAAGGTGGAATCTCATGTAGATAAGGTGGTAAAGAAAGCTTTTGGTGTGCTGGCCTTTATAAATCAGAGCATTGAATATAGAAGTTGGGAAGTAATGTTAAAATTGTACAAGGCATTGGTGAGGCCAATTCTGGAGTATGGAGTACAATTTTGGTCGCCTAATTATAGGAAGGATGTCAACAAAATAGAGAGAGTACAGAGGAGATTTACTAGAATGTTGCCTGGGTTTCAGCAACTAAGTTACAGAGAAAGGTTGAACAAGTTAGGTCTTTATTCTTTGGAGCGCAGGTTAAGAGGGGACTTGATAGAGGTCTTTAAAATGATGAGCGGGTTAGACAGAGTTGACGTGGATAAGCTTTTCCCATTGAGAGTAGGGAAGATTCAAACAAGGGGACATGACTTGAGAATTAAGGGACAGAAGTTTAGGGGGAACATTAGGGGGAACTTCTTTACTCAGAGAGTGGTAGCTGTGTGGAATGAGCTTCCAGTGGAAGTGGTGGAGGCAGGTTCGATTTTATCCTTTAAAAATAGATTGGATGGGTATATGGACGGGAAAGGAATGGAGGGTTATGGTCTGAGTGCAGGTAGATGGGACTAGGGGGAAGTAAAATAAAAAAAAATAAGTGTTCGGCACGGACTTGAAGGGCCAAGATGGCCTGTTTCCGTGCTGTTATGGTTATATGGTTATAAATAAAGGACAAAATGTTCAGGTAAGGCGATTTCGGACTCCAGGGGGTAAATCTCTACCCGAATATGTAAAAATGTTTCCGTTAGAGCGTCGTTTTTTCGAGAAGATGTGACAACACACAAACAAGTAAATACACCCACACACACATCCAAGATCAGAGTTTTATAGTTATAAGGATGTATGAGAATCCATTCAAAAGACCTATTTGAGTGGTGTAGTTGCACCCTCACAGGCTGTTTTTGTTTATCGTGAAACAGTTCATGCCACTTCTGGAATTAAGATCAGAACTCTTAAGAAAACGAGAGTCTGCAATCCTAATTTTGATTAACTGATCAAGGTAAACTTGTGTAACAAACTTTGTTTCACCGCTAAGGTAAATATTCACCTTTTCAATTTTGGGGTGTTCTTCACGAGAATTTGTAGCCACTCTTATGAAAATATATTCAGGTTTATTTTGCTGCCATTCAATTTCAAGAATAGATTGCTCATATCAAGCATATTTGTGAACATCTAATTATGATGCAAGTAATTTTAAGGAAAATATTTTAATTAACTAGGATTTACTACATATGGAGGGTCATCAGCAAGTAATACTGGGGCAAATGAAATTTACAAAGGCCCAAGAGAGAAGCGCGTTGAACAAAATAAAGGGTAAGATTGAAAAAAGTTATCAATTGAAAAGTTGGAATTGTGGGAAATTCTAAAATTGAACTGTTTCACTGCATTTACACAAATATTTTCTGTGCATGAAGCTAGTATTGTGTAGTATGTTTATAAAGTGCATGCTAATCTTAGTTGTATCGTTAAATCCCTTGGTGATTGTTGGTGGATATGGTTTAAATGTCTGACTGTTGCTGAACTGCCAGCAAAATATCCATTTCATTAAACATTTTTATCTTGGGACTAAAAATCTCAAAAACTTAACATTAATTTGCTCATGGTCAAGTTTTCATAAAATGCTGATTATCTTCAGATGTACATGGAACCACATCAAGACTCAATGTTAATTTTAAAAGCAAATTCAATTGATGTGCAAGCATATTCTGTAAGATGAGCTCTGAAGTGACATACCTTCCTAGAACTCAAATCCTCTGAAAACTGGGGAGTTTACATAATTTTGTATAAGAATTAACAGCATTTATTGGTGCATAATTGTATATAGAATTATAATGATAGAGCAGAAGAAATCCATTCAGTAATGCAATTAGTCTTGATTTTCCCCCTTTCCCCTAGTCAGCATGCCATCTATTTATTCATGCTGACTCTCTACTCCTGCACTGGACCACTCAGGCAATAAAAACAGACCCATTGTTTCTGCGTGTTCGTGTCCCACCGAACTTATTTCCACATACCTCGACTCCATCTTATCCCCCCTGGTCAAATCCCTCCCTACCTATGTCCAAGACACCTCACATGCTCTTTGTCTCCTCCATGACTTCTGTTTTCCAGGCCCCCATTCCCTCATCTTCACCATGGATGTCCAGTCACTCTACACCTCCATCCCCCACTAGGAGGGTCTTAAAGCCCTCCGTTTCTTCCTCGACCGCAGAACCAACCAATTCCCATCTACAGATACCTTACCGTCAACAACTTTTCCTTTGACTCCGCCCATTTCCTCCAAATCCAAGGCGTAGCTATGGGCACGCACATGGGCCCCAGCTATGCCTGCCTCTTTGTAGGGTACATCGAACAATCCTTGTTCGAGGCGTACCGTGGCCCTATCCCCGAACTCTACCTCCGCTACATTGACGACTGCATTGGTGCTACCTCCTGCACCCATGCAGAACTCACTGACTTCATCCATTTCACCGCTAACTTCCAACTGGCCCTCATATTCACCTGGACCATTTCTGACATCTCCCTACCGTTTCTTGACCTCACTATATCTCCATCGCAGGTAACGGACTACTGACCGACATCTACTACAAACCCACTGACTCCCATGGCTAACTGGACTACACTTCTTCCCACCCTGCTTCCTGTAAGGACTCTATCTCGTACTCCCAATTCCTCCATCTGCGTCACATCTGCACCCAGGTGATCTGTTCCAAACCAGGGCATCAGAGATGTCCGCATTCTTTAGGGAACGGGGGGTTCCCCTCTATGACTATAGATGAGGCTCGCACCAGGGTCTCTTCTATATCCCGTAGCTCCGCTCTCACTCCCCATCCCCCCCCACTCGTAACAAGGACAGAGTCCCCCTTGTCCTCACCTTCCACTCTACCAGCCGTCACATACAACAGATAATCCTACGACATTTTCGCCACCTCCAACGGGATCCCACCACTGCCCACATCTTCCCATCTCCTCCCCTTCGGCTTTCCACAGAGACCGCTCCCTCCGTAACTCCCGGGTCAATTCGTCCCTTCCCACCCAAACCACCCCCTCCCCTGGTACTTTTCCTTGCAACCGCAGGAAATGCTGCACTTGTCGCTTTACTTTCCCCCTTGACTCCATCCAAGGACCCAAGCAGTCTTTCCAGGTGAGGCAGAGATTCACCTGCACCTCCTCCAACCTCATCTATTGCATCCGCTGCTCTAGGTGTGAACTGCTCTACATCGGTGAGACGAAGCGCAGGCTTGGCGATTGCTTCGCCCAACACCTCCGCACAGTTTGTATTAACCAACCTGATCTCCCGGTGGCTCAGCACTTCAACTCCCCCTCCCAATCTGTATCCGAACTTTCTGTCCTGGGCCTCCACCATGGCCAGAGTGACTCCCACTGCAAATTGGAGGAGCAGCACCTCATATTTCGCCTGGGTAGTTTACACCCCAGCGGTATGAACATAGACTTCTCCAATTTCAGGTAGTCCTTGCTTTCTCCCTCTGCTTCCCAGCTCTCCCACAGCCCACTGTCTCCGCCTTTTCCTTTCTTCTTCCCGCTCCCCCCCACCCCCACATCAGTCTAAAGAAGGGTCTCGTCCCGAAACGTCACCTATTCCTTCGCTCCATAGATGCTGCCTCACCCACTGAGTTTCTCCAGCATTTTTGTCTACAGGCAATTAAAACACGTACATCAGGCTGTTGTTCAGACTACAGCTTTGTGTTCTAAACCATCACCCCCTCCAAGATTAAAGGGATTCGGTACGTCAACGAATACACTTCTACATGTGTACGGTAGAGAGCATAGTGACTGGTTGCATCATGGCCTGATTTGGCATCTCAACGTCCAGGAATGAAGGAATTACAGAATGTAGTGAGCACTGCCTGGTCCATCACGGTACTTACCACCCCTCCATTGAAGGGTTCTGTCGGAGGTGCTGTCTCAAAACAGTAGCCAGCATCATCAAGGACCTACACCTGGCCATGCTCTCATTTAACTGCTGTTATCAGGAAGAAGTTATAGGAGTCTGAAAAGGGGTTCAGGAACAGCTTCCCAACAGCCATCGAGCTATTGAACACTATGAACTCCAACTAACTTCAAAACTATTAACTATATTAGGGACTTTGTGCTTTGTTTTGTACGATATTGTGTTTTATATTTAGTTAACTTTTATCTATTGAGTACTGTGTTTTATAATCTGTTGTGCTGCTACAAGTAAGAATTTCATTGTTCCGCTTCGGTGCATATGACTCTAGTCTACGCCTTTATTCCGACTACCAAAATGCATGACTCCACACTTTGCTACACTTTATTCCATCTGCCACTTCTCCGCCCACTCTCTCAACCTGTCCAACTCCTTCTGCAGTCCCTGCTTCCTCTACAATACCTGCCCCTCCACCTATTTTCGTACCATCTGCAAACTTGGCCACAAAGCCTTCAATCCCCTCATCCAAAACACTAATATACAATGTGAAGAGTAGCAGACCCAGCACTGAACCCTGCGGAACTCCGTTAGTCACTGGCAGCCAATCAGAAAAATACCCCTTTATTGCCACTCTTTGCCTTCTGCCAAAACGGGCAGATGGGGCTCGTCAGCCTGGGAAGGCGTCCATCTAGGAGAGGGAAAACTCTGATTTAAAACCTCCACTGCCTTGTGGCATTATCCAGTCATGGAAAAGATTCCAGAAGTAAACCTCAAGAAAATCCGGAGTCGGAGCCCCTAAGGCAGTTCGTCGTTGTCCACAACCCCGCTCTGGCAGCTCCTGCGACGGCGCTGGTGCCAAACTGTAACGGCCCTGCTGTTCCTTTGGATTGATCAGTGACGTGGAGAGGGGGGGACGTGCTGCATGGGCAACAGCCTGTCCTCCATATGACCGCCCGGGCTTGCATCCGACTACACATCACCTGCAAACCTACACCTACAACCTGGAGAGGACACTCCAGCTTCACCTGCGGCGTCGACACAACACGGGGTGCAACAGGTACTAATTATAAGTTATCGCTAGATTGGCATAAAGCGAGGCGCCAGGGGTTGCTCCCGACGGTGGGATTTTTGGATCTCACTGGACAGCTACCGCCCGCCTCAAGCTGGGCAGCCCCCAGCCAATAAGGTGCTATCCCGCCATGGTCTGCTATCCCCACAGGGTGCACGGGGATTAGGAACCATCCGAACAGCAGATCGCAACCTTCGCACCTACCAACAAAAGAACACATCAAAAGAGACCAGCTCTAAAACTGGGAACTTGGAATGTCCGGACAATGATGACCGGCCTCTCTGAAAACCTACAGGACATCAGCGATTGCAGGAAAACAGCTGTCATAAACGACGAGCTCAAGAGACTCAACATAGACATAGGCACCCTTCAGGAAACAAGGCTGGCAGACTATGCACACTGAAGGAGAAGGAGTACACGTTTTACTGGCAGGGGAAGGAATCTGACAAGCCCAGAGAGCACGGAGTAGGCTTCGCAGTAAGGAACAGCCTGCTGAACACAGTGGAACCAGGCAGTAATAGCTCAGAGCGACTCCTGACTCTACACCTCAACACCACCGCAGGCCCAGTCACCCTTGTCAGCGTGTATGCCTAGACTGTCCTCCACATCAGACACAAAGGACGAGTTCTATGAGAACCTCGCATCCATCATCAGCAGCATCTCCAGCAAGGAAGAACGTGTTCTCCTGGGCAACTTCAACGCCAGAGTGGGCGCAGACCACGAATCGTGGTCTTCCTGCCTTGGGCAGTTTGGTGTGGGGAAAATGAATAATAATGGACAACGACTGCTTGAGCTGTGCACTTACCATGACCTGTGGTTCGCCAACTCGTACTTCCAGACAAAGCCCCAGCACAAGGTTTCCTGGAGACACCCACGCTCAAAGCATTAACATCAACTTGATCTGATCCTAGTCAGACGTGCCGCCATCAAGAACGTTCTCCACGCACGCTCCTACCAAAGTGCGGACTGCGACACAGACCGCTCCTCGGTGTGTTGCAAGATCAGGCTGCAGCCAAAGAGGTTTTACCGTACCAAGAAGCAGGGGAACCCCCACATAAGATGCCCCGTCCAGATCTCGTGCAACAGTTTGCAGAGGCTTTTGAGAAAGAACTTGGCACCTCGTGTCCTGGAGTCTCTGCAACAGAGAATTGGGATATTCTGCGGGACACCATGGCTAGCTTTTGGAAGAAGACCTCGAAGACGCACGACTGGTTTGAGGACAAGTTGACTGAGATGACTCCCATCATCTAAGCCAAGCGTGCCACCGTAACCGAGTACAAGCGGTCAGCTAACGAGAAGAACCTGCAGATTCTCAGGGCTGCCCAGGAGCAAGGTTCAGCAGACTGCCAGGCGTTGTGCCAATGACTATTGGACACAGCTGAGGTCATCCAGGCGGCCGCCATAACAGGGAACATCAGGGGCATGTACGATGCCATTAAGAAGGCACTAGGCCAGTCCAGAGCAAGACAGCCCCCCTCATAACCTCCACTGGGGAAGTAATCACAGACAAATGCCAGCAGATGAAGAGATGGGTGGAACACTACTTCCGACCTCTACTCGAGAGAGAACACTGTGTCCCCCTCAGCCCTTGATGCCATCGAGTGCCTGCCAACCATGGATGAGTTGGACGCAGAGCCGAAGGTAGAAGAGCTCAGCAAGGCCATTGACAGCGACTGCAACAACTAGAGGCATCTCCCTCCTCAACATCGTCGGCAACGTCTTTGCTCGGGTCATCTTGATCCGCCTGCAGCTGGCAGTTCGTGTCTACCCAGAGTCACATAGCGGTTTCTGAGCTGGAAGGTCAACAGTAGACATGGTCTTCTCCCTTCGCCAGCTCCAGGAGAAGTGCAGAGAACAGCGGATTCTCCTGTATGTTGCTTTCATTGACCTCACCAAGACGTTCGACCTCGTCAGCAGAGATGGTCTATTTAAGGCTCTGCCAAAGATCGGCTGCCCACCAAAACTGGAGAGCATGATAGAATCCTTACACATCAACACGAAGGGGACAGTGCAGTTCAATGGCAGCTTCTCTGAGCCCTTCAACATCGGCAGTGGCGTCAAACAAGGCTGCCTCCTCGCTCCTACACTCTTTCGGATTTTCTTCGCTCTGCTCCTGAAACATGCCAAACATGCATTGCAACAGAGGGGATCTACCTGCGTACTAGATCAGATGGCAGGCTCTTCAACCTCACCGGCCTCCGAGCAAAGACAAAAGTACGTGAAGCTCTCATCAGAGATATGTTGTTTGCCGACGACGCTGCAGTTGTGTCCCACACCCAGCAGGAACTACAGTCACTGATGGACTGCTTCTATCGGGCATGCGAGGACTTCGGGCTGACCATCAGCCTGAAGAAGACGAACGTCTTGGGGCAGGATAGAGAGGCGCCGCCTGTCATCACCATCGACGACTACGAACTTGATGCCGTCCATCAGTTCACATACCTCAACTCCACCATCACTGACAAACTCTCCTTAGACACAGAGATTGATAAGAGGATTGGGAAGGCAGCTACAGTGTGGACCAACCCAAAGCTGGCAGTGAAGACAAAGATAGCAGTCTACAACGCCCATGTCATCAGCACGCTGCTGTATGGCAGTGATACATGGACTACATATGCCAGGCAGGAGAGATGACTCAACACCTTCCACCTGAGAAGCATCCGCCGTATCCTGGGCATAACCTGGCAAGACAAAGTGTCCAACGCCGAGATCCTGTCACGCACTGGCCTTCCCAGTATGTACACTCTACTCAGGCAGCGCGGACTCCAGTGGCTGGGCCATGTCCACCGCATGGAAGATGGCCGTATTCCAAAAGACATCCTCTATGGAGAGCTGACATCTGAGAGAACCATCGGCCACCCCCAGCTACGTTACAAGGATGTCTGTAAGAGAGATATGAAGGCGCTAGACATCGATGTGGAGTCCTGGGAGAACCTTGCAGCTGACCGCACGAGGTGGAGAGGTACCCTGAACCAACATCTCAAAACGGGGGAAGAGAAACTGTTGAACGCAGCGGCAGACAAGCGGGCACGTAAAGAGGAGCGCAGCAACTTCAACAAACCAGAGACCACACACAAATGTGACCTTTGCGACAGAGACTGTCACTCCCGCATTGGTAACTTCAGCCACAAGTGACACTGCTCTAGCCGAGGTTTGGAGCAAGCAGCCAACAACTAGGATGCATCACCCATGGTCAGTCATGACCGAGGGGGGCCTACGAATTGCCTTCTGCCATCCTGCCAACCTGCTAGCCATACTAGTATCTGCCCTTTGATATCATGATTCGACCGCCGGCTTGCGGCCTACACCATCTTGAAGCCACAGTCTCCGATGGGGAAGCACCGATTCAGGACTTGCCTGGACTTACCTTGTCTGCACATCTGGACGCCCGCAGCGGTGACTCCGGAGGGTTGTGGTCCCGACCACGGGGGGAAATGGAGGAGGACTGACCAAATTTTGTGCCTTCCACCATAGTGATGAATGCTGTGGTGGATGTTTGTGTTAAATTTTTATTGTGTGTTCTTTTTTTTATTGTACCGCTGCTGGCAAATTCATTTCACTGCACGGTATGTGCAAGTGACGAATAAAACTTAACTTGACTTGACTTGACTTGACATGGGCTCTGATCTTCCTTAGCAGCTGCACATGTGGCTCTTTATCATAGGCTTTCTGAAAATCTAGATAAACAACACTGACTCTCCTTTGTCTGTCCTGCTATTTACTTCAAAGAATTCCAGTTGATTCGTCAGGCAAGATCTCCCCTTCACAAAACCATGTTGACCGGCCTATTTTATCATGAACCTCATCCTTTATAATGGACTCTAAAATCTTACCAAGCACTGAAGTCAGGCTAACCAGCCAGTCGTTTCCACTATTCTGCTTTGCTCCCTTCTTGTCCAGCTGGGTAATATTGGCAATTTTCCAATCATCTGGAACCACTCCTGATTATAGTGATTCTTGAAATATCACTCTTATTGCCTCCACAATCTCTAAAGCCATCTCTTTCCGAACCCTAGGGTGCAGTCTATCCACCACGTGACTTATCCACCTTTAGCCCTTTCAGCTTCCCAAGCACCTTCTCCTTAGTTTCCACAGTCTTCCACGGTGAAGACCGACGGAAAAAAATTATTCAACTTCTCTGCCATTTATTTATTCCCCATTATCACTTCTCCTGCATCATTTTCCCGTGGTCAAACATCCACTCTAGTCTTACTCTTTACATAACTGAAGAAACTTGCTATCCTCTTTTATATTATTGGCTGGCATACCTTTGTATTTCAACTTTTCTCCCTGAATTGCCTTTTTAGTTACCTTCTGTTGTTCTTTAAAAGCTTCCGAATCCTCTGGCTTCCCACTAATCTTTGCAATGTTATATGCCTTCTCTTTTAGTTTTATATACTATCCTTGACTTCCCTTGTCAGCCACGGTCGCCTTATTCTCTCCTTAGAATCTTTCTTCCTCTTTGGAACAAAAAGATCCTGCATCTTCTGAATTATTGCCAGAAATTCCCAACATTGCTGTTCAACTGTCATTCCTGCTAGTGTCCCTTTCCAGTCAACTTTGGCCAGCTTCTCCCTTGTGCCTCTGTAGTCCCTTTTGCTCAGCTGTAAGACCAACACATCCAATTTCATCTTCTCCCTCCCAAATTGCAGGTTAAATCTTATCAGATTGTGGTCGCTACCTCCTAGTGGGTCCTTTACCTTGAGTTCCCTTATCCAACACTACACAACACTAAATCTGAAATTGCATTTTCCCTGGTAGGCTCCACTAAAAGCTGCTCTAAGAAACTATCTCAGAGGCATTCTTCAAATTCCCGTACCAACCTGATTTTTCCAGTTTATCTGCATATTGAAATCTCCCATGACCACGGTAATATTGCCTTTCTTACATGCTGATTGTATCTCCTGATGTAACTTGTACTCTATTTCCTGATTTAGGGGGCCTGTGAATAACTTCCATTAGGGACTTTTTACCCTTGCAATTCTTAACTCTACCCACAACGACTCTACATCTTCTGATCCTATGCCACCCCTTGCTAAGGACCAAATTTCATTCCTTACCAGCAGAGCTACGCCACCCCATCTGCCCACCTGTCTGTCTTTCCAATAGGACGTTAAATCTTGAATATTCCGTTCCCGGCTCCGATCCTCTTGCAGCCATGTCTCTGTAATACCCACATCATACCTACCAATTTCTAACTGTGCTACACAGCTCATCCACATTGTTTCTTATACTATGTGCATTTAAATACAAAACCTTTAATTCGGTATTCACCTCCACTCATCTCACACCGGTCCCTATTTTACCCAACCTTACTCTCTTATCCCTTCTTAAAACTTTCCATCCTATTACTGCTGGAGACTTCTGTAACTTTTCCTGCACTCTCCCTTTAATGCCACATTTACACTTCCAATTTGTTGACCCCCCCACTATTTAGTCTAAAGATCTATCTACGGCCCTAGTTATACGGTTTGCCAGGAGTATGGTCCCAGCCGGGTTCAAGTAGAGTCCGTCCCATTGGAACAGTTCCCTCTTTCCCAATACTGGTGTCAGTATCCCACTTCTTCCACACCAGTCCTATTCAGTTCTATCCTGACTATTTCTCTGCTTCTCCAGTCCCTTCCCAACTACATCAGGCACACTTTGCTAAATTCCAAGAGGAAGAGTGTTTCTAATGTGGTGGACACTTGTTTCACAAAAAAAACGTACTAAACTATTAAACATGAAAGCTTACAAAATATTTTAACTCCCATGATTATTTTGTATTGGGTAATGCCATTACTTTTTCTAAAAATCAGGTGGAAGCTAAGGAAGAGTTACTTCAAAACTTGTCCCAGTTCAATGAACTCAAACAAAAATATTGCATAGGGTGCATAAAATGTACAACTTTAAAAAAACTGTGGAGTTTAATCATCTTTATATATAGTATGATAGAGAAAAAAAGCAAATAATTATAAGAGAATGAATCTACCCTAAAATTGTATAAACCCCAAGATTTGTTATTTTTCTTTCAGAATCCTCAGCCAAGGCCCAGAGGTCCCTGCGGTGAAAGGATCCCCAGAAAACTTAACGTTCAAAGAACGTCAACGTCTTTTCTCACATGGACAAGATATTTCCCACAAAGTAAAGGCATCACGAAAATTGATGGAACTAGAAAATGAGCTGAACACAAAATAAAATTAACGCCTTAACTCGGTTGCAAGCTCATTACAAAATGTTTCTAGTTTGTACAGCGTGTTTAAATCTTATAGACTATTAGAACTGTAAAATAGGATGTAGGAAATTAAATTTCCACTGAGTTGCATACCTAAGAATATTATTTAGCTAAACAATTTGAGCACTGTTAATTTTTTCTAATGAAATTAAATGAAGGTAATCACTTTAACGAAGTCGGGGTTCCGAATTTTCTAGCATACAGAGTACACTATACTTGGAGACAGTGTGATAGTGAAGCTAAAGTGGTGTATTTCAAAATTGCTAACTAGTAACTTAGAAGCTTCTAAAATGTATTGAACGAGTTCTTGCTTATCCAGCAGCTGGTGCCTCAATTGTTTCAGCTATGCATTAGGTGGCTAATCAATGGGAAGTGTGGTCCTCATTCTACTTCTTTAAAAAAAGCTTTCTTTGTGCATTTTAATTTTTTTAAAGTTCTGATTCCAACTAAAATTTCCTCAGCTAAGTGTTCTGATCTGGACTTTAGTTATTGAACGGTTTTCTGTATAATATTGTGGTCTATAATTGTATTTAGGGATAAATGAACACTTCACAACATAGAGTAGACTTCCACTGCCTTAGGAAAGGAATCACTTTATACAATATGTATGATAATTAAATTGTCTTGTCAGATTGGAGTGTACATATTTTTTTTACATATTGAACTGTTTCATATGTGAAACAGTAGAGTGCTGTATCATTTCAACTGTGTAACAAGAAGCAGCAGATAAAGTAAATGGGAGTAAACCCCCCTCATGAAGGAAAACCTTGGAGCTTGTAGAAAAGTGCACAAATGTGTAGGTAATTCAGCATCTTGAATATCAACAGCTTGGTACAAACAATGAAACAAATTACTGTCATTTATAAATGAAAAATAAACTACTGTGGTTTCAGTGCTGCTGGTGATATTCAGAACTGATCTGGGAGGATAACTGGTATATTTCAATTAACTTTAAGGATTCTGTTGGGTTTACAGAGTTCTTTGTGTGGTCACCTAGAGTGTTATTAAACTGTTTACTGAGCATCAAAACTGCTGTAGTATCATATTTCTACTGTATTTCACTTGCAACCTATTTTTAATAAATTACTTTGTATGTATTCAGAAGCTGTACCATTTTATTTGCACCTCTAGTATTTAAATACAATCAGGAAATGTTGGAACCAGTCGGCAAGTCAGGCAGCATCTATGGACAGAGAAACGCAATTAATGTTTCAGGTTTAAGATCTTTATCAGATTTGGAAATAAAAACAGGTGCCAATAAGGAGAGGCAGGAATATGTAACTCTAGGGCGTGAATAGTGTTGCAATGGAGATATCATCCAGTTCATGGGCTAAAGAGACATAATTAATGGGTCTTTTTCAGAATGGCAGGCAGTGACTAGTGGGGTGCCTCAAGGCTCGGTGCTGGGACCCCAGTTGTTTACAACATGTATTAACGATTTAGACAAGGGAATTAAATGTTACATCTCTAAATTTGTGAATGACACAAAGCTGGGTGGCAGTGTGAGCCGCGAGGAGGATGCTTTGAGGCTGCAGGGTGACTTGGATAGGTTGGATGAGTGGGCAGAAGCATGGCAAATGCAGTATAATGTGGATAAATGTGAGGTTATCCACTGGTGGCAAGAACAGGAAGACAGATTATTATCTGAATGGTGTCAGATTAGGAGAAGGGGAGGTGCAACGAGACCTGGGTGTGCTTGTACATCAGTCACTGAAAGTAAGCATGCAAGTACAGCAGGCAGTGAAGAAATGTTGGCCTGCGAGAGGATTTGATTTTAGGAGCAAAGAGGTCCTACTACAGTTGCACAGGGCCCTGGTGAGATTGCACCTGGAGTATTATGTGCAATTGGTCTCCTAATTTGAAGAAGACATTATTGCCATTGGTTCACCAGGTTTAATTCCCGGAATGGCGGGAATCACATATGATGAAATAATGGGTCGACTGGGCTTGTATTCGCTGGAATTTAGAAGGATGAGAGGAAACTTATAGAAACATAAAATTCTTAGAGGGTTAGACAGGGTAGAAGCAGGAAAAATGTTCCCGATGTTGGGGGAGTCCAGAATCAGGGGTCACAGTTTAAGAATAAGGTGTAGACCATTTAGGACTGAGATGAGGAAAAACTTTTTCACCCAGATTGTGAATCTGAGGAATTCTCAGTGGAGGCCAATTCACTGGATTTAGGTTTAGGTTTAGCTCCGGGCTAAGAGTTAGGTTTAGCTAAGGTTAAGCTAAGGGAATCAAGGGATATGGGGGGAAAGTCAGAACGGGGTACTGATTTTGGATGATCTGCCATGATCATATTGAATGATTCAAAGGGCCGAATGGCCTACTGCACCTATTTTCTATAAACTGCAGATGATGGAACTTGAGCAAAAAAAAGTACTGGATGAATTCGGCAGGTCAGACAGCATCTGCAGAGGGAACAGACAGATGATATTTCAGGTTGGGGCCCCATCAGACCGATTAGGAAAGACACATGACTAGAAAGGAGTCTGGGTTGTTAGATGGTCGGAGAGTAGCAAGAATCACAAGAGGGGGAGCTGTGAAAGAGAGACACTTTATGGAAATTTTGCAGTAGAGTAGTAAAATGGAGATGCAAGAAACTGCAGATGCTTGAATCTTGAGTAGAAAACAAAGTACTGGAGAAACTGCGAGTCAGGCAGAGGAATGGACAGATGATATATTGGGTTTGGACCTTTCAGACTTCAGCTAAAGGGAATAGAGGGATAATACAAACTGTGAAATGGGGGTAAACAGACTTGCCAACTAGAAATGTATCCCAATTATAAAAAGATTATATAGAAAAGCATTGGAAGCTGACACAAAGAGATCCACCAGGCTGATTACAAAGAGATCCACCAGGCTGATTCCAGGGATGAGAGTACCAAGAGTGGCTGAAAGTTTGGGTCCATATTTATTTGGAATTTTGGAGAATGAGGGGGGAACATAACTCAGGTTGATACAAAATGCTGAAGTAACTCAGCAGGACAGGCAGCATCTCTGGTGAGAAAGAATGGATGACGTTTCGGGTAGAGACCCTTCTCAAACTAGAGTCAGGGAAAATGGCGGTATATCTCTGTCTTGGGTGGGGGAGGGATGGAGAGAAAGGTAATGCAGGGGTTACTTAAAGTTAGAGAAATCAAGATTCATACCACTGGGTTATAAGCTGCCCATGCGATATATCTTTCATTCATTTGTTCTATATCTCTACATCACTGTCTATACCTCTCGTTTCCCTTTCCCCACTGCCTCTCGTCTGAAGAAGTGTCTCGACCCAAAACATCACCCATTCCTTCCCTCGAGAGGCGCTGCCTGTCCTGCTGAGTTACTCAAGCATTTTGTGTCTAACTGGTTTAAACCAGCATCTTTCCTTCTGACATAACTGAGGTTGAGATCTATAAGATCCCCTGATAGAGAAGATGTTAAGATACTAGTGGGTGAGTCTCAAACAAGGGAGCCTAGTTACAAGAGGCAGAGCATTAAAATGGAGATGTGTAAAAATTTGCTACTAAATTTTATATATATATATATGTGTGGTGTGTATATATATATATCTATCTATCTATCTCTATCTATCTTCTATCTGTCTATTATATAAAACTATTATATAAAACTCTCTGGCTGTCATCCGTCTGTACGTCCAACGTTCTGCTTGACTTGTGCCACGCAGCCCTTTGATACCGCCCACGCGGCGCGCGGAAACGCCGATATTTTTTACCGTTTCTAAAGAGATTACGTTTATCTTTACGAATAGACAATCCTGATTTTACTTCGGAGTCACGTGAGTGACTACGTGAAGAACCCCGCCAGTGCGCCTGCGCGTCATTACGTCAGACGCCTTGACGCAAACGGACGTGAGGAGCAGAGCTCCTCGAGTGGATTTGTAGTTTTTCAACTACAAGGTAAGTAAAAACTTTTTTCAGGTTTTCCAGGTCCGTTTACTGTGGGTCTATGGGATTTTTTCCACAGATGCCATGGAAAAAACGGACAGGGGGAAGAGGCGAGCGACACAGCCGACAGAAGTCGGGAAAGTCGGGAGTCTGCGGTTAGAGAACAACCGCCTCTAAACCCCGGTACAGTCGCCAGCGGTGAGCATAGCGACTGTGGACCTGGGGCTGGTGAAAACACAGTCAGCGCCTGTCGGGCAAAAGACGAAGTTTAAATCCCAACGGCCCACGGAGGGAGTCCCAGGCAATGGAAGTAGCTCCAGGGCTAGATACTGCTTTCGAGCGTATTGCCCAAATAGAAAGCCTTTTACATAGGCTGTTGGAGCAAAGTTCACTCAGGGAGGAGTGTACTGAAAGCAAGCTGCTGGAAACAGCTCAAACAGCTCCTGGTACAGGGCTAGATACTGCTTTCGAGCATATTGCCCAAATAGAAAGCCTTTTTCAT
>CM075978.1:120909083-120958530 GCA_038087875.1 Malacoraja senta | reverse complement strand
TCCCCTCTCCTCCCCATCCCTCTCACCCACCCTGATCTCCTCTCCCTCCCCAATCTCTCCCCTTTCCTCTTCCCCCTCTCCCCTCCCTCTCTCCTCTTCTCTCCCCACCCCGTCTCCCTCTCCCCTCTTCTCTCCCCACCCCGTCTTCCTCTCCCCCCCCTCCCCCCCTCCCCCGAGTGTGTTTGGGGGTGGTTAGTGTGTGTTTGGGGGGTGGTTAGTGTGAGTGTGATGCCGCAGCCCCCCCCCCCCCGCAAACGCGCGTTGGGAAAACAGCCCGCCAACAGTCTCTCTGTCTTTAAGACGGAACTGCAGATGCTGGAAAATCGAAGGTACACAAAAAAACCCTGTATATCATCAGCGGGTTCAGCAGCATCTATGGATCAAAGAAAATATGCAACGTTTCGGTAGAAAACCATTCTGAGGATGGGCTTCGACCCAAAGCGTTGCCTATTTCCTTCGCTCCATAGATGCTGCTGCACCCGGTGTTTCTCCAGCTTTTTTTTGTGTACCAGTCTCTCTGTCTCTCCCCTCTCTCTCTCTCTCTCTCTCACTCTGCCCTTCTCTCTTCACAGCCCGCGGCTCGACTCATGCACGCACGCTCCAACCCCCCCCCTTCACCTCTCTCCCCATCCTCTCTTTCCTCTCTCCACCCCTCTCCTCTCTTCACCTTCCTCTCCACCCTCCCTCCCCCTCTCCTCTTCTCTCCCCACCCCGTCTCCCTCTCCCCTCTTCTCTCCCCACCCCGTCTTCCTCTGCCCTCTTCTCTCCCCACCCCGTCTTCCTCTCCCCCCCTCACCCCATCCCCCGAGTGTGTTTGGGGGTGGTTGGTGTGAGTTTGGGGGGTGGTTAGTGTGAGTGTGATGCCGCAGCCCACCCCCCCCCCTCCCGCAAACGCGCGTTGGGAAAACAGCCCGCCAACAGTCTCTCTGTCTTTAAGACGGAACTGCAGATGCTGGAAAATCGAAGGTACACAAAAAAAACTGTATATCATCAGCGGGTGCAGCAGCATCTATGGATCGAAGGAAATAGGCAACGTTTCGGTAGAAAACCAGTCTGAGGATGGGCTTCGGCCCAAAGCGTTGCCTATTTCCTTCGCACAATAGATGCTGCTGCACCCGCTGTGTTTCTCAAGCTTTTCTTTGTGTACCAGTCTCTCTGTCTCTCCCCTCTCTCTCTTTCTCTCTCTCTCTCTCTCTCTCTCTCTCTGCCCTTCTCTCTTCACAGCCCGCGACTCAACTCATGCACGCCCGCTCCAACCCCCCCCCCGCTTCACCTCTCTCCCCATCCTCTTTCCTCTCTCCACCCCTCTCTCCCCCTTCCTCTCCACCCTCCTCCTCCCCCTCTTCAATTTTTTTTTTCTAACATTAAATTTTCCCTCTGCCCCAACACCTCTCGACGCATCTGAGATGTGAGGGCTATTCGTCAGTGGATAGGGTGGAGATGGGATAAAAGAAGCAAATTAAAAAATTAAAATAATATCAAGGGGTGATGAGTGTGTGTGTTTGTGGGTGCCGGATTCCGTGCTTTGGAGGAAAGGGGGTGATCAGTGTGACGCACCACTCCCCCCCACCCGCAAAAGCACGTTCGGTGTCCAGACCCAACGGGTCTGCACTTGGCCTGGTTATACTATAAAACTCTGTGGCTGTCGTACGTCTGTACGTCCAACGTTCTGCTTGACTTGTGCCACGCAGCCCTTTGATACCGCCCTACGCCCACGCAGCACGCGGAAACGCCGATATTTTTTACCGTTTCTAAAGAGATTACGTTTATCTTTACGAATAGATAATCCTGATTAAATTTGGTCGTTTTTATGTACACTTTTTAAAATAAAATACTTCTCCCCCCCCACCCCCAAACATTTCAAAATGTTAAAAAAAAACAGCTCAGCCATAGAATGTTAGTAAAGATTCCATTGTGTCATGTCACAATGCCCGATGCTAACAGATGTCCAATCGGAATGGATTCATTTACATATGCCTTGGCAGCAGCCCCAGCCCCTCCCCCCAACCCCACAGCCTGTGTCGAAGGGCGTCGCCACGTGTGTGGGGGTGATAGGGAATGGGGAAATTTCAAAATGTTTAAAAAAACAGCTCTCAGCAATAGAATGTTAATGAAGGTTCCGTTTTGTGATGTCACAATGCCCAATGCTCAAATATGTCCAATCGAAATGGACCAATTTACATATGCCTTTGCAGCAGCCACAGCCCCTCCCCCCACCCCCGCAGCCTGTGTCGATGGGCGTCGTCACATGTGTGGCAATAGAGAAAGAGGATTGGGGGTGATAGGGAATGGGAAACAGATGGACTGTCCCTACCCCTCCTACCTCAACTCTCCCTCCCCACTATTCCCCCTCTCTCCTCTCCCCCTCCCTCCCCTCCCACCCTCTCTCTTCCCCCTCCACCACCCCTCTTCACCCCCATCTCCCCCCCACCCCCTTCCCCTCTCTCTTGCACCACTCCCCGCTACCCCTCTGCCCCTCACTCCCCACTCTTCCCCTCTCCCTCCCCACCTCTCTCCCTCTCTTCCCCCCTACTCCTCTCCTCTTCCCCTCATCCCCTCCCCCCCTCTCCCCCCTTCCTGCCCTCCCTGCTCTCCTCCCACTCCCCACTCCCCTTCCCCTAACTCAGCGGGTGCAGCAGCATCTTTGGATCGAAGGAAATAGGCAATGTTTCATAACAAAACACGTCTAAAGATGGGTTTCGGCCACAAACATTGGCTATTTCCTTCGCTCCATAGATGCTGCTGCACCCGCTGAGTTTCACCAGCTTTTTTTGGTGTACCAGTCTCTCTGTCTGTCCCCTCTCTCTCTCTCTCTGCCCTTCTCTTCACAGCCCGCAGCTCAACTCATGAACACCCGCTCAAAACCCCCCCCTTCACCTATCTCCAACATCCTCTCCTTGCTCTCTCCACACCCTCCTCTCTCTGCCCCTTCCTCTCCCCCCTTCCTCTCTCCCCCTTCCTCTCCCCCTTCCTCTCCCCCTTCCTCTCTACCCTCCTCCTCCCCCTCTTCAAATTTTTGTAATTCTAACATTAAATTTTCTCTCTCTGCCCCCCCCCCCCTCTAGACGCACCTGAGTGGTGAGGGTTATTCGTCAGTGGATAGGGTGGAGATGGGATAAAAGAAGCAAATTAAAGAATTAAGATAATATCAAGGGTTGTGATGAGTGTGTGTGTTTGTGGGTGCCAGATTCCCACCCCGCAACCGTGCTTTGGAGGAAAGGGGGTGGTTAGTGTGACGCCACGGCACCCCACCCCCCCCCACCCACAAACGCACTTTCGGTGTCCACACCCAACGGGTCTGCACTTGGTCTAGTATACTTTTAAAACTCTGTGTGTGTGAGGCAGGCGCACTTTCCACCACCCTCCCCCCTCCCCCCGGGGGCCACCTCATCGCATGCCCCGCGCGACAATAACGCCTACTGCCGCCCGGCTCCCACGTTCCCCCCCCCTCCCCGGCCCGGCTCTGTCGGCTCTCCTCCACTCCCCCCCCACCGGCCCGGCTCTGTCACACTGGCGGAAGCCACAGATCGGCTGGTCCCCCCGCAGTTTTCACCGTCCTCACATCGCTCCGTGCATTGCTCGCGGCCCGCAGGCTCACTCGGGACCACGCCCGCCCGCCCACTCCACCCTCCTCGGGGTCTGAAGAGTTCGGGAATCGGTCCTCTGTGACGACCCGGAGATAACCGGCTGGCTCCGGGGGTACAGAGAGGATGAGCCGAGGATGCGAGGCCAATGAGCTGAGGCTGACTCTGAGGCCGATGGCTGCTGGGTGGCCCTACCCCTCTCCTCCCTCCCTTCTTTCCCCCTCCTCCCCCCTCCCCCTCCCTTCTATCCCCTTCCTGCCTCTCCCCTCTCTTCTACCCCCCTTTCTCTCTCTCCCCCTTCTCTCTCTCCCTCTCTCTCGAAAACCAGACACAAAAACGCGGAGATTTTTACAATTTCGGTAGGGATTTAACTTACGATTTCATAAATGCACTCCTCTCTAGATTTGGTCAATTATTTCCCCAGATTTTGAATTAAATTGTTCACAAAACATCATAAAAATTAAAAATCAAACTGCTGCATGAGTCAGTGCCACCTCACAGATGTCCAATCACAATGGATCTCATTTACATATATGACATCACAATGGGACAGGGGTGGGAGATCTCACCCCCTCCTCCCTTCCACCCCCGTGCCTTTCCCCCACTCCCCCCTTCTCTCTTCCCCCCTTCCTCTCCCTCTCTCCCCTTTCTCTCTCTCTCCCTCCACTCTCTCTCCACCTGCACCTCTCCCCTCCCCCTCTCCCCTCTTCTCCCCCACCCCCTCCTCTCACCTCCCCCTCTTCCCCTCCTCTCCCCTACCCCCACCCTTCTCTACTCCCCTCACCCACCCTTCCTCCCCCTCCTCCCTCTACCACCCCCTTCCCCCTACCCCTGTCTCCCCCTTCACCCTCCCCGCTCTCCCCCCCGCCCCCATCCTCATCCCCCTCTCCCTCCCCCCTCCACTATCCTCCTCACTCTCCCCATCTCCCCCTCCCCACTCTCCCATCTCCCCCTCCCCACTCTCTCCCCTCCTCCCCCCCCTCACCCTCTCCTCCTCCCCTCCACCCCCTCTCCCTCTGTCTCGCCCTTCTGTCTCTGCCCCTCTCTCTGTCTCTCCCGATTCTCTGCCCTCACTCTCTAACCCCCCCTCTCTAGACGCGCCCGCGAGTTGGGGGCTATGCGTCAGTGGATAGTGCAGTTATGGGGTAAAAGGAGCAAATTAATAATATTAATATATCAAGGGGGGTAGTTAGCGTGTGTGCGGGGTGGTAATTAATGTGTGTGACGCTGCATGCTGCCCCCCCCTGCCCCCCCGCAACCGCACGTTGGGGGAACAGACCCAACGGGTCTGCACTTGGTCTAGTATATAATTAAAAGTTTAATCTTGACCACTTTCTGTTTGCGCTTTATAGCTTTGTGCTGAGTCCCCCTCCGTTCATCAGGTGCCGAGGATTTTTCCCATCGATGAAAAATAAGTTATTAGTGTGTACAAAATGTTGAGATTCTCTCTCCTGTCAATCATGCCATGAAGGCCACGCCCCTTCTGGTGGGAGGGGGGGGGCTATAAAACCCGGAAGTGTGGGCATGGCTCAGTCTCTGCAAGATGGGGGAGGGAGAGATCTTTAGTGGCCTTGCACCCTTCTTGAAGTAGTATGAAACCACTTGAATTTGGTGGCCTTGCACCCTGCTTCAAATGGAATTTCAAGGAATAGCCGTGAGTCAACTGCCAGCCCACCAGCCGTGAGTGCATGAGCTGCCAGCACAACAGGCTTGAGTGACTGAGCCGCCAGCCCAAGAATCCATTCGGTCCACAATGTCCATAGTAGCCCTCTGGAAACCAGTCCCTTCAGCACACAACACCCATACGAGCGCTCCAGAAAGCCCTCCCCCCCCACCCCCCTTACTGGCCATCAATATTGGAATTGGTGGAGAGGTGGAATATTGCATGTTGGCCTTTATAACAAGAGGAATGGAATATAGGAGCAAAGAGGTCCTTCTGCTGTCGTACAGTCCTAGTGAGACTACACCTGGAGTATTGTGTGCAGTTTTGGTCCCCTAATTTGAGGCAGGACATTCTTGCTATTGAGGGAGTGCAGCATAGGTTTACAAGGTTAATTCCCGGGATGGCGTGACTGTCATATGCTGAGAGAATGGAGCAGCTGGGCTTGTACACTCTGGAGTTTGGAAGGATGAAAGGGGATCTCATTGAAACATATAAGATTGTTAAGGGTTTGACACGCTGGAGGCAGGAAACATGTTCCCGATGTTGGGGGAGTCCAGAACCAGGGGCCACAGTTTAAGAATAAGGAGTAAGCCATTTAGAACGGAGACAAGGAAACACTTTTTCTCAGAGAGAGTTGTGAGTCTGTGGAATTCTCTGCCTCAGAGGGCGGTGGAGGTAGGTTCTCTGGATGCTTTCAAGAGAGAGCTAGATAGGGATCTTAAAAATAGCGGAGTCAGGGGATATGGGGAGAAGGCAGGAACGGGGTACCGATGGGGATGATCAGCGATGATCACACTGAATGGCGGTGCTGGCTCGAAGGGCCAAATGGCCTACTCTTGCACATATTGTCTATTGTGTTGGGGGACCAGTCCTCCTGTGTGATGCTGGGACCCAACGGGTCCCACTTAGTCTAGTATATCTATATTACTAAAAGTCTGATCTTGACCACTTCATGTTCTCTATATTGATTTTAGAAAAAACGCTGTCACTTACGGCTGTGATTTTTGGCCATCTTACTCAGAGTCCCCCTCCGCTGCGCAGGACAAGACGATGTTTCCCATCGATGAAAAATAAGAGTTATTAGTGTTTAAAAAATGTTGAGATTCCCTCTCCTGAAGGCCACGCCCCTTCCAGAGGGACTATAAAACCCGGAAGTGTTGAGTGCCTCAGTCGGTCTCTGCAAGATGGGGGAGCGAGAGGGTCACGTCTCTCAGTCTGAGCTGTGAATAACAGTGAACACATTTCTACTATACTGTGAGTGGTTTTACTGACCTGTCAGTGCCCTTAATGTGGTTTGAAAATATTGTTTGGAAATGCTAAAGCTGTGTTGCCTTTTGTTTGGAAATGCGAAAGCTGTGTTGCCTTTGGTTTGGAAATGCTAAAGCTGTGTTGCCTTTGGTTTGGAAATGCTAAAGCTGTGTTGCCTTTGGTTTGGAAATGCTAAAACCTTGCCTAATTAAAGCTGCCTTGCCTAATTAAAGTTGCCTTGCCTAATTAAAGTTGCCTTGCCTTCTATATAATTAAAAGTATAATGAAACATATAAGATTATTAAGAGCCTGGACACGCTGGAGGCAGGAAACATGTTCCCGATGTTGGGGGAGTCCAGAACCAGGGGCCACAGTTTAAGAATAAGGGGTAAGCCATTTAGAACGGAGATAAGAAAACACTTTTTCACACAGAGAGTTGTGAGTCTGTGGAATTCTCTGCCACAGAGGGCGGGGGAGGCCGGTTCTCTGGATACTTTCAAGAGAGAGCTAGATAGGGCTCTTAAAGATAGCAGAGTCAGGGGATACTGGGAGAAGGCAGGAACGGGTTAATGATTGTGGATGATCAGCCATGAACACATTGAATGGCAGTGCTTGCTCGAAGGACGTATGGCCTACTCCTGCACCTATTGTCTAGAGACATGGCTGCAAGAGGAATTACAGAGACATGGCTGCTAGAGGACCAGGGCTGGGAATTGAATATTCAAGGGTATACGTCCTAGTGAAAAGATAGACAGGTGGGCAGAGGGGGTGGGGTAGCTCTGTTGGTGAGGAATGAAATTCAGTCCCTTGCGAGGGGTGACATAGAATCAGGAGATGTAGAGTCAGTATGGATAGAACTGAGGAATTGTTAGTGTAAAAAGACCCTAATGGGAGTTATCTACAGGCCCCCAAACAGTAGCCTGGATATGGTGTGCAAGTTGAATCAAGTTAAAATTGGCATGTCATAAAGGTGATGCTACGGTTGTTATGGGAAATTTCAACATGCAGGTAGACTGTGAAAATCAGGTTGGTACTGGACACCAAGAAAGTGAGTTTGTGGAGTGCCTCCGTGATGGATTCTTAGAGCAGCTTGTACTGGAGCCTACCAGGGAGAAGGCAATTCTGGATTTAGTGTTGTGTAATGAACCGGTTTTGATAAGGGAACTCGAGGTAAAGGAGCCATTAGGAGGTATTGACCATAATATGATACGTTTTAATCTACATTTTGAGAGGGAGAAAGGAAAATCGGAAGTGTCAGTATTACAATTGAACAAAGGGGACTATGGAGCCATGAGGGAGGAGCTGGCCAAAGTAGACTGGAAAAATACCCTAGCAGGGATGACAGTGGAACTGGCAGGTTTTCTGGGAATAATACAGAAGGTGCAGGATCAGTTCATTCCAAAGAGGAAGAAAGATTCCATGGGAAGTAAGGGGCAACCGTGGCTAACAAGGGAAGTCAGGGACAGTATAAAAATAAAAGAGAAGAAGTATAACATAGCAAAGATGAGTGGGAAGCCAGAGGATTGGGAAACTTTTAAAGAGCAACAGAAGATAACTAAAAAGGTAATACGGGGAGAAAAGATGAGATACGAAGGTAAGCTAGCCAAGAATACAAAGGAGGATAGTAAAAGCTTCTTTAGGTATGTGAAGAGGAAAAAATTTGTTAAGATCAAAGTTGGACCCTTGAAGACTGAAACAGGTGAATTCATTATGGGGAACAAGGAAATGGCAGACGAGTTAAACAGGTACTTTGGATCCGTTTTCACTGAGGAAGACACAAACATTCTCGTGGCCAGAGGATGTAGGCCGACGGAGGAACTGAAGGAAATTCACAATAGGCAGGAAATGATGTTTAGACTGATGGGACTGAAGGCTGATAAATCCCCAGGGCCTCATGGTCTGCATCCCAGCGTACTTAAGGAAGTGGCTCTAGAAATCATGGACGCATTGGTGATCATTTTCCAATGTTCTATAGATTCAGGGTCAGTTCCTGTGGATTTGAGTGTAGCTAATGTTATCCCACTTCTTAAGAAAGGGAGAGAGAAAACAGAATTATAGACCAGTTAGCCTGACATCGGTGGTGGGGAAGTTGCTGGAGTCAATTATAAAAGATGAAATAGCGGCACATTTGGATAGCAGGATCGGTCCGAGTCAGCATGGATTTCCGAAAGGGAAATCATGCTTGACTAATCTGGAATTTTTTGAGGATGTAATAAGGAAAATGTACAAGGGAGAGCCAGTGGATGCAGTGTACCTGGACTTTCAGAAAGCATTTGATAAGGTCCCACATAGATTAGTGGGAAAAATTAGAGCACATGGCATTGGGGATAGGGTACTGACATGGATAGAAAATTGGTTGGCAGACAGGAAACAAAGAGTAGGGATTAACGGGTCCCTTTCAGAATGGCAGGCAGTAACTAGTACGGTACTGCAAAGCTCGGTGCTGGGACTGCAGCTATTTACCATATACATTAATGATTTAGATGAAGGGATGAAAAGTAACATTAGCAAATTTGCAGATGACACAAAGCTGGGTGGCAGATTCATCCTCCTGGGCGAACTGTGAGGAGGATGCTACGTGGATGCAGTGACTTGGGCAGGTTGGGTAAGTGGACAGATGCATGGCAGATGCAGTTTAATGTGGATAAATGTGAGGTTATCCACTTTGGTGGCAAAAAGAGGAAGGTGTGGCGCCATCTGGTGGTTGGGCCACTGGTTAATCGAACCATCGTTCATCATCTGAAAAGAGGCACGTGACTGAGGGGCAGGGGTTAGATAGGAAGTAGAGGGTGTGCCCTGCTGCAGACACAAGCAGTTATTCTGGGCGCAGCAACACTGCTCTTGCTTTTGATTTCTTTTTTATTTTATAAAGCTTGTCATTGAGTTCACAAAGTCTGACTCCTTTATTGTGCTTTAAAGGCAGATTATTATCTGAATGGTGTCAAGTTGGGAAAAGTGGAAGTACAACGAGATCTGGGGGTCCTTGTTCATCAGTCACTGAAAGTAAGCATGCAGGTACAGCAGTGAAGAAAGCGAATGGCATGTTGGCCTTCATAACAAGAGTTGAGGATAGGAGCAAAGAGGTCCTTCTGCATTTGTACAGGGCCCTAGTGAGACCACACCTGGAGTATTGTGTGCAGTTTTGGTCTCCAAATTTGAGGAAGGATATTCTTGCTATTGAGGGAGTGCAGCGTAGGTTCACTAGGTTAATTCCCGGGATGACGGAACTATCATATGTTGATAGAATGTGTATACTCTGGAATTTAGAAGGATGAGAGGGTATCTTATTGAAACATATGAGATTATTAAGGGTTGTGAATCTGTGGAATTCTCTGCTGCAGAAGGCAGTGGAGGCCAATTCTCTGGATGCTTTCAAGAGAGAGTTAGATAGAGCTCTTAAAGATAGCGGAGTCAGGTGATATGGCGATAAGGCAGGAACAGGGTACTGATTATGGACGATCAGCCATGATCATATTGAATGGCGGTGCTGGCTCAAAGGACCAAATGGCCTACTCCTGCATCTATTGTCTATTGTTTATTGTCTATTGATTTCTCTAACTTCAAGTAGTCCTTGCTTTCCCTCTCTCTCCATCCCGTCCTCCGACCAGTCTTGCTGTCTCCAACATTTTATCTCTGTACCGCCCACTCCCCTGATATCAGCTGAAGGGTCTCGACCGGAAACGTCAACCATTCTCTCCAGAGATGCTGCCTGTCCATTCTGAGCTACTCCAGTATATTGTGCCTATCTTTGATTTAAACCAGCATCTGCAATTCTTTCCTACCCAATTGTATGATTTATCCAATGTAGAGGATACATTGTACATACCAAAATCCTGGGGCGCCGCGAGCGACCATGCGTCACTGCCTACGTCACCACGCACCATGCGCGCGTAACGCACACCTTACACTCGTAATGCGCACCATGCGCGCATCACGTGCGCGGCACAACGCGCGCGTCGTGACGCGTAAATGATGACGTGTAAATGACGCCCAAGTGGGACAGGCTCTTTAGATTCGGGGAAGTCCCACTGAATCACTGCCATCACCTGTTTCCATGGGAAGAGGTGAAAAACAGGTTTTGCATCTACTTCAGATGCATGGGAAATGCTGTTGGAAGGGAAGTGGTTGGTGGAGATGAAGGAGCAGTGCAGGGAATTGAAAATGGTACAGTTGCTTTGGAAAACTGAAAGGAAAAAGAACATTTCTGGTCTTGAAATCTTGGTGTTGCTGCAGAAATTGCAACGGATGACATGCTGATTGTCCTTTGCAAGACACTTCTCAATGCATATTGCAAATTTACGTTCATTTTTGCGAACTCGTGCAAGTTTCTTTTCATTTATCTTCCCCAAATGTTCTGTGTCACTTTCTACCAGATAATGGAATATGTTAGTCTTATTTAATGTATGGTTTTAATTATACGCTAGACCAAGTGTCACACGGGAGGCCTGGTCCCCCAACGCAACCCGCTCCCCCAACGCAATATTCCACCACTCACCCATAGCCTCCACGGGAGGCCTGGTCCCCGAACGCAACCCGTTCCCCAATGTAATATTCCACCACTCCCAGCCTCTCCCAGCACTGGACTTAAATAAAATTTCCAATTGCACTTCCCCTGCTTACCCCAGCACTTCCAATTCCCCTGGCCCTCCCCCTCCTGTGCAGCCAGGACCATGACTAAGTGTTCTATGATGGCAACATTGTTGCAAATGTCAGGGGACTGTGAGATCCCATTGTGACGTCATAGTTGCAACTGCCAGAGCAGACTGAGTTATTCTTCTCAAAGTTGGCTTTTTTAAACTTGTAAATATCTAGACCAACTGGGACCCGTTGGGTCCCTGTCATACGGGAGGCCTGGTCCCCCAACGCAACCCGTTCCCCAACGTAACCCGTTCCCCAACGCAATATTGCACCACTAACCCGTAGCCCCCATGGGAGGCATGGTACCCCAACTCAACCCGTTGCCAAACGTAAGATTCCAGCACTCCCCTAGCACTGGACATAAAAAAATTGCAATTGCACTTCCCCAATTGCAATACCAATTCACCCTCCCCCTCCTGTCCTGCCAGGAGCTGGAGTAAGTGTTGTATGATGGTAGTATTTTGTTGCAAATGTCGGGTAGAGGACTGTGATATCCCATTCAAGTGAAAAGTTGGTGGAAGCACAGAGTGTTCCTGTATTGCAACTTTGTATCGAAGTTTTTTGGAAGCTGGCAGGAAGGATTTTAAGGGGCAGAGGGAGGGCAGGGACAGAGTGAGGGCAGAGGCAGAGGGCATTTGCATTAAAAACCGAGAAATAAAGCATGGATTTTTCAGATATGGTGATTTTGGACTCCAGGGGGAAAATGTCTACCGGAATATGTAATTTTTTTAACTGTTAGCCGCCTTTTTTTCGCGAAGATGTGATTATACACAAACACACACACACAAATAAATATACAAGATCAGACTTTTAATAGTTACTAGACCAAGTGGGACCCGTTGGGTCCCTGTCACAAGGGAGGCCTGGTCCCCCAACGCAACCCATTCCCCAACGCAATTCCACCACTTACCCATAGCCCCCACGGGATGCCTGGTACCCCAATGCAACACGTTCCCCAAGGCAATATTCCACCACTCACCCGTTCCTCCAACACAATCAGGGCTCTAAATTAACGGTTGCCCGGATGCCAATGGCTACCTAAAGTCCCGCCGGGCAACCTAAAAGCCGTGCCATTTTGTCCTGCTTGGCCCCTCTCTATCTCTCTCTCACTCTCCGTCTCTGCCCGCTATCCGTGTCCGGGCCGCAGAGTCTCCGCTCTCCGGCCGCTCATCTACTGGCACGGCCGGCCACCTTGCACATGCGCACCGCCACCACATCTTCGGCTGCCCTGCACATGCACACTGCCACGGGCAGCACATCATCAGCTGCCCTGCACATGCGCACTGCTACGGCCACTGGTCGGCGCCGGGCATTTTCTCCCTCCCTTTGCATTGTGGGAGGTCTGGCCACCATTGCTGTCCGGTCGCCGCCTGGCCGCGACCGCTGAAACCCAACGCAGAATCACTCACTGGAGCTGGAGTAACTCTTGCTTCTTGGTTTCCTGGTCCTCCACAAATTTAAAGTGGAGGTGGTGGAGGGTGGACTTAAGCAAAAAAGGGTTCTTGCGAAAAAGGAGCTACCTTAAATTTCCCACCACTGGCTTCCAAACCAGGACATCGGAGATGTCCTCATTCTTTAGGGAACGAAGGTTCCACTCTTCTACTACAGTTGAGGCTCTCCATATAATATAACCATATAACAATTACAGCACGGAAACAGGCCATCTCGGCCCTTCTAGTCCGTGCCGAACACTTATTCTCACCTAGTCCCATTTACCTGCTCAGACCATAACCCTCCATTCCTTTCCCGTCCATATACCTATCGAATTTATTTTTAAATGATAAAATCGAACCTGCCTCCACCACTTCCACTGGGAGCTCATTCCACACAGCTACCACTCTCTGAGTAAAGAAGTTCCCCCTCATGTTACCCCTAAACTTCTGTCCTTTAATTCTCTCACCAGGGTCTCTACTATACCCCGTAACTCTGCTCTCACTGCCCATCCCCCGCTAACAAGGGCAGAGTCCCCCTTGTCCTCACCTTCCACCCTACCACACGTCACATATAACAAATAATCCTCCGACATTTTCGCCACCTCCAATGGGATCCCACCACTGCCCACATCTTCCCATCTCCTCCCCTTTTGGCTTTCCGCAGAGACCGCTCCCTCCGTAAATCCCTGCTCATTGTCCCTTCCTACCCAAACCACCCCCTCTCCTGGCACTTTCCCTTGCAACCACATGAAATGCTACACTTGTCACTTTACCTCCCCCCTTGACTCCATCCAAGGACCCAAGCAGTCTTTCCAGGTGCGAGAGGTTCACCTGCACCTCCTCCAACCTCATCTACTGCATCCGCTGCTCTAGGTGTAAGCTGCTCTACATCGGTGAGACCAAACGTAGGCTTGGCGATCGCTTGGCTCAACACCTCCGCTCGGTTCGCAATAACCAACCTGATCTCCCGGTGGCTCAGCATTTCAACTCCCCCTCCCATTCCGACCTTTCTGTCCTGGGCCTCCTCCATGGCCAGAGTGAGGCCCACCGTAAATTGGAGGAGCAGCACCTCATACTTCGCTTGGGTAGTTTACACCCTAGAGGTATGAACATTGACTTCTCCAATTTCAGGTAGTCCCTGCTTTCTCCCTTTCCCCTCCCCTTCCCAGCTCGCCCATTGTCTCCTCCTCTTCCTTTCTTCTTCCCGCCCCCCCCCCACCCCCACATCAATCTGAAGGGTCTCGACTCGAAACGTTGCCTATTTCCTTCGCTCCATAGATGCTGCCTCACCCGCTGAGTTTCTCCAGTGAGATAACAGAACTTGTGTGAATGGGTGGACAACAGCCTGATGTACGTGTGTTTATTGCCTGTAGACAAAAATGCTGGAGAAATGCGGGTGAGACAGCATCTATGGATCGAAGGAATAGGTGACGTTTCGTGTCGAGACCCTTCTTCAGACTGATGTCAGGGGGGAAAAGAAAGGAAGAGGCGGAGACAGTAGACAGTAGGGAGAGCTGGGAATGGGAGGGGAAGGAGGGAGAAAGGAAGGACTACCTGAAATTGGAGAAGCCAATGTTCATATCGCTGGGGTGTAAACTACCCAAGCGAAATATTAGGTGCTGTTCCTCCAATTTGCAGTGGGCCTCACTCTGGCCATGAAGGAGGCCCAGGACAGAAAGGTCGGATTCGGAATGGGAGGGGGAGTTGAAGTGTTGAGCCACCGGGAGATCAGGTTGGTTATCTTGAACTGAGTCGAGGTGTTGTGCGAAGCGATCGCCAAGCCTGCGCTTGGTCTCACCGAGGTTGATCATATGCTGAATAATCCAACCACATTTTTGTTTGGATGTGGAAAGAAATAATAGAAATTGCATTCATTGCAACGTGTAAAGAGTTGTGATACTGTATTGTAATTTGTCATTGTGGTATATATCATGTCTTGAATGGTGAATATGTTTAGTTTGTGACTTTATTTGAAGCAGAAATAATATGTGAATGCTTCATTGAGCATAATTGCTCAGTGCTGGAACCCCAGCTATTTACAATATATATTAATGATTTGGACGAGGGAATTGAATGCAACATCTCCAAGTTTGCGGATGACACAAAGCTGGGGGGCAGTGTTAGCTGTGAGGAGGGTGCTTGGAGGCTGCAAGATGACTTGGATAGGCTGGGTGAGTGGGCAAATGCATGGCAGATGCATTATAATGTGGATAAATGTGAGGTTATCCACTTTGGTGGCAAAAACAGAAAAGTAGACAATTACCTGAATGGTGGCCGATTAGGAAAAGGGGAGATGCAACGAGACCTGGGTATCATGGTACGCCAGTCATTGAAAGTAGGCATGCAGGTGCAGCAGGCAGTGAAGAAAGCGAATGGTATGTTAGCATCCATAGCCAAAGGATTTGAGTATAGGAGCAGGGAGGTTCTACTGCAGTTGTACAGGGTCTTGGTGAGACCACACCTGGAGTATTGCGTACAGTTTTGGTCTCCTAATCTGAGGAAGGACATTCTTGCCATAGAGGGAGTACAGAGAAGGTTCACCAGACTGATTCCTGGGATGTCAGGACTTTCATATGAAGAAAGAATGGATAGACTCGGCTTGTACTCGCTAGAATTTAGAAGATTGAGGGGGGATCATATAGAAACTTACAAAATTCTTAAGGGGTTGGACAGGCTAGATGCAGGAAAATTGTTCCCGATGTTGGGGAAGTCCAGAACAGTTTAAGGATAAAGGGGAAATATTTTAGGACTGAGATGAGAAAACATTTTTTACACAGAGAGTGGTGAATCTCTGGAATTCTCTGCCACAGAATGTAGTTGAGGCCAGTTCATTGGCTATATTTCAGAGGGAGTTAGATGTGGCCCTAGTGGCTAAAGGGATCAGGGGGTATGGAGAGAAAGCAGGTACAGGATACTGAGTTGGATGATCAGCCATGATCATATTGAATGGCGGTGCAGGCTCGAAGGGCCGAATGGCCTACTCCTGCACCTATTTTCTATGTTTCTATAATTCCCACTGGTAACTACGCACTTCGTCGGAGCACACTATCGCATGCGTCATGCAAGCCGTCTTAAATGACCACCTAAACTGTGATTTGGCAACCTAAAAAGCGGCCTAGATTGCCCAGCTGGCATGAGAAAAAAAATGTTAAGTGAGAGCCCTTACAACCCGTTCCCCCAACACAATATTCCACCACTCACCCATAGCCGACAACTGCGCAGGGGCTGCTCATTTCGCCTCATTCACCGTCCCTCATTTTAAAACTTTAAAAAAATACAATTGCACTTGCTAGCTAGCAGAACTCAATGTACTGTGACTTTAAAAAAAATGCATTTGCACTTGCTAGGGTTAGCAGGACTCAGTGTACTTGGATAGCAACAATGTTGCAAGCAGGGCTACAATCCCATTGTAACGTCACAGCTGTAAGCACAGGGAATAAGCGAAAGTCTTTTTTTTTTAAAGTCAGATTTTTGAACATTTTTATTAATAACTCGAGAAATAAAGCATTAATTTTTCAGACAAGGCGATTTTGGACTACATGGGAAAAGTCTCTACCGGAATATGTAAAAAATTTACCGTTAGCGCGTCGTTTTTTCGAGAAGATGTGATTGTACACACACACACACATCCAAGATCAGAGTTTTATAAGTATAGAGATTATAGATATGGATGATCAGGAATTAGAGATGCACCATATGTTTGCCACGGTCTGGAAAGGGATGCAATGGTTCATTTTCAGCAGTTATGTAATATAGGACTTTGTGCTCTGCTGCTTTAACCAATGATGCATTATGGAACAAACATCAACCACTAATGGAAAATCACTGACTCAGTGAAAGACACCCTCTCTTCTGCCTGAAATGCAATGGTCTATTTTGGTCATCACACAACCCGTTGGTCATCTGAAGAGTTGTCTACAATTGAATTACAGATTGCACATCCCAAGGACATGCTGACAGAAACGCTGAAATGTGTTTGTCATAAAGGTTCTGTGGAGAAAGCCAACAGTAAAGGGTTCTCCTGCTATTGGACAATGAGGGGATGGGCCTTGTCTAGCAACCTCGTTACTGCTGATGGGATGTTAAAACATGAATATAAGTAAATATTGCAAGAGAATGAGCAAAAGAACAAATTGCTGGAGAAATTCAGCGAGTCAAGGAGCATCAGGGAAAGTAAGTGAACAGATGATGTTACAGGCCAAGACCTTTGAACTGAGTTCCTCCCAGTTTGTTTTTTGCTCAGGATTCCAATATCTGCAGTCCTTTGTGCCTCCGTTGTAAGTGATCGCACTGTGCTTGATACAGAGAAGGATGATAATGCATTCATCTTTATTGTATATTTATTTTATGAATAAAATTATTTTTGGTCAAGAAAGTATCACACTGCAGCAGTCAAGATTTTAAGAGTTTTTAATCTTCAATTTTATTAAATTAAAATGTTTCATATCTACAGGGGTGCAATTTATAAATCTCCAGAGAAAGAAAGAAAAATGTAAATATTGTGGGACACATCCTGATAGCTATCCCTCTGTGTGTCTGCATTAGGTGCAGATACCATGAATGCACACACAGCAAGAGTATTTTTTTGCAGAGGTTTACACTGTCCCCAGTATTGTGAATATGGGTCAAGCCTTAATGCAGAATATTCCTTTAAGCTGAACTACCTGTCCCTCAAAGAAAAGTATGTACAGAAGAGGCCCTTTGACCACAAGTCAATCAGACAGTAGTCCACGTGGAATGTACTCAGATGCACTTGGACATAATTACATCTTGTTGAATGGTTCTCCGAGCAGTCTGTGAATGCTTCAATTACCAGAACTTTAAAACAAGGATTAAGATCTTACATGGGCTTAGCCCATGAACTGAATGACATCTCCATGGTAACACTAGCTCACCTTATCACATGCAGGCAGAAGACATTCATTTGACTTGGCATCATGTTTGAAACTGACATTGTGGGGCAAACAACCTGTTCCTGTGCTGTACTGATCTATGAAAACCCCAAATGCTCCAGTCATATTAAATTCATAAGATCACAAGTGATAGAAGAATTACGTCATTCGGTCCATCAAGTCTACTCTGCCATTCAATCATGGCTGATCTATCTCTCCTAACCACATTCTCCTGCCTTCTCCCCATAACCTCCGACACCCGTAATAATCAAGAATCTATCTCTGCCTTAAATATATCCACTGACTTTGTCTCCACAGCCTTCCGCGGCAAAGAATACCACAGATTCACCACCCTCTGACTAAAGAAAATGTTACATATCTCCTTCCTAAAAGAATGTCCTTTAATTCTGAGGCCATGACCTCTAGTCCTAAACTCTCCCACAAATGGAAACATCCTCTCCACATCCACTCTATCCAAGCCTTTCACTATTCTGTACGTTTAAATGAGGCCCCCCCCCCCCCCACATTCTTCTAAACTCCATCGAGTATATCCCAGTGCTGTCAAACGCTCATCATATGTTTACTCATTTCTGGGATCATTCTTGTAAACCTCCTCAGAACCCTCAGATATGGTACCCAAAATTGTTCACAATTCTCGAATGAATGTGATAAAGTGCAGAGAAAGTGATCGTGGGTGCGGTTAGTGTGCTGACAGAGTGCATGCTGAGAGGTTGTTTCCCCATAGGGGGCACAGTATTACTCCAATAATTTGACATGCTTGCAAATTTGGTGGTGCAGAACTGGGAGATTATCCAGACTACTGGATGTTACTTCCAAACCACTATTCCAGATATTGCATTGTATAATTTTTCAGTAAACCAGGTAAAATTAAAGGCAGCGTGGAAATCGTCTCAATTAGGTTTGAAAAGAGCACAAGAAATTGGGACCAGGTGAGTAAAAGGAGAGTAGGAAATAGGGCTCCAGTGAGTTTACTGAGAGCTTGGGAAAGGTGGCACCAATAAATTTAAAGAGAGCTTTGGAAACATCCGTAGAAAGAGCAAGATAGGGACTTCCTAATATTAGCTAGCAGACTATGAAAGTTTTAGTATCTGGAAGCAGGGGGATTACTTTAAGAATAAGGGGCCTCCCATTGTCAGAAATGAGCAGGTATCTCTCAGCTGTGGCTCCTCGGGATTCTCAACTTCCCAGTTGCAGAGGAGTCACCGAATATACTGAGGGAGTAATGTGGGCAGAAATTTAAACGTCACACAGCAGCTGTCACATAAACCAGCCCTTCCCTCCCCGCCCCCACGTCTCCATCTATACTTCACAGTTCACACTGCCTCAGGAAAGCAGCTAACACAATCATAGATTACTCATATTCCCTCCTCTCTCTCCCTTCAGGCTGAAGATAGAAAAGCTTCAAAGGACAGACCACCAAATTCAAAAACATTGTCTTCACTGTTATCAGACTCTTGAACGGTCTTGGGAACATGCTTGGGGTGAATTTCCGATCCTTCAACCCACCTCATTGCGGCATTTTCAGTCTTTTTTTTTTCATGGAGGAAATGCCAAAGACTAGAGGGGCATAGTTTTAAGCTGAAAGGGGCAAAGTTTGAAGAAAATATACCGGGCAAGTGGTGGCGGCAAATACAATAATGGCATTGAAAAAGCTTTTAGACAGTCTTGTGGATATGGAGGGCTACGAGTAGCGTTGTTACAAATTCCTACCATCAGTGGCGCTCTTGATCTGCTCGCTGTCTGTGCGTGCGACTCGAGAGGCTATGGGGGGGGGGGGTGGGGGGGTTAGTAAAATACAGGTTTTTATTGGGTGTCAGGGAGAGATTTCCTCGTAAAACAAGCTTATGAGGAAATTTCGTTCTGTGATCGCGTTCGCGTTTTTTTAAAAACATAGTAACATAAAACGTTGTTGAACTATTGAATCGCTGGGTGAAAATCATCAGATTAAAATGCCTTAAATCACGGATCGCAAGTTCAGGACAAAGCAAAAGGTATGTACTGTTGGCCGTTTATTTAACATCTTGTCTAGTTTGTGGTGTAATTTCATTTTAATCTGATGATCCAAAATGTTATTTACACCCCGATATCAGCCGTGTCGTGTCTGACTGTGCGCAAAATCATGGCGGCGGCCACAATACGATCTCTGTATTTTAATCTAGAAACATCTACTCTAAAGATAATCAAAATTATTCTTTTTTGCACAACATGTCATAAGACTATCCAAGTTATCTATATTTTGTGTAATTGTCTATCCATGATCAATATTTTCATACTAAATATCTGACTAAAAACTATGTACTGTGGAAGTTTTTAGTCAGATATTTAGTATGAAAATATTGATCATGGATAGACAATAACACAAAATATAGATAATTTAGATGTTCTTATGACATGATTGTGCAAAAAAATAATGACTTTGATTATCTTGAGAGTGGATGTTTGTGGATTTTGAACACATGTCTGTGCAAAATGGCCCTTGCCTGCAGCAGTGCTACAAACCAATCATGTTATATGTGACTTCTTGTGTGAATGGGATCAGTTTGTGATTTGGATACTTTGGCTATTAAAAAAAATGTTTAGCCTTTTCTTAAGAAAGGGATACGTTTAGATCTAGTAATTGAATTTAGATGAATTTAATTGATTTGATGACACAGATGAATATGAATTTTTTGTTGGGTATTTACTATTTGTTTTAACGTTACAATAATAATAAAGTTCTGATCTTGAAAATATCACATTTTTGAATTTTCAAGGCAGTCTGTGTGTTTATTACTATTTCCGTCACAACGGTTAATTTTGTAGTAGTAGGCCCCCCTCGGTCATGATGTCATCTTTGCAAACACACACCTCCTATCTCCAAGCACACAGGGGTCATATAAATGTCACACTTGACAAATGACGCCTGGGCGATGTCATATGGAGGACAGGCTGTTGCCCATGCAGCACGTCCCCCCTCTCCACGTCGCTGATTAATCCAAAGGAACAGCAGGGCCGTTACAGTTTGGCACCAGCGCCGTCGCAGGAGCAGCCAGAGCGAGGTTGTAGACAATGACGAACTGCCTTAGGGGCTTCGACTCCGGATTTTCTTGAGGCTTACTCCTGGAGCCTTTTCCATGGCTGGATATGGCCACAAGGCAGTGTAGCAATGTTACAAAGTTTTGAGATTTTAAAAATCAAGTCTGCAATTTATCCCATCAGATAAAGCATCAAAAGAAGTTTAATTTGACACCTAATTCACTTTCATATCTTCAGTATTAAAAATGTTATGGCTTTTTTCATACTCGGAAATTAGCATCTTGTTTAGCAATTAGCAATTGCTTTTCCATTGACTTAACACAAAAGCTGTGATCAAGGACAGTCAAAAGCCCATAACTTTCTTAAAAATTAAGAGAACTGAATGAAATTTTCAGTTATTATAGATTGAAGCATTCTGAAACAAATATGAAACAATCTTAGTTGGATGACCTGAAATTAAAGCATATAATTAGTTAGTTACCCAATTGTAGCTAATTACAAAATTCAATAACTAGATCTAAACATCTATCCATTTCTTAAGAAAAGGTTAACATTTAAAAAAAAGTCTAAGTGTCCAAATAACAGTCACACAAGTATTCACAATATAACATGATTTTTAAATCTCATTGTCATGAATTTATAGGCCAAATGGAAAGAATTTAGTGTTTAATTCCTGTAAATGAATGGGCATTTAAATCATCTTGCGAGTGGGTTTTTGTGGAACGCGCTGGTTTGGAACGTTGCGGTTGCAGTGAATTAAACCCCAATATCGGCAGGAAAAATACTGCCGGTTGGTATATTTACATAATCACATTTTCGCAACTTGAAATTTTTATTAAAGGCATCCTAAGAAGCAAGTTTATATGAAAAAATAAACGGTGTACCTTGCCTTGTCCCCTACGTGAGATCCGTCCCGTTGTCGGCGTTGAAGGCATTTGAAGATGATTTTAATTTTACTCCAACAATTAAATTATAAAGCGCTAATTTTAATAAACTTAATAAAACGGCAGTCAAAGCGATTTTTCTTTAGCGCCTAAACAGCCTGACAGACATCGATTTGATTAGACTGCACAAATATCGCATTTTAAACCCGCCCCCCTCTCAAAGGCGTCAAAGTCGCGCACACGGGCAGTGGCAGAACTGCAGCGCCGCTGAAGGTAAAAGGCCTGTCACACGAGTCTGCGGTCATTGGCGGCGAAACAGGAACTATCTACCGCTCCTGGGCCGCCAGAGACCGCGGGCTCGGTCATACGCACAGTGCCGGGGCCATGCGGCATTGTTCCTGTGCGGCGGTGCTAAAAAAAAAACAACACTGTCCAAAAATATGTTCCTACCGCACATCCTCCGCCAGTGAGGCACGTGTGCGGCACGGCCGCCGCCATAGCCGCCGCCAGTGAGGTACGTGTGCGGCACGGCCGCCGCCACAGCCCCGCGATCCGAAAGACGTCATCAGCCGAAACCGCAAGCTCGTGGAACCGGCCGTACTTGCCCCCCGCGCAGCATCCGTGCGGCACTCTCGTGGTTGCCTTTCGGTCCCCTCTTCCGGCGACGCCGCGCTTCACCGCCAACGACCGCAAACCCGTGGGACAGAGCCATTAGTTTTGTAACATACCTAGGCAGTGGAGGTTTTTAAATCAAAGTTTTCCCTCTCCTGGATGGACTGTCTTCCCAGGCTGACGAACACCATCTGCCCGAGACTCGTGGGGGCGGGACCGTCTACCTTCCCATGCAGGTCTATAGCACCTGCCCACTGATCAATTAATTTGTAATTAGCTACTTAATTAGGTAATTAACTAATTATATACTTTAATTTCAGGCCATCCAAGTAAGATGTGTCATATTTGTTTCAGAATGCCTCAATCTATAATAACTGAAAATTTCATTCAGTTCTCTTAATTTTTAAGAAAGTTATGGGGTTTTGACTGTCCTCGATCACAGCTTTTGTGTTAAGTCAATGGAAAAGCAATAGGTAGGTATGTTACAAAACTTACCTTCAGTCGCGCTGTAATTCTGCCACTGGCCGTGTGTGCGATTTTGGCGCCTTTAAGGGGGGGGCGGGGTTAAAACGCGGTTTCTCCTCCCTTGTCCTGAATTATATTTCGTTGGAGTACAACTTTTGCTGAAAAATCGTTCCTAGGGGCCTTTTGTGAATTTTTTATTTTTATTAAATCGTCAATGTCAGCGCTGGAGTAATTTTAAAAGCAGCTCCTGAAGCGTCAACGCCAATAACGGGGACGGATTTCACACACGGGACAGGTAAACGAAAGTGATTTCTTTAAATGTATAAAAGTGCTTCTTAAGAAGCCTTTAATTCACATTTTTTCATGCGAAACGGTGATTTTATTCCCCGAACGGCAGTATTTTTCATACCAATACGGGGTTAAATTCACCGCAAATCAACGTTCCAAAAGATCGCGTTCCAGAAATCCTCACTCAGAAGATTATATAAATGCCCATTAATTTACAGGTATTAAACATTCAATTCCTTCCATTTGGCCTGTAAATTCATGAAAATGAGATAAAAAAAATTATGTTATATTGTGAATTCTTGTGTGAATGTTATTTGGACACTTAGGCTATTTAAAAATGTTAATCTATTCTTAAGAAATTGATAGATGTTTAGATCTAGTAATTGAATTTTGTAATTAGCTACAATTAGGTAACTAACTAATTATATGCTTTACTTTCATGTCTTCTAAGTAAGATTGTTTCATATTTGTTTCAGAATACTTCAATCTATAATAACTGAAAATTTCTTTCAGTTATCTTAATTTTTAAGAAAGTTATGGGCTTTTAACTGTCCTCGATCACAGCTTTTGTGTTAAGTCAATGGAAAAGCAATAGGGAACAAGATGCTAGTTTCCGAGTATGAAAATGGCCATAACTTCTTTAATACTGAAGATATGAAAGTGAATTAGGTGTCAAATTAAACTTCTTTTTATGCTTTATCTGATGGGATAAATTGCAGACTTTATTTTTTAAATCTCAAAATTTTGTAACATTGCTACAATAGGGAACAAGATGCTAATTTCCGAGTATGAAAATGACAATCACTTTTTTAATACTGAAGATATGAAAGTGAATTAGGTATCAAATTAAAGTTATTTTTATGCTTTATCTGATGGAATAAATTACAGGCTTGATTTTTAAAATCTCAAAATTTTGGAACATTCCTACTATGAGTCATGTGAAGGCATAGTTTAACTTGGCATCATGCTCAGCGGGGATATGTGGGCGAAATGGCCTATTCCCGTGATGTACTGTTCTATGTGACACTCTATGCTGACATGAGTTGAGCAAGAAAACAGAATGTTGGAAGAACTCAGAGGATCGGGCATCTGTGTAGGAGTTGGCATGAGGCGACTGGATCGCAAACAAAATGAAGTGTTCCCGCTGCATCTCGTGTATCTGACGATAAAAACCAATAGCAATCCCGCACGGCAGCCGAGGTGAGCAGGAGGGTGGAGCTGAAGCGAAGTTCAGACGTGAACTCTCCTCTCTCTACGGGTGCTTCCCGACCCCCTGGGTAACCCTAGCTATCGCTGGTCTTATTAAAATCAACAAAAGTTCTATAATTAATAGGAATCACCCGCGTTCAACATACCTGCCGCCGTTTTCAGCCGGTGCGTCGGGCCCCGCGGCCGGCACGTTGCTGGCAGTTGGCGCCGCGCTCCGGCTCCCGCCCCGGCCCCGGCCAATCAGAGCGGCGGTAGGGGGCGCTGGCGAGTCGCGCGTGCACCACTGCGGCAGATTGCGCAGGCTCGAGGGGCTGTGCGGCTGGATGGAGCTCGTGGCGGGCGCGCGGCAGCTGCTGGCTCAACGGCTGCGGCAGTTCCAGCGGAGCGAGCGCGTGAGTGAGGGCCCAATGGCGCCGTCGAACAATGGCAACGCCGAGTTTCATTTGTATTCACTCGTAACCGCAGCCTCTTGACCAGTAATTCGCACATTCTGCGTAGTTATCACAGCCTTTGACCGCTAATTTTTACCTTCTAACTACTAATCCCCAGCCTTTGACCAGTAATTTTCACCTGTCTAGTAATTCCCAGCCCTCGATCAGTATTCCTCCCTATTTAACTAACCATCCCCCATTTTTAACCAGTAAAACCCTCACCTGTTGACTGGTAACCCTCAGCCTTTGACCAGTAATTTTCACATTCTGACGAGTGATCCTAGCCCATGATCAGTATTTTTTACCTTCTGACTAGTAATCCCCAGCCTTTGACCAGTAAATCCCCTCACCTGACTGGTAATTCAGCCTTTGACTAATAATCCAAGCCTTTGAGCAGTAATAGTTTATTTTAGACTATTAAACCCCAGCCTTTGACCAGGAAATCCTCTTTTTTCTGGTAATTTTTTTAGTAATCCTCTGCATTTTCCCTACCTTTGATACAATTCCCCTGCCTCACCTGAGTAAACATTTTAGAACATGGAACGGTACAGCACATGGACAGGCCCCACAATATCTGTGCCAAACATAACACTAAGCCCCATTCCTATCCACCTGCACATGAATCCATACACCTCCATTCCCTGCATATCCATGCGCCTATCCAAAATATCTTAAATAACGCTACCATCTCTACCTCAAGATTCAAGAAAGTTTATTGTCATGTGTCCCAGATAGGACAATGAAATTCCTGCTTTGCTTCAGCACAACAGAATATAGAAGGCATGAATACAGAACAGATCAGTGTGTCCATATACCATTGTATAAATATAGCAATGTTACAAAATTTTGAGATTTTAAAAATCAAGTCTGTAATTTATCCCATCAGATAAAGCATAAAAAGAAGTTTAATTTGACACCTAATTCACTTTCATATCTTCAGTATTAAAACAGTTATGGCCATTTTCATACTCTGAAATTAGCATCTTGTTCCCTATTGCTTTTCCATTGACTTAACACAAAAGCTGTGATCGAGGACAGTCAAAAGCCCATAACTTTCTTAAAAATTAAGAGAACTGAAAGAAATTTTCAGTTATTATAGATTGAAGCATTCTGAAACAAATATGAAACAATCTTACTTAGATGACATGAAATTAAAGCATATAATTAGTTAGTTACCTAATTGTAGCTAATTACAAAATTCAATTACTAGATCTAAACATCTATCAATTTCTTAAGAATAGATTAACATTTTTAAATAGCCTAAGTGTCCAAATAACATTCACACAAGAATTCACAATATAACATAATTTTTTTATCTCATTGTCATGGATTTACAGGCCAAATGGAAGAAATTGAATTTTTAATACCTGTAAATTAATGGGAATTTATATCATCTTGCGAATGGGGATTTCTGGAACGCGATCATTTGGAACGTTCATTTGCGGTGAATTTAACCCCGTATTGGCATGAAAATTATTGCCGTTAGTTCGGGGGGAAAAATCACCGTGTGTCGCATGTAAAAATGTGAATTAAAGGTCTCTTAAGGAGAACGTTTATACATAAAAATAAACCACTTTCGTTTACCTTTCCCGTACGTGAAATCCGTCCCCGTTGTTGGCGTTGACGGCTTCAGAAGATGTTTTAAAAATGATTCCAACGCTGAACTTGTCGGGAGATTTTTAAAACAAAATACTCAAAACGCCCCTCGGAACGATTCTTCCGCAAACGCTTGTACTCCAACAAAATATAATTCATGACAAGGTAGGAGAAACCCGCGTTTTAACCCCGCCCCCCCTTAAAGGCGCCAAAATCGCGCACACGGCCAGTGACAGAATTACAGCACCGCTGAAGGCAAGTATTGTAACATACCTAATAAATATATACACACATGAATAAATAAAACAGATAAAGTGCAAATAAATTGATAATGGGCTATTAATGTTCAGAGTTTTGTTTGAGTTGAGTTCAATAGCCTGATGGCTGTGGGGAAGTAGCTGTTTCTGAACCTGGACGTTGCAGTCTTCAGGCTCCTGTACCTTTTACCTGAAGGTAGCGGGGAGATGAGTGTGTAGCCAGGATGATGTGGGTCCTTGATGCTGCCAGCCTTTTTGAGGCATCGACTGCGATAGATCCCCTCGATGGTAGGGAGGTCAGAGCCGATGATGGACTGGGCAGTGTTTACTACTTTTTGTAGTCTTTTTCGCTTCTGAGCACTCAAGTTGCCGAACCAAGCCACGATGCAACCGGTCAGCATGCTCTTTACTGTGCACCTGTAGAAGTTAGAGAGAGTCCTCCTTGACATACCGACTCTCCGTAATCTTCTCAGGAAGTAGAGGCGCTGATTTGCTTTCTTTATAATAGCATCAGTGTTCTCGGACCAGGAGAGATCTTCAGAGATGTGCACTCCCAGGAATTTGAAGCTCTTGACCCTTTCCACCATCGACCCGTTGATATTAACGGGACTGTAGGTCCCTATCCTACCCCTTCCAAAGTCCACAATCAGTTCCTTGGTTTTGCTGGTGTTGAGGGCCAGGTTATTGTGCTGGCACCATTTGGTCAGTCGGTCGATCTCACTTCTATACTCTGACTCGTCCCCATCAGTGATACGTCCCACAACAGTGGTGTCGACAGCGAACTTGATGATGGAGTTCGCATTATGACCGGCTACGCAGTCATGAGTATAGAGTGAGTACAGCAGGGGGCTGAGCACGCAGCCTTGAGGTGCTCTCGTGCTGATTGTTTTCGAGGCTGACACTTTTCCACCAATTCGAACAGTCTGTGGTCTGTGAATGAGGAAGTCGAGGATCCAATTGCAGAGGGATGCGCAGAGACCCAGTTCTGAGCGTTTGATAACCAGCTTGGAGGGGATGATTGTATTACTCCACCACTACTTCTGGCAGCACGTTCTAGGCAATCACCAACCTCTGTGTAAACTTACCTCGCACATCTCCTTTCAACTCTGCCCCTCTTACCTGAAAGCTAAGTCCACTAGTATTTGATTTTTCTATACTAAGGAAAGTGTTCTGACTCTTTACCCTATCTATGTCTCACCATTTTATATACTTCTATCAGGTCTCCCACACCCTCCTGTGTTCCATAGAAAATAATCTCTGTCCCAATCTGTTCAACCTCTGCCTGTATAGTATATATTATATTAAATGTATTATATATAATCTTGTATTGAAAATAAGTTATATCTTAAAAAGTCTGATTAGGCAGTTAGCCTCTCAGGCCATTTGGTCACAGGTGATTTGCTCTTTCTCAATGTCACATTCTTGTGAAGTATTGTAATGACATGACTCAGGATTTATGGATTGTTTATACGTACAAGACCACAAGGCTGGAATAATAATGGATTCTGTATTAAGTTTGATACGTTTAATTACACATATGTTGAGATAAGAGGTGATACATTTGAGCAGGTTGTATCTTTTATTTTTATATATATGTATCTAAGAAAGTAACTTTGTTTTGATCTGAGAAGTCAGTGGTCTGCAGTTGTAAACATTCCTTTGAGTAATGCTGTCAGTGTGAAAGCAAAGCCATAAAAAGAGGCCCACGGATGAGGTTGGAATGCCATCCCCTAGAGATAACAAGAAAGGGGGAGGGTGTGTGAGCTAGCCAAGAAGCAATTGTCATTTGTCAAGTGTGACATTTATATGACCCCTGTGTGCTTGGAGATAGGAGGTGTGTGTTTGCAAAGATTAAGTAAATTCATACTTTTAAGGTTTACTAGACCAAGTGCAGACCCGTTGGGTCTGTTCCCCCAACGCGCGGTTGCGAGGGGAGGGGGCGGCCTGAGGCGTCACACACACACTCTAACCAACCTCTCACACACACACACACACTAACCACCCCTCACACACACACACTAACCACCCCCATTGATATTATATTAATATTATTAATTCACTCCTTTTACCCCATGCCCTGCCCTATCCACTCACACATAGCCCCCAATTCGCAGGCATGGAGGGGGAGACGGAGACACAGAGGCACAGAGAGAGCGACACGGAGGCACAGAGGGAGACACGGAGGCACATAGGGACACCGAGGCACAGAGAGGGACACGGAGGCACAGAGAGGGATACGGAGACACACAGAGAGGGATACGGAGGCACACAGAGAGGGACACGGAGGCACAGAGAAGACGGAGGCACAGAGAAGACGGAGGCACAGAGAGGGACACGGAGGCACAGAGAGGGATACGGAGACACACAGAGAGGGACACGGAGGCACACAGAGAGGGACACGGAGGCACAGAGAAGACGGAGGCACAGAGAGGGACACGGAGGCACAGAGAGGGACACGGAGACACACAGAGGGACACGGAGGCACACAGAGAGGGACACGGAGGCACACAGAGAGGGACACGGAGGCACACAGAGAGGGACACGGAGGCACACAGAGAGGGACACGGAGGCACACAGAGAGGGACACGGAGGCACAGAGAGGGACGGAGGCACACAGAGAGGGACACGGAGGCACTCACAGAGAGGGTCACGGAGGCACACACAGGGACACAAGCACACAGGGAGGGACACACAGAGGCAGGGGAGCTTCCAGCCTTTTGGAGCTGGGGTTTCCGATTTGCGGCATCTTTTGAGCGGGCGACCCTGCTGGTGCGAGCGGAGCAGACGATCAAAAGCAGCAGAGGGCCGGCCGATCGAAACGGAGGGGGGAGAGAGAGAGAGGGGAGGGGGAGGGGGAAAGAAGGGAGGGAGGGGAGGGGTAGGGCCGCCCAGCAGCCGTCGGCCTCAGAGTGAGCCTCAGCTCCATGGCCTCACATCCTCGGCGCTTCAGACCCCGAGTACGGGGGGAGGGTGGAGTGGGCGGGCGTGATCCCAAGTGAGCCTGCGGGCCGCCAGCGAGGACGGCGAAAACCAGCGTGGGAACAGCCGATCTGTGGCTTCCGCCAGCGTGACAGAGCCAGGAGGAGGGGGGGGAGTGGAGGAGAGCCTGGCGGCAGCTGAGCGCGTGAGCGACTGTGCGCGAGCGTTGGCTGTGAACGGTCACCTCCGGATCTGCAGAACGCTCGTTCTTTCCAAAGATCCTATAGCCGCTATAGGATCTTTGGTTATTTTTGCGCAATTTGAACAACGGGGAGGGGGGGTTGGAGTGGGCGGGCGGGCGTAGGAGTGCAGATGCGTGAGGCGTTGCGCGAGCGTACTTGGAGCGGGTGGGGGGGAGTGGAGGAGAGCCGGGCTGCCAAATGAAGAGAGAGAAGCGGCTTGGTTTGGTCTGCATTGTGACAGCAGCAGCTGGTAAACCGTTTAGATCTTAAAAATTGAGTTTTATTAGAGTTTTGTGATCAATTTTACTCAAAATCTGGGGAAATAATTGACCAAGGATTGGATGTGCGAATGTAAAAGTAAAATCGCTAGCGAAATGGTAAAAATCTCAGCGTTTTTGCGTCTGGTTTGCGAGGAGTAACGAATTAAATGCAAAATGCCGTACACCCACACACACACACAGAGTTTTAAAAGTATAGAGATAATACAAGGTAATCTTAGTTTAACTATGGGAATTATAATGAGACCATCTGGGAAATATACTGTGCTTTAATTAGGATTATAAACATTAGACCCCTGTGTTTAGATCTGTAGTTTAAGAGGTAACATTCTTCCCCAAGATGTATAGAGTTTAATGGGAACAATGTCTTGTGTATATAAATTGAGTGACCACTGTATCTCTTATATTTTGATAAGTGGGTTCTGGGAATTGTCCACTTTTCTTGGATTTCACTTTTTGGGAATGAAACGACTGAACAAAGAAGTTAAGAGCACATGGCAGGCGAGGAGCCATGTGACTACCTACATCGGTTGCAAATATGGAAATGTACTGGAAAGGAGGACATAAGTGGGAGCAAGTGATTGGCTGATGATGAGGGAATGTCGGAAAATGATTGGATATGGAAATGAAACGGGGGTGGGGCATGCAGAGTTGAAAATGGTATAAAAAAAGATGATCCTTTGTTTGTGACTCAGAGAGCTCCACGTGGACTGATGATGTGGGGGGGATCCAACTTTTGTTTGCAAATAAAAGTTTAAACTTCTTGAAGGATTCGCTGCGTGGCCTGAATTAATTTTGAGTATTGAAAACCATGACACCTGTAGCTAACACCCCCTAATCCAGGTATCATTCCAGTAAACCTCTTCTGCACACTTTCCAAAGTCTCCACATCCTTCCTGTAATGGGATAACAAGAACTGGCAGGCAGGTGGCAGGTGGCAGGTGGTTGAGTTGCTGCCTTACAACGCCAGAGTCCCGGGTTCGATCCTGACTACGGGTGCTGTCTGTACGGAGTTTGTACGTTCTCCCCATGACCTGTGTAGGTTTTCTCCGGGTGCTCCGGTTTCCTCCCACACTCCAGAGATCTACAAGTTTGTAGGTTAATTGGCTTTGGTGGCGCCATCGAGTGTGGCATCCTCGCCAGCAGCTGTTTGTCTTTTCATCCTTTAAAATTTTTTTAGTCTGTTTAAAAGTTTTGTTTTGGAGGTCTTTTAGTCTTGTTTATGTGGGGGTGGGGGGGGAGAGGGAAACTTTTTCTCAGTCACTATCTGGTCGAGAATGCGTCTTTCCTCCGAGCTGCATCTTTGCCCCCTCCTCGAGGCCTACCGTCCGGATTGGCGCGGCCTTTCCTGCTGAGATTCTGGCAGTTTGTAGCAATGACGTTCCAATGGGATCTCACAGTCCTCCAATCACAATGGGATCTCATTTACATAAGCTGCCGTGAACATTCCTCCACCCGACAATGACATCACAATGCGATAAGCTCCACCCAGTGCATTGAGTGGGGAGGAGAGGAGAAGAAATGTTATTTAAACACTAGACACAGAGGCACAGAGAGGGACACAGAGAGACAGAGGCACAGAGAGGGAGACGGAGGCACAGAGAGGGAGACGGTGGCACAGAGAGGGAGACGGTGGCACAGAGAGGGAGACGGTGGCACAGAGAGGAACATGGAGGCACAGAGAGGGACACGGTGGCACAAAGGGACATGGAGGCACAAAGGGACACGGAGGCACAGAAAGACAGAGAGGGACACGAAGGCACAGAGAGGGACACAGGCACAGAGAGGGACACAGAGGGACACAGGCAGGGGAGCTGGAGTTTCCGCGTGTCCGCTGTCTTTTGGAGCTGGGGTTTTCGATTTGCGGCATCTTTTGAGTGGGCGGACGGTCAAAAGCAGAGGAGGGCTGGCCGATCGTGGCTTCCGCGATGGGAAAGCCCACCCACCTGCGTGACAGACAATCGGGCGGGGGAGACGGAGAGGAGGTCATCCCTTGTGACGGCCGCTACGACCACTTTTCCACTGCGCTTGTCCGCGCCCGGGCTGCGATAACGGCCGCCGCCGCCATGTTGTAGAACTTGAAGGAGCCCAGCGGAGCGAGCAGCACGACTTGAGCACGTGTTCAACGGCTTCAATCCAGAGCCCTGGGTGTCTCACACACACTAACCGCCCCACACACGGGGCGGGGGAGAGAGGGGAGGGGGGTAGGGAGGAAGGGGGAGAGAGGAGGGTGTGAGAGGGGGAGGGGGGAGGGAGGAGGGGGAAGGGGGAGGGAGAGAGGGGGGAGGAGAGAGGGGGGTAGAGGTGGGGGGAAGAGGGGAGGGGAGCGGGAGGGAGCGGCCGGGGTAGGTGGGGGGCCGGGGGGAGCGGGGTGGAGGAGCAGGATAGGAGCGGTTAGCAGCGGGGCTGGGTGCTACGGCCGGACGCAGTCGGGTGTGTACGGCTGGGCCACGTAACTCGCAGCTCTGGCTGGGCATTGAAAAGTCTGCACGCAGGCCGCGAGAAGAAAGTTCTTCATCAGCGCCGGATGAAGAATAAAAGGATGCAGACAATGCAGGAAAGTGGGACATATAAAAGGGCAAAATGTTGGTATAGACGTGATGGGCCAAAGGGCCAGTTCGTGTGTTTTACCTTGTGATGATCTTATGCTGTGCAGCCAATCACTATCACATTAGCCTGTATTACTGTAACCCTTAATGGTAATAGTGCATGATGGCTTGCACCACACATGTGCGTATTGTCCATCAATAAATAATTGGATATGCACAACTACAAAATGCAAATTTTAAACATCTGGATTTGTTCTGTTGATAGGTCTTCAACCTGAGACAGTAACTGTTTCTCTTAACATAGATGCTGCTTGACCTGCCAAGTGTTTCCAGCATTTTCTGTTTTTACTGAAAGTGCTGAAATCCAAGATATTTTGCTTTTGATTTTGTTTTAAGAATCCACGTTGGGTTAGAAGTGATATGGATCAGCAACCAGACTGGTTAAAGATGGAAAAAGAAGATTGTTTGCCTTTTGAAATTGGCTCGATTCTGTTAGCTCCCACAAAACTGAATTAAAAAACCTATAGTGAAAACCCTATAATATATAGTGGTATACGAATTTGGAAACTATTAAAAAAGACTTTAAAATTGGATAATTTATCACTCTTTCTTCCCATTGTAAATAACCCTTCATTTAAACCCTCTGTGTTGGATAAATGTTTTATACAATGGAAAGATTATGGAATTAAAAAGGTGGGACATCTTTATAGGAAAGGTATTTTTCTTTCATTTCAGGAGTTACAACAGAATTATGGACTACACTCAAATAACTTTTTTAGATATCTACAAAGAGATTATGTTAAATCACATACACAAGATTATAGAACTAGAGAGCCAGAGACTCTTGATGAATGTTTGAATAAACATCCTAATACAGATAAATTAATATCTCACATTTATAATACTCTTTTAGATAGTGGGGTCCCGTCGACGGAATTATATAGACAAGCATGGGAAAATGAATTAGACCAACCTATAATGAAAGATATTTGGGACGAAAGTCTACAACATATACATCAATGCTCGTTAAATGCCAGACATTCTTTAATACAATTTAAAGTACTACATAGGTTGCATTACTCTAAAACAAAATTAAATAGAATTTCCCCACATATCTCTCCTATCTGTGATAAATGTCAATACTCAGAGGTTAATTTAACTCATACTTTTGTAAATTGTATAAAAATCAAAAATTTCTGGACGGATATTTTTAGAATAATTTCTGTTTGTTAATACCCAATTGGATCCCGACTCAAAACTAATAATATTAGGAATATCAGAACAAAGCCTAAAACTTACAAGCCAAATAAACTTCCTTGATTATAGTATAATAACTGGGAAAAAAATAATATTAAAATTTGGGGAAAATCCAACAACCCCCACAATTAAAATGTGGATTATGGAGATGTCGGAGACCTTACATTTGGAAAGAACTAGACTTGTCTTAATTGACAAACAAGAATTATTTGCTAGAATATGGTCTCCATTTATTGATTTTTTGAAAGGGTAAATTGGTCCGGCACGGAAGCCTGACTGAAGCTTGAACCCAGGATTAGATGAATAGTTATGTTTTATAATCTACGGACCTATCTTCAAAGTTATATTATTGGTAATTTATTCAATTCTTTTTTATCGTTTTTTTTCTTCTTTCTTCCTATCTATAAAAAAATAAACAAATAGAAGCAGAGTTAATATGCAATTGATAAATGAGGACCCCTATTACTTTGATAGCTGGAATCCCATCTATTAACAATATGTAATTGATAAACAAAATGTGTTTTGATTATGATATGTATATGCTTCTAATAAAAATATTATTTAGAAAAATGAAGAGAAAAAAAAAGTGAGTTTCAAATGTCCTGACATGTTTTCTGTAATTTCAGAGCAAAGAAGAAAGGATTATTCAACTAGAAACTGAAAATGCTCTGCTTCACCTTAAACTGGCAAAAGTAATGCTTTCTTTAATATAAAGTAATAAAAAAGAGAATTTTTAAACAGGTTGCTTTCCTCTTGTGGGGAGACAAGCATCCGTTGAATGGCTGAAATATTCTCCAGAGAGCATTGTGTATAAGAGTGTACTCATTAATGAGAAGAGAGCATTGCACATTGTACCCGGAAATTTCTCAAGTTTGAAATCTCATTAATGCAATGATTATTGCAATATTATGTGTCACACAGACATACAATGCCCTCCATAATGTTTGGGACAAAGACCCATCATATATTTATTTGCCTCTGTACTCCACAATTTGAGATTTGTAATAGAAAAAAATCACATGAGGTTAAAGTGCACATTGACTGATTTTATTAAAGGGTATTTTTATACATTTTGGTTTCATCGTTGTAGCGGCCGATTTTTATATCGTTCGAGAAATTAACCCTCTAGCCGCTAAATGGATGAGCATGGTTAAGGGGAATGTCTTCGAAATGCATGCGAGCTCACTCACAGAGACCTTCAGAGCTTCTTCAAAGATAAGTTTTCCAAAACAGTCTTTTGATGAATAAATGCTTTATTGTTGATAGAAAACAGTAAGATACATCCAAATTTATTCTGCCTCGTTATTACTATCTTCATCAAACTCCAGCTTATTATTTTAAACATTAGTAAACTCCTCGTGTCTCCGTTACACTTCGCACGGTCGAAGGGTAAACCTTCTCCATGGTCTCCAAACTAATCTAAAAACTAAACTTCTGCGCAAGCTACATAGCCCAAAACAGGCCCAAAAATACGCCATAAATCCCACCCACAATATAATGGGTAGTCTAAAATTAAAAAGGCACATGCCATCATCAATGACATGCAAAACAAGCCAAATGGCCACTACATACCGACCCCTAATTGTTCCGAGTATATAACGAGGCAATTATTAATAAACATTAACAAAGTAACCATGAAGGCTTATCATATATCAAAAGCAAAAAATCAGGGAATAGAACCCCGTGGCTCCTCGTCGGGAAATTGAACCCCGGTCTACCCCGTGACAGGCGGGGATACTAATCACTATACTAATGAGTGATTAGTATAATCGGCAGTAATCGGTGCCGTTTCAGACAAGCTGCTTGGGCAGCTGAAAGCGCTGGCAATTTTGCGATCTCCCGCAGCTGCGGGAGCCCTGGACTTTAAACTTTCTCACGCTGGCTGTGGAACTCCCGACCCTACAGGATCCCAGGTACTGTACCTGGGAACCCCGGGATGACCTCCAGAGCCAACGGGCCGGATCTCCCAGGAACAACGGAGCTGGAGCTGCCGACTTTGAAGGTACCCCCGTTCGTTACGGAGCTGGAGCTGCCGTCTGTGAAGGAATCCCCGTTCCAGCGCAGGTCCGCAGAAACAGCAGGTACAGGAAACTCAGCACCTGGAAACAAAGGGGAAGCCTCCATTGTGTCCGGAAACGTGGCCGACGGGCAGGACTCCAGGTCAGACTGAAGCGCAGGGGACTTCGATCCCCTCTCCCTACTATCCTACTGGCCAACGTACAGTCCCTTGAAAATAAAGTGGAGGACTTAAGGGCAAGACTGCTTTATCAAAGGGAGCTGAGGGAATGCTCTGTGTTCTGTTTCACAGAGACATGGCTCACCCCCAGCTCCCCAGATTCAGCGGTCCAGCCTGAAGGGTTCTCCATCCATCGTATGGACCATACACTGGCATCTGGGAAAGGGAGAGGAGGGGGCGTCTGCCTTATGGTCAACTCTGCGTGGTGCTCAGACGTGGCAGTCCTGTCCAACTCCTGCTCTCCACACCTCGAACATCTGGCGGTGAAGAGTCGTCCCTTCTACCTTCCGAGGGAATTCACCTCCATCATCCTGACCGTGGTCTACATCCCACCCCAGGCAGACGTCCGTCTGGCACTGGGGGAGCTGCACGCCGTGGTCAACAAACACCAGACGTCTTACCCCGAGGCGTTTACCACCATAGCCGGGGACTTCAATAAGGCAAACCTAAAGAAATCACTCCCTAACTTCCACCAACATGTCTCCTGCTGCACCAGAGGATCAAACACCCTCGACCACTGCTACACTACCATCAAGAATGCCTATCGCTCTATCCCTCGCCCTCACTTCGGTAAATCCGACCATACCGCGGTGCTGCTTCTTCCTGCCTACAGGCAGCAATTAAAGAGCGTACCCCCAGAGGTGAGGACAGTGCAGAGCTGGTCGGGGGGGGGGGGCAGAGGAACTACTCCAGGACTGTTTGGAGTCTGTAGACTGGGCAATGTTCAAGGACTCGGCAACAGACTTGAACGAATACGCCACAGTCGTTACAGACTTCATTAAGAAGTGTGTGGAGGACTGCATCCCCACCAAAACCTTCCGAGCGTTTCCCAATCAGAAATCTTGGATGAACTTTGAGATCCGCACTCTTCTGAAGTCCAGACACCAGGCATTCATGTCTGATGATACAGTGGCCTACAAGGAGTCCAGATACGACCTTGGTAAGGCCATCAAAAAGGCCAAAAGGGACTTCTGCTCCAAACTGGAGGAAGAGACTGATGTTCGGCGGCTGTGGTGGGGCCTGAATGCAATCACCTCTTACAAGGCGAAATCAGGAGGCAGCTCGAATGTCGGCGAAACATCACTCCCTGATGAGCTCAATGCGTTTTACGCACGCTTTGATAGGGAGAACACCGATGTGCCTTGCCGAGCCCCCATTCGCTGTGATGGTATTTCAGTCTCAGTCACAGAGGCCGACGTCAGGAAATCCTTCAGAGGGGTGAACCCTCGAAAAGCGCCTGGACCTGATGGTATACCTGGTCGCGTTCTAAAAACCTGTGCGGACCAACTGACTGGAGTTTTTACAGACATTTTCAACCTCTCACTTCTGAGGTCTGAGGTCCCCACCTGCTTCAAAAGGGCATCAATTATACCAGTGCCCAAGAAGAGTAAGGTAACGTGCCTCAATGACTATCGACCTGTGGCACTAACACCTGTGGTGATGAAGTGCTTTGAGAGGTTGATCATGACGCAGATCAAATCCTACCTCGACAAAAACCTGGACCCACTGCAGTTCGCTTACCGCCACAACAGATCAACGGTGGATGCGATCTCGCTGGCCCTCCACTCCGCTCTGGACCACTTGGACAACAAAAACTCATATGTCAGGCTGTTATTCATCGATTACAGCTCTGCATTTAACACAATCATCCCCTCCAAGCTGGTTACCAAACTCGCAGAACTGGGTCTCTGCGCATCCCTCTGCAATTGGATCCTCGACTTCCTCACTCTCAGACCACAGTCTGTTCGTATTGGTGGAAATGTGTCAGACTCGATAACAATTAGCACGGGAGCACCTCAAGGCTGCGTGCTCAGTCCCCTGCTGTACTCACTCTACTCATGACTGCGTAGCTGGACATAGTGCGAACTCCATCATCAAGTTCGCTGCTGACACCACTGTTGTGGGACGTATCACTGATGGGGATGAGTCAGAGTATAGAAGAGAGATCGAGCAACTGTCCATATGGTGCCAGCACAACAACCTGGCCCTCAACACCAGCAAAACCAAGGAACTGATTGTGGACTTTGGAAGGAGTAGGATGGGGACCCACAGTCCCGTTTATATCAACGGGTCGATGGTTGAAACGGTCAAGAGCTTCAAATTCCTGGGCGTGCACATCTCTGAAGATCTTTCCTGGTCCGAGAACAATTATGCCATTATTAAGAAAGCACATCAGCGCCTCTACTTCCTGAGAAGATTACGGAGAGTCGGTTTGTCAAGGAGTACTCTCTCTAACTTCTACAGGTGCACAGTAGAGTGCATGCTGACCGGTTGCATCGTGGCTTGGTTCGGCAACTTGAGTGCCCTGGAGAGGAAAAGACTACAAAAAGTAGTAAACACTGCCCAGTCCATCATCGGCTCTGACCTCCCTTCCATCGAGGGGATCTATCACAGTCGCTGCCTCAAAAAGGCTGGCAGCATCATCAAGGACCCACACCATCCTGGCCACACACTCATCTCCCTACTACCTTCAGGTAGAAGGTACAGGAGCCTGAAGACTGCAACGACCAGGTTCAGGAACAGCTACTTCCCCACAGCCATCAGGCTATTAAACCTGGCTCGGACATAACACTGAACTTTACTAGCCAATACTGTTATTTGCACTTTATCAGTATATTGACCATTGTGTATATATTTATAGAATGCCTTGTAGTAAATGCCTACTATGTTCTGTTGTGCTCAAGCAAAGCAAGAATTTCATTGTCCTACCAGGGACACATGACAATAAACTCACTTGACTTGACTTGATGAGGAAAATAGCATGCACTATATATCCGCAATCAGAATTCTTCATCGACTCTTCCATCTTTAGTTTGGCTTTCTAGAAGCAAACATAACTAGGTTATTAATCTTATTAAAACACTGGTTTTAGTTCAAAGTCGTACCATGTGCACCAAACCCTTAAAATCAGGCATGATACCCAGTATATAGTCCAAAACATAACAGTCCAAAGCTTTGATAGCATGAAACGTCTTCCTCCATGTCCAATCAACTCATGGATGTGTTGCAACAGTAATGTTGAAGTGTGAAAATTCTTCAAAAGAGTAACAGGATCTTTAGCAATAAAGTTCACCGTTAGGTTTGATTTAATTTCCGGATCATTAACAGAGATTTCAAATCCCAGCTCAAGCTTTGGCCATTCTCTGTCTGGCTTACAGAGAGATTTTAGTTCATTGATCCATCTCTTTTCGCTTAAGAAACGGTTCACTGTCAGTTCTCTGGAAACTTCATTCGCAGAATTTTCTTTTGTGTTAACATATTTCAATTGTGCAACATTGAGCATCCCAATGCTCGTTCCATTGGCAGATCGTCTCTGTCCAAATCCAACTCTCTGGTTTCTTTGGCTCTATCATCTAGTGGAATGCTTTCACAATTGTCGCTGTTCCACATGGAAAGTTTGAATCCTCCATTATTGCAAAGAGAAGTCAGATGTTCTACTGGTAGAATTGCTTCCTGCTCAGTAGACATGGATTTTAAGCAATCATCCTTGTAGAAATTATTCTTCAAAGAGATTCTTACTTCATGAAATTTAGTATTCTCGTCAAACTTGCGTTTCAAAGTCTGGGTACGTTGCTCTGCCTTACGACGATTATTCTGCAAATTAACACTTTCTTGTTTGAAAGATAAGTCCACACAATAGTGTCTGTAGATTGGCTATTGCATGTTAGCCAATCAGAATGCTTAGTAGTAATAACCCGGCCTAGTGCATGCTTTATAGTGTTAAGAACTCGTTTATATTCAGTAGATGCAGCAGACTGAACATACAATGTACTGCAGATCTGACACTGGAATGTTTATTAAAGATGCTTACACCTTTACCTGTGTGCGAGTCAGGTAATAACATGGTGTCAGAAGAGTGGTTCTAACCCACTCCACTTGTTTACCACGATTTATTTTCTTTATCAGTTTTACTTTGTAATTTTTCAATGTTATGGCCAACTCTTGTCGAAAGCCGAGTCCCCTTGTGTTTAACTCTGACATAGCCGAACGATGGTGCATGTTTGAACGTGACTATGCTCACTATATTCGCATCATTCACCGAAATGACCCCGATGATCTGAAGGCATCGTTACTGCTAAATCTAGTGGGTCCAGAGGCAATGATTCGTGCATACAACTTCTAGTTTGCCCCAGCAATCAACGACGCTAATGGCCAGGTCCTAGTGCCTGCAGAAACTTTCGACAATCCAACCGTTCTACTCAGAAAATTTAGAGAGTTGTGTGACCTGCCCTCGAATCGCATCCTTGAGAGAACAAGGTTTTTCACCCGGCAGCAGCAGGTCGATGAACCTGTCGAACGCTTCATCAATGACTTACGACATACAGCTACACGGTGCCGAGTCGGTGAATTGACTAATGAGTTAATAAGATTGTGGGGGGAATGAGCGATCGCAAGCTAAGAGCTGAACTACTTTGAAACGCAGAATTGACTTTAGATCAAGCTATTCATTCATGTCGCATGGCAGAGGTCGTTGCCCCGCTCGCAGACTCTGATCCTCCCAGCCCGCACCAGCAACACAACGTTAATCTTGCTAACTACTCTCCCCGCAACGTTTCAAATGTGCCTCGGAAAAGTTCTAATGTTCCTGCCATGAGATGCCCCAACTGCAACTATTTCCACTCTAGAGGGCGCCAGTTCTGCATAGCCCATGGGAATATTTGTCACAACTGCAAGAAGCTTAATCACTTTGCGATGTGTTGTCGGTCTCGTGGGAACGCTACCTCAAGGACAAATCTGCACCTGCTACAACAAGAACTGTCTGACTCTGACTCCCAAGAATGATTCCAATAACTCCGACAACGACTCAGCAGTACTCTCCTACGCTCCTCAGGCAAACTGCTGGACCTAGCAGTGACCATGGTGATACACAACAAGGCCCTGACCACCAAGGTCGACACGGGTGCAAAGGTCAACGTAATGTCGTTAAGAGAGTTCAACAAGATCAGGAACACAGAGCGAATGAAAAAGGACTCCTCCACACTACATGCTTACGGAGGGGAAATTTTGCACCCCCTAGGGAAAGCTGATTAGAAGTGCACTGTCAATGAACAAACAAGAAGCCTGATGTTTTATATCGTTCAACCTAACTCTGAAACCCTGCTTGGCATCAGTGCATGCCATGACCTAGGACTGGTCTATTTTGGACGTGCTGTCCACAGACTCTGTTTGACAGAGGAGCCAACACAGCAGCTGCTATCCCAGTACAAAGACCTGTTCGACGACAAACTTGGCAAGCTGCCCACGACGTACAGGATCGCTGTAGATCCTGCAGTTACACCAGTGGTCCGCGCACCGCACCGAGTTCCCCATGCTATGCGGGAAAGAATACACACTGAATTAAAACGTATGGTCTCCATCGGAGTTATTGCCGAGGTCAGTGAACCCTCTGATTGGGTCTCCACTATGGTCGTAACCACCAAGAAAAACAAAGAAGAGTTACGGGTCTGCATCAACCCCAAAGACTTAAACACAGCGATCAAACGCACGCATTACCCGATGAGAACCACAGAGGACGTGGCTGCACAGATTGGAAACGCAGCGGTATTCTCGGTTCTTAATCCCAAAAGCTCTTTCTGGCAAATACCACTGGACCATGCATCATCTGCTCTGATGACTTTTGCTACACCATTTGGCCGTTACAGATTTTTAAGAATGCCATTCGGCATCAACTCAGCCAGCGAAGTTTTCCAACGCGCGATGGAGCAGTTGTTTGCAGAATATCCATGAGCCATCAGTGTTGATGATATCCTAGTCTATGGCCGTGATTTAGCCGAGCATGACGCCAACCTGAAGAAAATACTAAACCGTGCCAGAGACATTAACCTCAAACTCAATCCACTCAAGTGCAGATTCCGGGTTCCGGAAGTCACCTACGTCAGCCATGTGTTCACCAGCAACGGGTTAAAACCTGATCTGTTAAAGACTGCAACCATTAACGAACTGCCAGTTCCCACCGATGTCACCAGTTTGCAACAATTCCTCGGTATGGTGAATTATCTGGGCAAATTTATTCCCAACCTCAGTGATCTGTCTGCCCCTCTGCGACAACTGACTCACAAGGACACAGCATGGTCCTGGTACCCGCAACACCAACGAGTCTTCATATTTCAACCTCAAGCTGCCGATCACCATCACCTGCGATGCATCCCAGTACGGGCTAGGCGCAGCATGCCTACAGACAACCACCGACGGCGAGGTGATGCCTGTCTCCTATGCATCACAAATCCTAACAGACACTGAACAACGCTATGCTCAAATTGAAAAGGAGGTGCTCGCCGTAGTTTTTGCCTGTTCAAAATTTAAGGACTTCATTTTTGGCAAAACTATCACTGGTGAGACTGACCATCAGCCACTGGTCACCATCCTGAACAAGCCCATCCACGCTGCCCCGGCTCGTCTACAACGCGTGATGATGCAACTACAGCGTTTTGACTTCCGTATCGTATTCAAGAAAGATAAGACATGCACATTGCAGACACGCTTTCCAGAGCCCCGCGCACTACCAGCAAACGCCACCCCTTCGAACAACATGAATTCTCAGTCCTGAAGGTTTCGTTCGTGCCCACTGGTCGTCTACGTCGCCTTGCCGAACACACAGCTGCGGACAAGACTTCACAACTGCTTACCACCATCATAAGGAATGGATGGCCCCACAAACAGTCAAACACCCTGCTAGAAATACGACCCTACTTCCTGGTTCGTGATGAACTAGTGCTACAGGACGGGATAATCGTCAAAGGCCACAAGGCAGTCATCCCTCCCACTCTATGGGGAGAGTACTATGACGATATCCACAGAGGCCACCCCGGCACGGAGGCCACTCTAAAACGGGCCCAAAACATAATCTACTGGCCTGGAATGACAAGGTTCATACGTGAAAAGACCGAATCGTGCGCTATCTGTAACAGCCTGACACCACACCAGCAGAAGCAGCCCCTCCTGCCTCAGCCAGCTCCCTCCCTTCCGTGGACTTCACTGGCCGCCGACATCTTTGAATGGCACGGGAAACACTACCTTGTCTTGGTGGACTCCAACTCGAGCTGGTTTGAAATTGACCTGCTTCCATCGATCACCTCCGAGACAGTGATCCAGAAACTATCAATCCACCTGTCCTTGCATGCGTCACCTGTCCGCCTTCAAACTGACAATGGAAGGCAATTCACCAGTCAGGCATTTAAGAACTTTGCCAAATGATGGAACTTTCAACACGTTACCAGCAGCCCAGAATACCCGCAGTCCAACGGACTTGCCGAGCGTGCCGTTCGGAGCGCCAAACAACTCATGGAGCGCTCCTACCTAGCAAAATCCGACGTCTACCTGGACCTACTCAACCTACGTAACATTTCAAGGGACAGCGTTCTCGGCTCCCCCGCCCAGAGGCTAATGTCTCGCCAGACGCGTCCACCACTGCCCGTCTCCCAGCAACAGCTGCAGCCGCACGTCCGCTCTCCCACCGCGATACAGAAGCGAGTGCACTTTAAACGCGACACGCAAAAGAAGTTTTACGACAAGACAAGCAAGCCGCTTAAACCACTAGTACAATGACAAGTGGTACGCCGACAAACTGACAAAGGACATACCAGACTAGGGCACATTCATGGCCCCTCAAAAGAACCACGCTCTTACCTGGTCAAAGTAGATGGTGTCCTCTACAGACGCAACCATCAACATCTCCTTCCAGTGAAGGAACCACGTCCGGCACCTGCGGGTCCTGATGCCCCACCGTTCGTGTTTACACCGACGCCTGTTGCAGCCGTCCCATCACCTGTTGCGACCAAGACCACACACTCCCCACGTCGGTCTGCCCCTGCGTCTCCTATTGTAACCGGTGCCCCGGCCTCCCTGCATTGGTCTACCCCCGGCTCCCCTGTGGCGGCTTCTCCCTACAAGCCCATTGGGTCACCATTGGTATCACCAACCTCAGTCCCCATCTTTTTGGAAGGAAAGGGGGAGGAGGCGGCTCCCTACCGCACGGGGGCCGGGCGGGCTAGCAGGCCACCCACGAGATACGGCGATTTTGTTTAACCTTACTATATTCCCTCAGCATATTGTTGAGTTGTTGCTTTTCATTGCTAAGAGACGAGATGTAGATTGGCTATTGCATGTTAGCCAATCAGAATGCTTAGTAGTAATAACCCGGCCTAGTGCATGCTTTATAGTGTTAAGAACTCGTTTATATTATTCAGTAGATGCAGCAGACTGAACGTACAATGTACTGCAGATCTGACACTGGAATGTTTATTAAAGATGCTTACACCTTTACCTGTGTGCGAGTCAGGTAATAACAGTGTCCGTCAGTTTTCACTGAGTAGTTAATAATATCCATGAACTTCAACTCTTCATTCGATATCTCTTCAGATTCCTTGCTGGTACTTTCATTAAAGTCATGATGGTATTGCTTCATCACCGGCTTTTCTAATTTATCAGTAGACATTTGATGAACAGCAATGGTAGGATAGTTCCTCTGATTTTCGTTTTCGTGGTTCCTTTTCAAGCAGCCATAGATAACCCATCCAAGGCCGGTTTTCGTAGCATATGGTCCATCACCTTGGCTCCTAACAATCTATTGGTTCCAAAGCCTTCAAAACATTTGTTCCGATCAGTAGATCAACACTAGAATTTATTTCAGATATCTTGACATCCTTCAGGTAAGGCCATTGCTTTAAGTCTTCATGTCTTTGTATATTATGACGAGCTACAGGCATAGTTCCATGTGTAAACACTTCAGATATTGGTGTAAAATTATCTTCATCCAAACTGGATATCTCCATACTCGTAATGTAATGACTCCTGCTCTCCTTTTCTTTAGTCATGGTACGTAATAAAATCTTAGTCTCTTCTGTGATGTTCAGTTTTCTCATCAGGCTTTCTGTACAAAAGGTAGTCGAACTTTCGTGATCCAGAAAAGCATATGTTTGCAATACTGTTTTCGTCTTGCTGTTCCTTACCTGTACTGGTAAGATAGAACAGTTACAAGGTTCAACCCAGGCCCCAATATGAGCAGTTACTTGAGGCGAGGTGATAGCATCACTAGTAGTCGGCTTCTTCTTTTCTGTTTGCTCCTCTTCCTCATCCTCTTCTATTTGCTCTGATAGCTCATCATCCATTTGTTCCAGTTCGTCTTCTTCCCAATACTCTGGTAGTTCTTCTTCAGTGTGAAGTGCTTCAGGATGATATTGCCTGCACTCATAACAAATTATAGGACTCTTACAGTCTCTCACCATATGTCCTTTTTTTAAACATCCAAAACAGATTCTCTTTCAAGAAATCCATCTTGTCTTCATATTCTTTCATCTTGAATCTTCGACACCATCTTATGGTGTGACCAACTTCATCACATAACAAACAAAATACTATTTGCTTGCTAGTAGACACATTTCGTTTTATTCCATCTGTCGTTTCCACAGGTATGGTTGTGATAGCAAAACTATTTCTCTTAGGTTCTGATCTTTCTTCAGTTTCGGGAAAGGTAGAACCTTTGTTAGTTGCAATCGGTTTGTAACCTTCAATAGTCCCGTAGTGTGGCTCTAACATGTACCGTACTTCCCTTTCTAAGAATTCCACCAGGTCTGGTAGCCTGGCTGCTTGCTGCCTTTCATCTCTTATTTTGCCTGCTTCGTATCTCCACCTTTCTCTCAGTCTTCTGGGCAACTTGCTCATGATGATTCTAGTATTACTCGCTAGATTCATTTCTTCCATGGGCCGAGATTTCTCATTGAGCTGCAACAATCCCGCAGAAATATTGCATAATCACTCAATCCCTTCCCATCTTCAGGCTTGATTTCTTTCCAAGCATGGGCCTTCTCCATGTATGCGTTAGCAATCCTCTGTTCATCACCAAAACGTTCTTCAAGTAATCTTCTCGCCTTTTTATAGCCATGGCTGCCTGGCTCCTTCTGACAACTTTCTACAAGTACTTTAACACTTCCACTTGTGTACTTCACCTGAAATCGTAAGCGCTCCTTTTCATCCGTAACTTTTGTTTCTAATATTTCTTCTGATGCCCTTACGAAAGCTTCATACTGCAAAGGATCTCCATCATACGAAGGAATTTCTGCTGGTGGTAAAATGAGAGAGGTATTTTGTCGAGCTATGAATTCAGTTTGACTTTTCACCAATGCCAATAACCCATCCTGATAACTTTGGCTTGGCTCCACTTGTTGATAAACAGGCCTTTGTGATTCAAATTGGCTTGCTCGAGCCTGTGCACCAGGCCTTGAAAAAGCGTGGATCGCTATTGGTTTGTCTCGCGCATCCACAGACGCTCCAATAGTAGTTGGTTTCAATCTAGCACTCATTTGCTGAGATGAAGTTTCACCCATCTTCCTCTGTTCCAATGGGTTTTCAAAGCCTAGAAATCCGTTGGACCTCAATTGTGGAATTGATCCAACTGCTAATTCACTTCGAGCAGTTTTTCTTCTTGGTCCTGAGCTCATCGTCTTCGATGATCTAGAGCTGCATCTTGACCCCTCACTTTTCAGTAGCTCCTCCTTTGCTTTGGCTACCGCCATCTTTGTGTCTATTTCTAGTTCCTTTTGTCGCCTCAGCTCTTCTTGCTCTCGCGTCATCTCTTCTTGCTGTCGCGTCATCTCTTCTTGCTGTCGTGTCATCTCTTCTTGCTTATGTCGTCTCATCTCTTATTGCTGTCACATCATCTCTTCCTCTTCTCGCTCAATCTCATGTTTCTTCTTCATGGCATCCGCTTCTATTGAGAGAGCAGCTGGATCAGCTTTAACTCCCAATCGAGCAGAAGCCCTTGATACCGAACTGGCTGAAGAACCAGATTTATGTCTTGATCCTCGTGAAGATATATTGGAGATATTATCTCATTGTGTAATTTCATCTTCCATTCTGGCACCTTGTTGCTTCGCACTTACTAAGCTCGTAAGTTGTGGTATAATTTCAGATAACCACTTCTCTGCCTTTTTCATGAAACCATTGAATATCTTATCTTCTTCCCACTGGGTGTGTCTCCTGCGTTCTTCCCGAGACGGCTATGAACACAGCAGTACATCTTGTTTCTTGCCAACCTCCTGGCAGAGGTTCAATAGTTGGCTCATTTTAGATTTCACCTTGATCACATTATGTTTTGATTCCATTAGTTTCTTCTGTTTCTCAATTAATCTGGTAACCTGTTTCCATAATTCGTTTCTCTCCTTCTCGGTTTCTCTCAAGCAGGCAGTATGTGTATTATCTGTTTCTTCTCGATACACGGGTTTTCTGTAGCTATCAATGGATTTGTTAACTTGTTCCCATATCGAGTTTTCCTCTTTCTTAGTTTCTTTAATTTGTCTAATTGGTCTTTCATCACCACATCGTGGTTCATCTGGCGTGGCTCTTTCTTCATCTTCTGGATCCATAATTTTAAAGAGGTCTTGGCAGATCGCCAAGTCTTTACATTAAACGAACAGAGTGTTCTCTGAGTTCTGCACCAACTTTTTGTAAACATCGAATTGTTATTTTGAAAACAATTTCCTTAAAACCATAACAAACTGATATTGTAGGGAACATCTCTCCAACATCCATGGGCTAAAAGATGACGATAATTCAAATGGAATGCGTGTTTATCAAACGATTCAAAACAATCCAAGGTTGTTCTACTTTCACCAGACAAGTTTGAAAAAACACCTTCTGTCTCTGTTACAGAGGTCGTTTAAAATTAAAGCTTGTAGCTGCAAATTCAAAGAATAATAATCGATTTTTACTCACAATTCTGTGATACGTCTTCAGATAAGTCTCGATGCTGTCGATAGACCTCAAGGCCTTCTCTGGCCGAGATCTATTATCTTCAGCTCCTGGCTGGAACCGGACCTCTGGCTAAAACCTCTCCGAGAATCTTAGACAAATCTTCTGTCCCAATCTCTGGGACTGGTATTTTCTTCAGTTCCACGGCTGGAACCAGACATCTGGCTAAAACCTCTTTGAGAATCCTAGCCAAATCTTCTGTCCCAATCTCTGGGACTGGTATTTACCCCCCTGTCGGAGGTTCCCTTCGACTTAATGTTGCGGCCGATTTTTATATAGTTCGAGAAATTAACACTCTAGCCGCTAAATGGATGAGATGGTTAAGGGGAATGTCTTCGAAACGCATGCGAGCTCACCCACAGAGACCTTCAGAGCTTCTTCAAAGATAAGTCTTCCAAAACACAGTGTTTTGATGAATAAATGCTTTATTGTTGATAGAAAACAGTAAGATACATCCAAATTTATTCCGACTCGTTACTACTATCTTCATCGAACTCCAGCTTATTACTTTAAACATTAGAAAACTCTTCGTGACTCCGTTACAGTTCGCATGGTCGAAGGGTGAACCTTCTCCATGGTCTCTCTTAACTAATTAAAAAACGAAACTTCTGCGCAAGCTACATAGCCCAAATCACGCCCAAAAATACGTCATATATCCCACCCACAATATAACGAGTAGTCTAAAATTTAAAGGCACATGCCATCATCAATGACATGCAAAACAAGCCAAATGGCCACAACAATCGTGTAGAAATTACAGCTGTGTTTATACATAGTCCCCCCATTTCAGGGCACCATAATATTTTGAACACAACAATGTAATGTAAATAAAAGTTATGTTTAGTATTTAGTTGCATGTCCTTTACATGCAATGACTGCTTGAAGTCTGCAATAAGTGAGCGGTATTCTGAAAAATGCAAGAAATCATGGGATTTGTCAAAGGTCGAACGCTATAAATAAAAATCGAACGAAGCGCTGTAGATTCAGCGCGTATAGTTTTGATCTGTTTTTTTGTCTTTTTTCAGTGGGAGATGAGGGGGGGGGAGATTGGACTGGCTCTCATCCGCAGAACCACGCCTCATCCGCAACCGGAGACGTCTGGACTGACGGGGCACCGGCCCCCAGGCCCACCGCCAGCGCGAAGAAGCGCCAACCTCAGCTCACCTCCGCCTCTCCCGCCATCCGACAGCCCCGTCCGACGACACCAGTGGCCCACAGCGAGCACGGAGAACCCACAGACCCACAGCCAGTACGGGCAATCCACAGCCTGTGCGGAAAACCCACAGGCCCACAGCCATCACAGAGAACCCACAGGCCCACAGCCAGTATGGAGAACCCACAGCCAGCACTGAGAACCCACAGGCCCACAGTCAGCGCCAACTCCAGCCCAACCCCGCTCCAACTTCAGAGGAACCCGCTCCCCGATGGGCCGCTACGGTGACAAGTGCCAGTTAGCCCACGGCCTGGCCGAGCTGCGCTCCCTCAGCCGCCACCCCAAGTACAAGACGTACCTTGCACACCACCGGCTTCTGCCCCATGGTACCCGCTACCACTTCATCCACAACCCTGAGGAGGAACGAGGGCCCTGGCGCCAGCCTGGGCTCAGCCTCCTCCGGACCAGCGCTTGACTGTTCAGTCCCGACCTGGAGTTGGGGCTGGGCAAGGGAGGGGCAGGAGGTTGCTGCTGCCGCCAGCACCACCAACAGCTCCAGCAGGTGCCCGGTCTGCCCATGGGCGGCAGGAGCCCGTCCGCAGACTCTCTCCGACCAGGACGACTCCAGCAGCAGTGGCTCTGAGTCGCCCGTCTTCGAGCAGGGCTGGCGGCTACCCATCTTCAGCAGGATCTCGGTGACTGAGGTGAGGGGGGTGGAGGTGGAGGGCTGCCGGCCAACCCGACAGGACAGGCAGAAACGAGCTGGAGTCAGCGGCTGCAGCGCCGGCTGCTAGTCCAGGGCCGCCCTGCCAGCCCAGGGCCACCCCGGACA
>CM075978.1:120880742-120908883 GCA_038087875.1 Malacoraja senta | reverse complement strand
GAGCCACAGGGAGATCAGGTTGGTTAATGCGGACCGAGCGGAGGTGTTCGGCGAAACGATCGCCATGCCTATGCTTGGTCTACGCCGCATCTGCTCCCAGGATGAGGTGTTCCACACCAGGGCATCGGAAATGTCCTCATTCTACAGGGAACGGGGGTTCCCCTCTCCTATAGATGAGGCTCTCACCAGGGTCTCTTCAATACCCCGTAACACTGCTCTCTCTCCCCATCCCCCCACTCGTAACAAGGGCAGAGTCCCCCTAGTCCTCACCTTTCACCCCACTAGCCGTTACATACAACAAATAGTCCTCCAACGTGACCCCACCACTCGCCACATCTTCCCATCTCACCCCACCCCCCCCCTGTCTGATTTCCACAAAGACCGCTCCCTCCGTAACTCCCTGGTCAATTCTTCCCTTCCCTCCCGCATCACCACCTCCCCGGGCACTTTCCCTTGCAACCGCAAGAGATGCTACACTTGTCGCTTTACCTCCCCCCTCGACTCCATTCAAGGACCCAAGCAGTCGTTCCAGGTGCGACAGAGGTTCACCTGCATCTCCTCCAACCTCATCTATTGCATCCGCTGCTCTAGATGTCAGCTGATCTACATTGGTGAGACCAAGCGTAGGCTTGGCGATCGTTTCGCCGAACACCTCCGCTCGGTCCGCATTAACCAACCTGATCTCCCTGTGGCTCAGCACTTCAACTCCCCCTCCCATTCCGAATCCGACCTTTCTGTCCTGGGCCTCCTCCATGGCCAGAGTGAGCACCACCGGAAATTGGAGGAGCTGCACCTCATATTCCGCTTGGGCAGTTTGCACCCTAGCGGCATAAACATTGACTTCTCCAATTTCCGGTAGCCCTTGCTGTCTCCTCCCCTTCTCAGCTCTCCCTCAGCCCTCTGGCTCCTCCTCTTCCTTTCTCCTTTCTTCTCCCCCCCCCCTACCCTACATCAGTCTGAAGAAGGGTTTCGGCCCGAAACGTTGCCTATTTCCTTCGCTCCATAGATGCTGCTGCACCTGCTGAGTTTCTCCAGCACTTTTGTCTACCTGAGGTACAAGTTTGCCCTTCTCAGCTATCTAATTATCCTAGAAGCACAAATTCAAGGAAAATTTACAATAAAAAGTATAAGTGGCTGTAAAACATGGTGCATATACTGGAGCAAATCAGTTCCAATATATGCACCATGAGTTTTAGTTACTTCTGAAGGTGGCAGACTTTTCTTTCGTTGCTGAGCAATAGAATATATAAGCAGATAAATGATACTAGAATTATATACCACACTGAGGCCACAACTTTAGTGATGAGTACAATTCTGGTCATTATGTTACAGGAAATATATGATTGGAACTGAGAGGGTATTTGTAAGTGAACATGAAGAGCAAGTACATATGGATGAGATCTTCAGGACTATGCTGGAAAAATGGGTTTGGGGTTTCATTTCAATGAGCAGAATCTGGGCTGAAAAACTTACTTCTGTCTTGTAAATATCCCCTGATTTTTTCAGAATTAGTATTTTGTATGGCCAGTATAAAGCTTGGTTCATTGATACCCATTCACAATACTTAAGTTCCAAAATACAATACATCAAAATAGCTTATCTGCACTGTTCCATTTCTACCATGTGTGCTCATAACACAATTTTTGTTTACGTTTTAAATTGTAAAGCTGTATGGTTCCACTAGATGCAACAAAGCGATAAATCTAACAAGTGGTATCAACAACTGCTTACTTTGACATCACCAATGGAGAATTGTGCTGTGCAGCTGAGGCCTGTGAATAACATGCCTAATCGGCCTTATTGCATGGTTGAGGACTACTTTGGAGTTATTGAACGGAGACAGACATCTTACTCAGGCTTCGCTCTTCTCCTGTGACCCAACCTTTCCCCTTTCCCCCAATATCTCCACTCCTTCCCTCCCCTACTTTCTTTGCCCCACTTCACCCATCCACGGAGCCACTCCTCCACACACCACTCTTCTTTTATCCCCCTCTCTTCCATCCTTTTCCTCTTTCCCCAACTGTCGATTTTCTCTCCCACCCTCTTTCCTCCCCTTCTCTCTTCTCCCTCCCTCTTGACTTTCCTACTTCCACACTTACCTTTTTGCCCCCCCCCCCCCACCTGCTTTCTTCCTTACTTCATTTTCCCTCCCTCTTTCTCCCCTCTTATATGGGAACATGAAGCATTAGCTCTTTCTCATTCCACAGATGCTGCCTGGCCTGTTGAGTATTTCCATCATTATGTATTTGTATTCTATATATGTGGTTGAATGTTGGGTCTCTCAAAATGAAATGTAATGTTTTGCACATCATGTTGCTTTATCAACTTGTATTGAAGCATTCCATGTTTCAGGCTGTCTGAAGAAGGGTCCTAACATGTTTGTCCATTTCTGTCCTCAGTTGCTATCTGATCTGCTGAATGTCACCAGCCTTATGTTTTTTGCTTAAGATTCCAGCACCGGCATTTCTTGAGTCTGCATTTAATGATTTAATGATTTTCTCCTACCCTCCTACCAAGGCACACTATCTCACATTTATCTGTATTGTAATTAATTTGCAATTTAGACACCAGTTTTGAGTTTGTTGCATCTTCATTTTGTTAGAACCCTTCTCAGAGATCATCACTTTAGTGTTAATATGTAATTAGTACATCTCTTCTATAGAATTGAACTTTCTTCAGAAACCGTTTACATGAAGCCTTTTAGAAGCTTTGTTTTATTGGTTTGATTTTGATACTGATTTTTTTGACAATTTTGATGATTAATAAAAACGTGTGATATTTTAAGATCTCAGAATAACATGATTCTCTCACCATATGTGTTATAATAGCGATGAATTTTGTGTTTTGAAGCTATGATTGCTGGCTTTGTTTTATCTGTTCCTACACAGATGTTGAAGCAAGAGCTAAAATCTCTGCATTCACTATCTAAAGATTTATTCTGAGAAGATTCCAGGAGAAGTACAAAACATCTTTGAAGGAAGTTTTATCTTTCATCGAGAAGCAACATATAAACAACACTGATGTGTATCGTAAGCATCAAAACCACAAGAATTATGATTTGAAAAACTTTTCCTCGCAAAAGATCTTTTTCAAATTCTCAAGCTTGACAGGCTTTGGTAATTCTATGTGGTAATTCTACTCCTATCCCTTATGGCCTTACGTCATTGGGCAAAATAAAATATGTCATATCCATGTATCTGTAAATGTCCTTTAAATGTTACCCACCTCAACAGTTTGTTCTGTCAGCTCGTCCCATGTACACACCACGCTGTGTGAAAAAGTTGATTTTCAGGTCTCTTTTAAATCTTTTTCCTCTCGGTTTAAATCTATGTTCTCCAGTTCTGGACTTATTCTGGGAAAATATTGTAATCATTCACCTTATCTTTTTGTCATTTTGTATACCTCTATAAACCCCTCAGCCTCCTACGCTCCAGGTGGCAAAGCCTTAGCCAATTCAGTCTGCTCTTCTAACTCAAGCCCTTGAGTTCTGGTAACATCCTGATTAATCTTTTTTACTGCACATAATACTTAAGTGTGGTCTTCTCACCAATGCCTTGGACCGCTGTAACATGAGTCCCAACTCCCATACTCAATACCTTTATTAAGTAATGAAAGGAAGCATGGCAAACACCTTCTTCACCTCCGTGTCTACCTGCGCCTGTACATTCAGAGAACTGTGTACCTATAACCTTTGGCCTCTGGCCCTACAAGACTCGGGGCCCTACCCTTTACTGTGCAAGTCCTGCCTTGGGTTATCAACATGCTTAACCTCATAATTGTTTGTTAAATTCCATCAGCTGTTCCTTGGCCCATTTTCCTAGTTAATCCAGATCCTTTTACAAACTTCGATAACATTCTTCGCTGCCTACAATACTACCAATTTTCCTGTCATCTACAAATTTTCTTATCACAACAACTATATTGCCATCAAAATTATTAATATAGATAACAAACAACACAGTACAGATTCCTGCAGCACACTGTTGGTCACAATCTCCAATCAGAAAAACAACCCTCCACTACCACCCTCTGACTCCTTACGCAAGCCAATTCTGAATCCACTTGGCTAGCTCACCCTGGATCCCATGTGATCTAACCTTCTGGACTAGCCTATCATGCAGGACCTTGTCAAAGGGCTTGTTGAAGACAACGTTCACCGCCCTGCCTACCTCTTGGTGACGTCTTAAAATTAATTCCATCAAATTTGTGAGATGATTTTGTATGCATAACACCATGCTGACTAACTCTAATCAGTCCACACATATCCAAATGCTGGTAGGTCTTGTCCCCCGGAATCCCCTCCAGTAACTTTCCACTCACAGCCTGTATTTCCTTGACTTGTCCTTAAATCAATATGCAACTATAGCTACCCTCCAGTCTTCTAATACCTACCCCTTTGCTAAAAATGAAGCCAATATCTGCCAGGTCCCAGCAATTTCTTCCATAGCTTCCAACAATGTCTGAGGATACATTTTAGGCTTAGGTTTATTATTGTCATGTGTAACCAAGGTTCAGGAGGAATGATAATTGCTCATTGTTTATAAGCCTGGTTTTTTTTCCATGCACGCCACTTCCCACCGAGGTTTGCCCAGAATTATTGTGCTTCGTACTAGAGTGTGATAGTTATTCATGAAAAAATGCTCAATCAGAGTTAATGGGTGGGGTGGAGTTGGGGATCAGAGGCAAAATCTGTAATGAAAATCACTAAGAATAAAATAGTTCCTCCTCTGTGATTACAGAACTCCAGCAACAAGTCCTTCAACTTGAAAAATCTCTTCAGGAAGTTAATGGTAGATATAATGGGGAAAAGCATAAAAGGAAGATGCTTCACAATGCTATAATTGTAAGTACTATTCTGCATATTCTAGAAGTTCCATTTTTAATACCAAACCTAAAATGTAATTACAATATTACAACAATTCCATTGATTTTTTTAAATTCTAACACATTGCTTAAAATTATCTGATGGTGATTTGTTAATCAAATAAAGGCCATTGATTTTATAAAAATATAATATATCGATTTCTATTTTGCATTGAAATTTCGGATATTTTCAGATATTCTCGTAGATGTAGCCGACTACTGGGTTTTGTATTCCAACTCTTTGGCTGTAAAGATAATATTCCAGTGAGTCATTGATCTTTCCTTTTATTTAATAAGACTGACTATTGCATTTTAATATTCTTTACACATGAACCCACAAATGTCTTTGTGTCTTTACTGTTCTTAACTTTTCACTATTTGAACAATACTGAATCTTTCCTTTTCTGGGCCAAAATGAATGAACCCTGTTGAAATCCAATCGCCACGATTTTTGCCCGCTTAATAAATTTGTCACTGCTGTATTTTTATGCTGCTAACTTTATGTCACTGACTGATTTTAACTAATCTGTCTTTTTGTCCTCATGCATTCTTTCTTGTACTTTTTCTCTTAACACATGGAGAAGCAGAATGGGATGGAGGAAGGGTGCATGAGACAGATTCACCTCATCAACTATTATCTTTGTCCATATCCGCAAAAGAATAGATGTTTCAACGGAATCATCACCGCTGTTGAGTATTAACCAGGTCCAACTCTGTTTGTGCAGTCTGTGCAATGTTAATCATAGAAAATGTAACTCCATAATTTATCAAGAAATGCAGTGACTTTCTAACTAAGACTTCTCCAATTCTAACATTGACCTCCAATTTCATGCTTTCTCCCTCCTTCCCCTCCCTCCCCAGCTCTCCCACAAGCCTACTGTCTCCGCCTCTTCCTTTCTTTTTCCCAGCCCCCCCCCGGACATCAGTCTGAAGAAGGGTCTCGACCCGAAACGTCACCTATTCCTTCGCTCCATAGATGCTGCCTCACCCGCTGAGTTTCTCCAGCATTTTTGTCTACCTTCTAATTAAGACTGCTTTGCCTGAATGAAAATATGATTTGAAAAGTGATACTTACCATTAAAACAACTTTCCTTTTGCTTCGAGCCTTTCTCATTTTCATTCTCGTGCTGTGATTATACTGCTACTGTCAGGAGGCATGAAGACAGATCCCATTAAGGTTTTAATTATCTTATTCATTAATTCTATCTTTAGAGATTATGCTGGTTGCCTTCTATCTAGCTCCTCTCTCACTACCCGTGGTGCTCTTCGAGCTTTCCTACTCAGACTGTTATAACCTGAAATATTTTATTGCCAATCATGACCAACTTATGGCTTGCCACATTAATGACTACTGTGTCATACAATGCTCTTAATTTCTTCAAAATATTTATTCAACTACTTGTTTTGGCATATTGCACTCCATCCTGTTCCTGTCCCTTTATGGTGTGTTGAACATGTGGTAAACAGGAGCAAGAGCAGAACTCGCTATAAAAACATGGAGGGGACGGGACACAATTTTTTGGCGGTCACGCGCACATGCGCACACTCACACACACGTGCGCGAGGCTTCGGAGGCTCAATCCAGCGCTAAATGCAGCTCAACTGCCTGTCTTCACCGGGTTAACTACAGCCCTGTCTGGACTGACGGGATACCAGCGCTGCTTCTCCGCGCTGGCCATATTTCCCGCAAGTCCAGGAAGGGTTGTAAGCTCACCTGGCGGGACAGGCAAAGTTAGCTGGGTTTAGCGCTGCTTCTCTGCGCTGGCCCGTCTGACTGCCGACCAAAGATCCTATAGCGGAGGATCTTTGCTCCCGACCTCTCCGGACACCCGTGGGAGGGGGGGGCACTCGGGACAGCGCCGGAGAGCCGGCCGGGATAGATCCTGCCTGCGGATGAATCGCAGGTCTGTGCCACGTCTCCCTCCTCCAATCATCGCGCTGAATCATGTCCCGCCCCCATTGCCTGCTGACCGACGTCTCTCTCGTCCAATCAGCGCCCTCGATCATCAGTCCCACCCCCACTGTCTTGCGGAAAACGGAGATTTTAAAATCCGGATCACAAAAATTTGGGGGGGATGTCCACCACCTCTCAAAACATGGAGGGGACGTGTCCCCTCTGCCCCCCCCCCCCCCCGGGTTTTCCGCCCCTGAACGGGAGCAAGCAGCAGAACACGAAAGGAATGCTTGACAGGATTTCCATTGGAGCACCACACAAAATATTTCTCTTGTCCATGCTTCAAACATTCATCAGGTAATGCAGGTCTAGTAAAGAGCTGAGTGAAGCATTGACATATGGAATAATGCCTCATCAAGGGGCATTAATTATGCACATAAAGTACAAGTGAAATGAATTTGCCAGCAGCGGTACAATGAAAAAGAACACACAAAAACACAATAATTTTTTTTTAACACAAACATCCACCACAGCATTCATCACTGTGGTGGAAGGCACAAAATTTGGCCAGTCCCCCTCCATTTTCCCCCCTGGTCGGGACCTCAACCCTCCGCAGCCGCTGCTGCGGGCGTCCAGAAGTTCAGACAAGGCAAAGTCCAGATAAAGTCCAGGTAAGTCCTGAATCGGTGCTGCCCCACCGGAGACCGCGGCTTCAGGTTGGTGTAGGCCGGCGGTCGAAGATTTAAAGTTCCCGCCTCGCTGCATCCATCGCAGACAGCAGGGCCGACGGTCAGAGCTCCTCTCCAGGGGTCCCTGGCGAGGGACCCCGCTCCTGATGGTAAGTCCCCGCCGCGCCCGCGCTAGAGTAGGCTGCGGGCCGGTGGTCGGAGCTTCTTCTCCTGGGTCCCCAATGAGGAATCCCAGGCTGTGGACGCCGCGCCAGCTGGAGCTCCGCAGACCGCGGCTTCAGGCTGCTGCGGGCCAGCGAACGGAGCGCTCCCCTCCGGCGACCCTCGGTGAGGGCTCGCCTGCCGCTGAAGCCCCGGGCACTTCTCCGGGAAAGGCCACCCGATCCTCGATGTTAGGCCACGGGGGAGGCGACATAGAAAAAGTCGCCTCTCCGTGGAGGAGGCGACCGAAGCGGTTTCCCCCTTACCCCCCCCCCCCACACCACCCCCCACACTTGACACACAGAGAGACATAAAAAACAGACATTAAGACGCACTAAAAAAATTTAAAAAGTTGAAAAAACTAACACGCTGCTGGCAGGGCTGCCGGCTTGCAGCTTGCACTAACAAAGATGTGAGCAGATCTCACCAAGAGCTCTTGACCTTAGCCATCCTGAGACAGGGAGGAGTTGAATGGAAGGCAAATCCAATTTGACAGAAGCCTAAGAGAAATGAAAGTATAAAAAATAACTATTCTGGACTGCAGTAAAACATTTATGATGTCAAGAAACAAAATAAAGAGTTTGAAAGTTTGGGAACAAGTCATCAGATTAGTTTAGTTTATTGTCACGTGTACTGAGGTACAGTGAAAAGCTTTTGTTGGGTGCTATCCAGTCAGCGGAAAGACAATACATGATTACAATTGAGCCATTTACAGTGTATAGATACATGATAAGGGAATAATGTTTAATGCAAGGTAAAGCCAGCAAAGTTAATCAAGGATAGTCCAAGGTCACCAATGAGGTAGATAGTAGTTCAGGACTGCTCTCTGGTTGTGGTAAAATGATTCAGTTGCCTGATAACAGCTTGGAACAAACTGTCGCTGAATCTGGAGGTGTGCGTTTTCACACTTCTATACCGTTTGCCTGATGGGAGAGGGGAGAAGAGGGAGTGGCCAGGGTGCGACGTCTTTGATTATGCTTCTGACCTTGCCAAGGTAGTGAGGTATAAATGGGGTCAATGGAAGGGAAGTAGACAAAAATGCTGGAGAAACTCAGCGGGTGCAGCAGCATCTATGGAGCGAAGGAAATAGGCAATGTTTCGGGCTGAAACCCTTCTTCAGACTGAGGAAGGGACAATGGAACGGAGGTTGGTATATGTAATGGTCTGGGCTGCGTCCACAATTCGCTGCAATTCTTTGCGGTCTTGGATGGAGCTGTTCCCAAACCAAGCTGTGATGCATCCTGATAAAAATGTTTTCTATGGTGCACCTGTAGGAGTTGGTGAGTGTTCCCAAGCCTAAGGAAGTAGAGGTGTTGGCGTGCTTTCTTGGTCGTTGCTTCAATATGGTTGGTTCAGGAGAAGTTGTATGTGATAGTGACGAGGAATTTGAAGTTTTCAACCATCTCTACTTTGGTGCCGACAATGCAAACTGGGGTATGTGTTCCTGAAGTCAATCACTAGCTCCTTTGTCTTGCTGACATTGAGAGAAAGGTTTTTGTCTCAACATCAGGACACAAGGTTCTCGATCTCCTTCCTGTACTCCGTCTCATCATTATTTGATATCCGGCCCAAAATGGTGGTATCGTCTGCAAATTTGAAAATTGAATTAGATTTGTACATGGCTGCACAATCATGGGTAAACAAGGAGTAAAGAATGGGGCTGAGAACAAAGGCTTGCGGGGTACCAGTGGTGAGGATTATTCGTGGAGGATGATTTGTCCCCTATCCTCACTGATTGGGGTCTGTTGGCCATGAAGTCGAGGATCCAGTTGCAGAGATGAATGCTGACACCAAGTCCTGCGAGTTTGGATGGTATAATGGTATTAAAGGCAGAGCTGTAGTCTATGAATTGGAGTATGACATAGGTATCTCTCTTATCCAGGTTTTGCAGGGATGAGTGTAGGGCTAGGGCGATGGCATCATCCTGTTGTAGCCGTAGGCGGACTGCAGTGGGTCAAGGCCGCTGGGTCTAGACTGGATTTAATGTGTTCCGTAACTAGCCTCTCAAAACATTTCATGATGGTGGATGTCAAGGCCACTGGACGGTAGTCGTTTAGGCATGAGGTCTTGCTTTTCTTCAGCACCGGGATGATGGTGGTCTTTTTGAAACAGGTGGGTACCTCAGTACAGAGTAGGGAGAGATTAAAGATGTCCACGAATACGTCCGCTAGCTGGTCCCCGCAGCTACTAAGGTCATGGCAAGGAACTCTGTCTGGGCTAGTTGCTTTTCGTGGATTTACCCTCAGGAGAGGCACACTTGAGTCAGAAGGGCCAGGTGTCACCGTCCTGTTGGCCTAATGCTCGAAGCGAGCATAGAAAGCATTCAGTTCATCGGGTAGGATCACACTATCACCAATGATGTTGCCTGACCTTGCTCTGCAGCCAGTTATCTTATTCAGACCTTGCCACATTTTCCATGTGTCCGATTGATTATACTAGGGACTCGGTATTGTTTCTTGCCATCCTTGATGGTTTGTTTTCTTGTATAATGTTTATGCCTTGAACATCAAACAGAAATGAAAAAACTTAAAACCAAAAAATAATCAAACATTTTTATGGGGCATACAGAGCTTCAAAGGAATGTCAGAAATAATTATAGCACCACAAAAAAGGACACTAAATGCTGAAGTAACTCAGCGGATCAGGCAGCATTCTGGAAATTTAGGGTCGGGACCCTTCTTCAGACTAAAACTCTTCTTGCAGCACCACAGTTTGTTTCAGCATTTGTTAACATCAAATATTAAAACTTTGTTTATTTATTTTTCCTGATGACTACTGATGGAAGTCATTTTTTTCTTGTCAGGAATTATGTGGGAATATTAGAGTTCATTGCAGAGTGCGCCCATCTATGTCACTTGACTCTGGAGAAGGTGATGCAATCCCTTTAGAAAGGTAAAATATGCTGCCAGTCAACTCTGTTATTTCCCTTTCCTGGAACAGTTGGAAAGTTATACGTTTAGTGCGATGACAGCACATTAGTAGTGTTTAACGATGTGGACATTGGAGCTTTTAATGGGAGGGTGCACACAAATTGACAAGTTTGCAGTTGTGGTTAGCTGGCAGTTTTGCAAAAATTGTTGGCAAAATACAGCGTGCACATCAATATGTTCCCAATCTCCACACTTGTGCTGTACTGAGAAGTGTAGACCATCTGACCTCCTCTTTAGCATTCCATTATTTACTACGTCTTTAGTTATATCTGGACCAATTCATTTGATGACTTTGAGGCAGAGATTCCCAGAGGCAGTGCTGATGTTGCAATTCTTCAAGGAAGCTTTGAGTACATCCTTATATCTCTGATTTCCTGGTAGCCTCTTTCTATGAGGCTCTCCAGAGACTGAATGTTGGAAGAGGCTCATAATTGCAAGCAGAATAACAACAGTGAAGTAACGAGATAGCAGTGTTAGGAGGTTCTACATAATTTCAATGAGTCGACCGAGGAAGAGGATAATTGGAAGTTGTAGAGTTGTGGTAGAATTGCTGCCTTACAGCGCCAGAGACTCGGGTTTGATCCTGACCACGGGTGCTGTCTGTATGGAGTTTGTATGATCTCCCTGTGACCGCGTGCGTTTTCTCTGGGTGCTCTAGTTTCTTTCCAAAGACATTCAGGTTTGTACGTTAATTGGCTTCAGTAAAATTGTAAATTGTCCCTAGTGTGTAGTGTTAGTGATTGCTGGTCAGCACGGCTTCGGTGCTGCATCACTAAAAAAATATGTTTAGTTTAGAGATACTGCATGGAAACAGGCCCTTCGGCCCACCAGGTCCATGCCGACCAACGATCCCCGCATATTAACACCATCCTACACCCACTAGGGACAATCTTTACATTTACCAAGCTATTTCCATTTACTGAATGGCCTACTCCTGCACCTATTGTCCATTGTCTATTATATGCCATAATTGCACAAAATACAACGAGGAAACTTAAGATTAAACCACAGACACGTATTTACAAAAGTAAAGGAAAACATAGGTTGTGGCAAGAATAGTGGGAGATATGTAGAGTTTGTATGATCTCCCTGTGACCGCGTGAGTTTTCTCTGGGTGCTCTAGTTTCTTTCCAAAGACACAGGTTTGTACGTTAATTGGCTTCAGTAAAATTGTAAATTGTCACATTCATCTCCTCCCGCGTAGATTACTGCAACTCCCTTTACACTGGCATCAGCCAATCTTCCCTGTCCCGCCTGCAACTGGTCCAAAACGCCGCAGCGAGACTCCTGACGGGCACCCGAAAAAGGGACCACATCACCCCGATCCTGGTCTCTCTCCACTGGCTCCCTGTGCGGTTCCGTATAAACTTCAAGATCCTCCTCCATGTCTACAAAGCCCTCAATGGGCTGGCCCCCACCTACATAAAATGTCTTCTCACCCACCACTCCACCTCCAGGCCCCTCAGATCGGCTGACTTGGGGTTGCTGAATATCCCACGGTCTAGGCATAAGCCCAGGGGTGACCGCGCCTTTGCGGTTGCAGCCCCTAGACTCTGGAACAGCATCCCCTTTCCCATCAGAACTGCCCCCTCCAACGACTCTTTTAAGTCAAGACTAAAAACTTATCTATACTCCCAAGCCTTTCCTGACGTCCTCTGAGTGAGGGCTACATGTATATATGTATGTAGTTTGTTTTGTTTATGCTATTCTTGAATTTAATCTTTTTATTTGAATTTCACGGCAATTTACATACATACAATAATAACAGACAGTAATAATCAAGGCATAATTGTACAACAGTATGTAAGCGATCCTCAAAATCCTTACCCTTACCCACCTTCAACCCACCCGTCAGGTCGGAGCCAAACGGGGACAAACAACACTCACATATGTACACATCCACACACAAATGGTAGAATAGACTAAACAAAATGTGCTATATAAAAATAAAAATAGAAATAAAAAAAATAAAAAAATATATATATATACATATATATCTAAATAAACAATTGTAGGGAGGGGGGATTAAGGAGAAAGCAGCTGCTGTAGTACAAAACGATGATGGACACTCAGTCCTCTTCCGAGTCCGGGGACAAGGTAAGAGAGTTAACCAGTCTGAAGAAGGGTTTCGGCCCGAAACGTTACCTATTTCCTTCGCTCCATAGATGCTGCTGCACCCGCTGAGTTTCTCCAGCATTTTTGTGTACCCAAGAGAGTTAACCAGTTCAAAGAAAGGGTTCCATGTATCTAGGAATGTCTTGGTAGAGCCTTTGAGAGAGAACCTAAGTTTTTCAAGTTTCAGATTGTAAAGCACCTCCTTAATCCAACGGGTGTGTGTCGGGGGACAGGTGAGCCTCCAACTAAGCAAGATCAGTCTCCGGTCTAACAAGGTTGTAAAAGCTAGGACCCGTTTCACCGCAACAGAGAGGTTGGTATTGGGAGGGGTGCCGAAAATGGCTGACATTGGATTTGGAAGAATAGTCTGGTCGTAAGCTCTGCTTATCAATTCAAAAGCACTCCTCCAAAAGGCTGCTAGCTTAGGGCAAGACCAAAACATGTGGCTATGGTTGGCAGGAGATTGACTACATCTGTTACAGGTGTCATTGACAGCTGGGTACATTCTAGCTAATCTTGCATTTGTATAGTGGACTTTGTAAAGGACTTTGCATTGGATTAGGCCATGACGAGCGCATATGGAAGAAGAGTGGATCAAATCCAAGGCAGAGTCCCATTGTTGGTCTGTTAATTGCGTATTCAGCTCTCCCTCCCACGCAGCTTTTAATGAGGTATGAGGTTTCAATAAAACCGACCCTAGAAAATTATACAAAATAGAGATGCATTTCTTCCGATTGGGGTCTAAAGCTAAGATGATATCAGTCATGGTTTCAGGAGGGCGATTTGGGAAGTAGGGAAATGTCTTCTTCACAAAATCCCTAATCTGGAAAAACCGAAAAAGGTGGGAGTTTGGGAGGTTGTAGTTAGACGAGAGCTCCGCGAAAAATGAGAAGATACCATCCTTATATAGGTTTTTAATACTACTGATGCCATTACTATGCCAGATTTTAAATGCGTGGTCTATACTTGAAGGTTTAAAAATGTGATTTTTAAGCAGTGGGGTCAAGATGGAAGGACCCTGTAAACCGAGGTTTTTCCTAAATTGACTCCATATCTTGAGCGAAAAGGACACAATTGGGCCTGCACCCACAGATGTTATAGAAAGGGGGAGTTGGGAGCATAGGACAGACCGCAATGGGAGACGTGAACTCGCCTTTTCCATATATACCCAGATCGGTGGGTGCTCGCAATCATCATTCATCCAAAACAGGAGTTTTTGCAAGTTAGCTGCCCAGTAGTATTGCCTAAAATCAGGGAGGGCCAAACCGCCATCAATCTTAGGCGACTGCAGTATCGCCTTTCGGATTCTGACCGGTTTGCTACCCTATAAGAATTTAGATATTGTCCTTTCTAATTTGTCAAAAAAAGATTTGGTGATAAGTATGGGGACATGCTGGAAAAGATACAGGAATTTGGGTAGGACAACCATCTTAACCAGATTTATCCGGCCCACGACGGATAGCGGTAAGACTGACCAGCGATCAAAATCTTTTTCGGCTTTCTCAACCAGAGGCAAAAAGTTTGTGCGGAACATATCAGATAAGGGTATTGTGATAAAAACGCCGAGATAGCAAAACCCATCCTCTGCCCTTTTGAATGAGGTTAAAGAGCGAGGGAGCTGCTTAGCCGGTAAGTTAATCGGTAATAGCTCACTCTTTTGGTAGTTAAGTTTATAACCAGAATATGCACCAAACCGTACTAAAATATTCATAATCACAGGGAGACAACTGACTGGGTTCGAGATGTACAGGAGCAGGTCATCCGCATACAATGAGACTTTATGAGTTGTGTCAAACCGTGTAATACCTTTAAAGCCCTTCTCTGCGCGTAACCAGACCGCCAGGGGTTCTATCGCGACATCAAACAAGAGTGGAGATAACGGGCAACCCTGTCTGGTACCTCTCTGAAGTGTGAAGTGGGGCGACAGTATGTCGTTTGTTTGTACTGAGGCCACCGGGGACGAATATAATAGGCTCACCCAGAGAATAAAACTGTTACTGAGGCCAAACCTATCCATCGCTTCATATAGGTACCTCCACTCGACCCTGTCGAAGGCCTTTTCAGCATCTAGGGAGACCACCATCTCCGGGGTCTCATTACTCGAAGAGTGAATGATGTTAAGGAGACGCCTAGTATTATGGGAAGACCGTCGGCCAGGTATAAACCCTGTTTGATCCAACGAGATAATAGAGGGCATCACTCGCTGAAGACGAAGCGCAAGGGCTTTAGAAAGGATTTTGAGGTCCACATTCAGGAGTGAGATTGGTCTATAGCTACCACAAAGCAGGGGATCTTTCTCCTTTTTAAGAATTAGGGAGATGGTAGCCCACGACAAGGTGGGCGGTAGGCGACGATGTAAAAACGCTTCATTGTACATATCTCTCAGGACTGGTGCGAGGAGGTCAGAGAAAGCTTTGTAATATTCTACAGAGAAGCCGTCAGGGCCGGGTGACTTTCCGCTTTGCAGCGATGTGATGGCTGCTTGGACCTCAGCTACAGTTATGGGACCACCCAAGTCTCTCATGGCTTCTTCGTCAATTCGAGGAAGCGTCATACTACTGAACATGTCACCTGCAGTGGGGGGACAGTCGGAAGTGTATAGTTTAGTGTAGAATTTAGCAAATGCTTCATTAGTTCTGAGAGGATCAGTATGAGTCTCCCCTGAGCTGGATCTAATGGCTGGAATTAGCCGTGAAGTCGCCTCTGTTCTGGCCTGATGGGCCAAAAGCTTTCCAGCTTTATCCCCAGATTCAAAAAAGTGTTGCCTAGATTTAAGCAGTCGTAGTTTGGCTTTATTAATGGATATGAGGTCAACGTCTGTTTGTAGCCTAAGGCGTTCTCTATAGAGATTAGGGTTTGGGTCAGATGCATATTTGTCATCAATGTCCTTTATTTTTTGTAACAGATCTGCCGTTTGGAACGTCTCGGTTCTTTTCAGGTTGGAGATAAAGGAAATGAGTTGGCCCCTAATATAGGCTTTTGAAGCTTCCCAAAGTATACCTCTTTCTATGTCCGGCGAGTCATTCAGCTCAAAATATAGGGTGATTTGGGATTGCAAGAATTGCATGTAGTGAGCCTCTGCTAATAATGAGGAGTTGAACCTCCACTTAAAGGGGTTAGTTCGTTTACGAAAATGAAGATCAAGGGAGGTCGCAGCATGATCTGATATTACGATGCTATGGTACTCACTGGATTTGATTTTGCAAAGCAATCTATTATCTAAGAGAAAGAAGTCTATACGGGTAAACGTACGATGTACGTGGGAGAAAAATGAAAATAATTTAGTCGTGGGGAATATAAATCTCCATGGATCTGTGAGCCCCCAGTTGTTTGGCAAGAACATGCAGAGTCTTACCGGATTTAGTTAAAGTAGAGGCTTTATTCGAAGATCTATCCAGTATAGGATCTTGGACCAGGTTAAAATCTCCACCCACAATGACATGGTAATTTTCAATATTTGGGAGAGATGTAAAAAATTTAGTTATAAATGAGCTGTCATCCCAGTTGGGTCCATAAATGCTTGCCAATATGACAGGTGTGTCTTGCAATTTGCCCGACACCATGACAAAGCGACCAGCGGGGTCTTCCACAGTTTTCTGTGGTTCGAACTTAATGTTCTTACGAATCAGGATAGCGGTGCCCCTAGCCCTATTATTAAATTTCGAGTGGAATAGTTGACTAATCCAGCCTCTCTTAAGCCGTGTTACCTCTCTGTTGCGAACGTGGGTCTCTTGGAGAAAGAATATATCGCCTTTGAGCTGTTGCAAATGGGCCAAGATCCTATCAGTTTTGGTAGGACTTCCCATCCCTCTCACGTTCCACGAGACAAATCTAAGAGTATCGTTTGTGTTGGCCATTTTTAGCTATATGGGTAATGCGCTGTAGTTCTGCAAAACGAGACGAAAGAGCGCATCGAAGCCAGCTGCCGAGAGTGGGGATGTGGAGGGGGAGGGGGGGGAAATATATATATATATATATATATATATATATATATATATATATATATATATATATATATATATATATGTGAAGTAAAATAAAACAAAAACAAAAAAACAAAAAAACAAGAACAAAAACATACACACACGGCAAACAAGTGGAACACATATCATTTAACCATCTTTCAAACCTGAGTCTCCAGACCTGAGATCCCCCATGTCTCAACTGAACCTTAAGTGCCCATTGCACCAAGGTGCGTTGTCCTCGCTTCCGCATGGAGATATCCGATCTTAACTCCCTATATCACAGCTTCCCAAAGCGACGGAGTCACTCAGTGTCGATAAGGTAACATGAAATAAAATAAGTACAGTAAAAGTAATAATGACGATGATGATAATAATTTGAAAAACAGAGTAGGAATAAAGTAAGATAAACATACATTGATAAATGCAAAGTTAAAATAATAACCATAGTGGTTGCACTGCCAGTACCATTGCTAACACTAATAGTAATAATAGCAATGATGATAGTCACAATAAGACAAAGCATATTAACAAAATGGTGATACTAAATAAACCGGCTAACGTGTAAGTGGAGCCAGAATAACTTCCTTTAGTGTTCCATAGTATGTCTTAAAATCGACAAAGTATAAAGAGAGAGTTGGCGTTGGAAAAGTTAGCAAATTACAAACTGGGCTGTTAAATTAAAGCGCAGCGCTAAAGGCATCAATTATGTTTTGTTAAACAAAAAAGGTATAAGATAAGATTTGTATAACACAACCCTGGCTGTAATGAGCTCTTATCAGCCCCAGACAGTTCGTTATGAAGATTAGTATAAGCAAACTAGCCAGGTGCTGACAGCGTTAGTGGCCAGCTGCTAAGAACAGGAAGGCAGAGACCAAATCACAAACCACAAAGTGGGACACTTAAGCCCAGCTTTATAGCATATGCTGGTGAGGGACCCCTCAAGCACGATTACACATAAACAATATAAGAAAAAGTTGATATAAAATATTCACAAATCCTGGTGATTTCTTACCAGCCTCATACATTTCGAAACCGGGGTCCAGTATAATCAGCAATGCTGAACGCTAACCATAGCTAGTTATTAGGAACAGTCAAGCTAAAGTTAGTCCATGTAACCATAGGTTAACCGGGCCCCTGTGCCACTCGAATATAGACGTACTGAACGAAGTCAGTCATCTGTGGGTCCCGGTCTGCGTCGACGGTAAGATGAGATGAAATCCTGAGCGTCCTCGGGAGATGTTAGTCGTCGCCGCTTTCCCTCCCCGGACATTATGAACAGCTTGGCTGGATAATGAAGGGAGGGTTTGAAACCCAGGTTATACAGCTCCTTCATAACGTCTCGGTACGCGAAGCGTTGTTCAACTATCTCAGGACAGTAGTCTTCGAAAATGTGGAACGGTGTATCTTTGTATTTCAGCTTACCCCTCTGCCTCCGAGCCTCACGTACCACCAACTCACGGGTCTGGTATCTATGAAAGCAGATCACAACTGCTCTGGGTTTCTCACCAGGGCTTGGCGTGGCTGTTAGCTCGGTCTGTTGGCTCGGTCTAGCTCCGGGGCTGATTCCAGTATGTGTTCGCCAAGAGTCTCGAGCAGAAGTTGAGAGAAAAGCGCTGTTTGGGAGCCCTCGATATTCTCGGGAAGACCCACTATCCTTATGTTATTTCGGCGACTCCTGCCTTCCAGGCTGATAAGCTTAGCTTTTAGCTTGGCGTTCTCTTCGGTCACCGTAGTTAACATTAACGTTATAGCTCGTATATCTTGGCTAGTGGTAGCGGCAAAAGACTCTAATGACGAGAGACGGTGTTGGTGGTCTAACATAGTGGTCTGGATATTGTCCAGCTTTGTTTCCAATTTGGTAAACGCAGTGTTGAATTCTGCCAGTAACAATACCTTATGTTCTGTTAACATGGCTGCTAGCGTGGCTGGTCGTCGGGTCTTCTGTCTTTTGCTCCGCTTTCTTTCCTTTGTTTGGCATCTTTACAGCATAGAGAGGTACTGACAATGATGTTTAAATGTTTGTGGGTGGTTAAAAAACTTAGACTGAGCTGTAATAAAAGTTGGAGGTGAAAAGGTCGGGAGCGTGGAAAAGTGCAACTACTCCAACATGTCGCCCCCACCGAAAGATCTGTTTATGCTATTCTTATAACAAATGTAAAGTACTTTGGCCAACGAGAGTTGTATTTTAAATTTGCTATATAAATAAATGTGACGACTTGACTTGAGATAAAAATAAGATGCTGAAGCAGCACTGGAAGATGTGGAAATAAGAGTAAGTACTTGCCCTCCCAAAAAAATCACCAGCAGCCAGACTTAAAAGAACAGAGCTAACTTTACTGAAAAATACTAAAAAGAAAACTGATTAAAGTATATATATTACTAGACTAAGTGGGACCCGTTGGGTCCCAGCATCACACGGGTGGGCTGGTCACCCAATGCAATATTCCACCTCTCCACCAATTCCAATATTGTTGGCCAGTGGGGGGGGGGGGGGGGCTTTCTGTTGCGCTAGGTCGTACTATTTGTTATTTGTTGATCACACACACCCTCCACCTCACACAGACACTCACACACAGACTCTCTCACACACACTCAGACACACACACACACACACACACACAGACTCATTCTCACACACACACACACTCATTCACACACAGACTCATTCACACACACAGACTCATTCCCACACATACACAAACAGACTCATTCACAGACTCATTCACACACACACACACACACAAACACACACTCATTCACACACACAGACACACACACACAGACTCATTCACACAGACACACAGACTCATTCACACACACACACAGACTCATTCACACACACACACAGATTCATTCACAGACACACACACACACTCATTCACACATACACACAAACACATACACACATACACAGACTCATTCACACACACACACAGACTCATTCACTCACACACTCACCCAATACTAAAATGCCAAGTAACATTCAGAACGTGTTGAATATACAGTGTGTAAAACGAATGTTTAAAGCCTCCTGTAGAAGCTGCTGCTGCTGAAGCAAAAATGTGCTTTAAATAACATCCAACAAACACACTCACCATAGACACAGCAGTCAGCTCTCCTGAATTATTCAACGCCGCCTGCACTCGGCGCCATCTTGACGTCACCCTCTTGCTTCTTGCCACGAACCGGAAATGACACACTCAGCGCCAGCCTGCCGCTAACGTTATCGGCGCCATCTTGCAATTAAGCTAAAATCACAGAATGAGCGCCAATTTTGAAATTAAACATAGTCCTGATCTAATAAAATGTTTATTCACGCTTTATCCATCCGAAAACTGTTGCAAGCAAGCCCTTTAAAAGCCAAGCCAAGCCAATTGGACAAAAACACTTCGCAAGCCAACAAAACACATTTGCTGAAAGCCCTTTAAAAAGCCAACCGAATTGGACAAAAACACTTTGCAAACAACAAACACATTTGCTGAAAACCACATCCCGGGGACTCACCGTGGAGTAGACGTGCGTTCAGTGTTATTCGCAGCTCAGAGAGCCGTGACCCTCTCGCTTCCTCCATCTGGCAGAGACTGAGTGAGCCACGACACTTCCGGGTTTTATAGTCCCTCCCCCCTGCCGCCAGCGAGGGCAGCAGAGAGAATGGCAAAATGTTTTAAAACATTAATATCTCTCTGATTTTTCATCGATGGGAAAAAATCCTCCGGTCCAGTCCGGCGGAGGGGGGCTCTGAGCGAGGTGGCCAAAAATGACGGCCGTAAGTGGCGGCGTTCTCTCGGAAATCACATCGCAGTGAGTCAAAAGCAGTCAAGTTCTTACTTTTAGTAATATTGATAACCAGGAGCAACAAAGCACTGGCATCAAGAGAGGAAACACAGACCAGGGTGGTGAACATCTGATTGATGAGAAGTGCAGATTGCAAACTGGAAGCAAAGAGCCTCACTATGGATCTGATTGATAAGTGGAGGTGAAAACCGTGATTTTGAATGGGAGGATATGACTGAACTGGAAAATTTGAAATTTTATTTCTGGGGTGGTGGTGAAGAGTTAATTGAGACTCCACTAATATTTTGTTTACTGCTTTTGGTGTCATCTGTCAGTTCTTCAAGTATTTTCTTACAGATGTTATTTTGCAGGCCTGGAACTGAATCCGAGAAGGTGATTCATTTGATTGATAATGTGAGTACCACCCTTCCCAGTAACAAATATTAATATAGCCATTTTTCATTACTGTAAAGAAATTGTTGCCTGTCATTTCACAATCAGGCATGATCTATTAACTAGCATTTCAGTGAGAGCATGCTTTCAGTGTGCTAACAGAAGGCCAATATCGAAGGTGCTCAAAGGCTGACTCCTCAATATCTTGCATCAGTCGAGTCTGGCACAAGCCAGAAAACAAAGCCTACACTGTTCTCACAAATTCAGAAGAAGCCAGGTGTTAATTTGTATTTTTAAATTTATGCTTTGAAATACCGTCAGCCTTGAATAGCGATAATTCAACCTTCTTAACAAATTTATATGTTAGATGTGTTTATTTAGCACTTTTTCTCTCATTATTTTAATCCTTTCAAAATGATTTTAAACCTTTCTGATTTTAGGGGACACGTACAAACATTTCCACTGATAGCAAACATCTGTCAAAAAAGGGCCTCAGGCCATGTTGCTGAAGGCTTTGTCACCCCTGCAGATGCTACATTTTTCTGATTTTGCCATGGGAGCAAGGCCTGAAACTCAATTTACAAAAAAACTGTTTCTATAATGGTTGGGACTTCAAGAATAGAATTATAGAGTCATACAGCATGGAACAGGTTCTTCGGCCCAACTCATCCATACCGACCAAGATACCCCACCTAAGCTACCGGCATTTGGCCCATAACCCTCTAACCTTTTCTATCCATGTACCAAAATTATTCATCCTTCTGGCACCTCTGGCTGAAATGTTTGCCAAGGGTACAGCTGAACTGTTTGCATTCAGGCTGGGATCCGCTACCACTTCGATTCTCTAGTTTAATTACTCCCTACCATTCATACCTGAATGTAATAGCACTGCAGGCCCATGATCTGACCTGTTGGTTGTTGGATTGCTTTGGTCTATTGCATGCTGTTTTAACTGTTTAGTGTGAATTTTGTTCTGCATAATGGCCCAACCACTTTTTGTAGATACCCCTAGTGTTGCTCCTGACATTACATCCACACACTAGGTTGAGCCGGAGCTGGTGATATTGGTTTAATGCAGGTTATACTGGGCCATGAAGTTATAGAATGTGTTGAGCATTGTTTTGCTGCTTGCTGCTCACAGCCCACAGCTCCATATGAGTACCCTAGATCTATCCCATTGAGCATAATAACTGTAATGCCACATGGTATAATGAAGAGGAGACTTTCCTCCCTACAAAGACAGTGCAACGGATACTTCTATCTACCAATAATATCCTGAATAATTTTATCTTGGATAGGTAACTGGGGAGAATTCAACACCTTAATGTACATTCAACATCTCATGTTGATTTTCTCACCACCTGCCATAGATCCAGACTAGTAGCTGATTCCTTCAGGTCTTTGCACACAAGTGAATCTGATGTTCAGCATAGAACTGTATTGATTTATCAGCTGAGACCCGGACAAAAGATTGTATTAAATAAGAAATTTCCTGGTCTATAGTTTATTTGATGCTGCGAGATATCATTGAGTCTGCAGTCAATAGTGTGGATGCCCAGCTTTACTCCTCCCAGATCTGTATCACAGTGCCACCATTTCTAATAGTTTGTGCTTCCAGTGAGACAAGACATACCCAAAAAATATAATGGAAAGATCTTGCTCTGGAAACCTTTCATTTCTTTAATAGTGTGGGTTTCTGCATAGATCTGCTGATGCCTGAGGGTTACAACCTATCACTCCTCGGCCCAAGGCAAGTCACCATCTTTGGTTTTGTTTGTTATTGTCACCTGTACCGAGGTACAATGAAAACACTTTGCGTGTTATCCAGTAAAATGTTGTCTACAACGCACAGATAAAGGATAAAAGGCACAACATTTAGTGATATAACATAGTCTGATAAAGTCAGATTAAAAATAGGTCAAAGGTCTCCAGTGCAGTAGATGGGAAGTCAGGACTGCACGTTAGCTGATGAGAGGACCATTCAATTGTCTGATTACAGTTGAGAAGAAACTGCCTCTGAATCTGAAAAGTTTTCAAACTTTTATACCTTTTGCCTAATGGGAGGAGGGGAGAAGAGTGACCAGGATGGTCCTTGATTATGATAGCGGCCTAGCCAAGGCAGTGTGAAGTGTAGAAGGAGTCAATGGAAAGGAGGCTGGTTTGGGTGATGGTCTAGGCTATGTCTGCAACTCTCCGATTAGGTGGAACTGTTCCCAAACCATGCTGTGATGCATCCCAATAGAATGCTTGCCAGGGGGCTTCTGTAGAAGTTGATGAAGGTTGTTGGGGACATGCCAAATGTTCTAAGCCTTCTAAGGAAGTGATATTTATTGAACTTGCAGCTTTCTCGACAATCCTGCTGCCTGCTGCTCTCTGATAAATTTTTGTTCCTTGATCCGGTGGAAATTGCTTTCTTAAGTTACATTTTGATGAAAGTCTATTGAATCCATTTTTTTTTGTGCAGGAAACTATTCAAGTAAAATGCAATCGTTCTGGTCATACCGCAGTGAATAAGACCTTTGAGTTTGAACGGTAAGTTATAACAGAGACATAAGAAACTACAGATACTGGAATCCTGAGCAAATGGATAGGCGATGTTTCGGGTCGGATCAGTCTGAATAAGGGTCTTGACCCAAAACGCCGTCTATCCATTTCCTGCATTGATGCTGCCTGAGTTACTCCAGCACTCTGTGTTTTCAGTGAGATATAACCATTCAGTAAATCACAGCATTTATTTCTAGCACATAGCAAATAATTGGTGAAAACAAAGTACATCAATGTGGGATATTAAAAAAATGTTTAATGTGTTGTATGGCAATCTATAATGCATAGCATCTTGTGGCTAAAATAAACAGGATTAATGGCCATGTAGGAAAAAGCTGCAAGCATTGAAGGCAAAAACTAGCCAAATGTCCTGGCACAGAGATACAGGAAACAAACCCAGCAAAATGCAAAAAAAAAGATGGAGAACTTGAAAAAAGAGTATGAAAGAAATTTGCAAATTAGATCAAAATCAACACAAAATAATTGTGATCGAGGTAGAAAGGGCAATTAGAAGAAACATCATACACCTTATAGAGATAATGCTAATGGTGTAACTAAAAATAAGAAATTAATATTCAATGAATGATTACTTTGCATTAGTAATTACAAGAAGGGACGTGGGATAGTACCCTGTGATGACAAATAATGAATCAGGAAATAATAATTATTAAAAAATGGTTCTAACCTTAAGGGGCAGATAATTTCTATTCCAAGGTTTTAAAAGAAGTAGATGGGAACTGCAGATGGTTGAACTATGATTTTACAACATTCTGTCAATTTGAGAACGATTTTCTATTAGATCAATGTATTTGTTATTTAACTTAAGGAAGATGATTAAGGGAAATCTTGGAATTACAGACCAAATAAAGTAGCATCTGTCATTTAAATATTACTGAAGACCACAATGAAAGATAAAGTGACAAAAGATTATTTTAATTTGCGTAAAAACCAGGACATACCCGTGGAATGTTATTAAATTATTTTAAGAAGCGATTGACGTGGTGAACTGGAAATGTTTAGAAATATATATATATATATGCACATTTGATAAACTCGTTCATAACAGGCTGTTAGCTAAAATTATTTGTGGGTTTAAGTGCAAGTTATTATCCTGGCTCGGAAGTGTTCTGAATGACAGGTAATGAGTATGGGGGAATGTGCAACTACATAAATGGACAGGATTTGTGGTGGGCATAAACAATTCACTGAAGTTGTAGATTAATTAAATGATGGGATAGAAACATACTACATTGTGAAAAGGTAGAAGTTGTGGTGATCTGAGATGGATTCGATGTATGTTGGTCAACAAAATGCCTTGGCCTTCTTGTGCAATGCAGAATCACCCATTTTGAAAGCCTTGGATCTGGACTGTAACAGAGAGTGAATCTCCCTGTTCATGCAAGATTTCTGTTGAGGATTGGCCCTAATTGTCTTTGCCTCTTGCTGTATAATACTGGCGTACAAGACAACCGGATACAAGCATAACACTGGTGAAGGCTGCATTACTGGCCATAAATTTGTTAGCTTGAAACACTTGGTACATTAAAGGTGGACACACATTTATTAGCCTCTAACACTAGGGCACTGTCTTGATGGGTTCAGGTCTTGTCACTGTATAATATCGGGGTGCAGTACACTTGTATCCTATTAAACTGTGTGTAACGATGCAAACATTTCCACTATTCTGAGGTAATGCCACTGCTACGTCTTTGCACGTAAGTCTCACAGCATGAATTGAAGACCTGCAATGTAAAAAGTTGAATTTAAGGCACAAAATTGTGGAAATACTCAGCAGACCAGAAGCATTTGCAGTGAAACCACAGATTTAGCATTTCAGGTTGAAGTCCTTTCAACAGAAAATGACTTAATTGAGGTGAGGTAAAATCTTCATGCACATTCCAGTCATGGACTCCATTAGAACATCATACTGTTAGAAAAACAGATATTCCCCACAAAATCTGTGTAAATTTATTCCGAATTAATTTTGTTGTTTAGAAAATGCATTAAAGTACTTTCTCTGAACGTTTTATTATCTGCACTTTTATTTCCTGTGGGTGTAATTTCTATGTTCTGTTTCAGGGTAGCTTCAAATTCCTTCTTGGCATCAACCATCTCTAATCTCCACTTCCACTAAAGCATTTAATCCTATTGCTAACAAAATTCACATTTCTCATCTGTCATGTTAATAAGTAGACGCTATAATTTACAATAGCAGCCGACTTACGTCACAATGTTTGCATCGCTATGCTTCAATTAGTGCTAATGCTAGATATTTATAGCAGTAGACATTACAGTGGAAATGTATTGTTGCAATCCTCAGAGGTTACAATCATGTACAATGCCCTTGTACATTTTCTTGTAAATTGATCTTAATTGTACGATCCAGGTAATGTGAAATTCATTACATAAATTCCTTCTGCACAATAGAGTTTATGGACCTAGTAATTCCCAGGAATCCATTTTTGAGGAAGTGTGCCCCTTACTTACCTCCTTACTAGACGGGTAAGTGAACCATCCATCCATCCGTCCATCCGTCCAGTCCAGTCCCACGAGGTGATGAGGTGGGTAGGGAGGGGAGAGGGGTTATGGAGGGAGGGAGTGACTGAGGGTAGGGGAAAGGAGAAGGAGAGGTGAGGAACGGACTGGGTGAGGGTCAGAGGAGAGGGGATAGAAGAGGGAGGGTGAAGAGGAGGGGGAGGGAGTGCTGGGATGAAGGGAAATGAGCTGTGCCTGCTCAGTTGGGGGCTTTGGGTGAGTGGTGGAATATTGCATTGGGGGAACGGGTTGCGTTGTGGGAACGGGTGAATGGTGGAATATTGCATTGGGGGAACAGGGCCCAACGGGTCCCACTTGGTCTAGTATATATTACTGAAACTCTCATCTTGCTTGTTTCTATGTCTGTCAGTCCGAGGTGAGCATCTGGAACTACGCCAAAACGGTACACAATAACGTTACAATTTTTGGCCCACCTTACTCACCATTGTCTTGGTGTGTGTTTTTATCAAGTTTCGTTCAGATTGATGGTATATTTATACGTTATTCACATTTAAAACTTTACAAAACGGCGCTTTTACAGAATTCTTGCAGTTAGCAGCGTATAATGTCACAATTGAATCTCATTTACATAAACTGCCCGTCAGCAGTGTTCCACCCCACAATGACATCACACTGGGATCTTATTTACATTTTTTAAATCCTTTTTTTAAATGTGACTCACTGACTCAGTTATTTTAAAATCCTCACGCACGGATAACTGAAAGTCTCCCCGCGTGTGCAGGAATTGAAATGACCGTGGCTCTGAGGCTGGAGCGAGATATGCGGGAGGCGGCGTCCGGGCCCGTGGGGAGGGATAGTCCGTTTTCAAAAAGTGACTTACTGACTCAGTTATTTAAAAATCCGCACGCCCGGATAACTGAAAGTTTCCCCGCGCGTGAGGGATTGGAAATGACTGCGGCGCTGAGGCTGGAGCTGGGTCTGGGGGCGGCGGCATCCGGGCCCACAGGGAGGGGGAGGAGCGGGACCCGGAGGAAGGACTAGGCCGCAGCCTCGACCTCTCCCTCCCCCTCCACAGGCTCCAGGCCGCTCGCCCCGTCCCCCTGACAGCCCTCGCCTCAAGTACAACTTCATCACCGACGTTGTGAAGAAAGCGGAGTCGGCGGTGGTTTACATCAAGATCCTGGGGAGGTGAGGCGAGAGATCGGGGGATTGGAGGAGAGGAGGGGAGAGGGAGGGGAAAGTGGGGAACATGAGGAGGGAGAGTGAGGGGAGGAGTGGTGGAGGTAGGGAGTGGGGGCTAGATGGAGAGGAGGACAGTGGGGGAGAAGAGGGAGAGTGGGATGGGGTGAGTGGGGGACGAGGGCGATAGAGGGGGTAGGGAGGGGAGAGGGGTTATGGAGTGAGGGAGGGAGAAGTGAGGGAGGGTGAAGAGGAGGGGGAGGGTGAGCTGGGGGATGAGGGAATGGAGGAGGATACTGGTAGGAACATGGACGGCAAGGCACAGTTGGGGAGGGTTGCCGTGATTCGTGTACCTGTCTAGCTGTTTCTTAAATGTTGGGATAGTTCCAGCCTCAATTACCTCCTCTGGCAGCTTGTTCCATACACCCACCACCCTTTGTGTGAAAAAGTTATCCCTCAGATTCCTATTAAATCTGCAGAATTGATCCAGTGATTGTTGGGAATACAAAAGTATGGAATACCAGTAGCAACAAATGTTTAGCAATCCCAGTTGTAAAGTAGCTCTGCATTTTTCTTCTCTGTGTAATTGACAGGCTATGACCATCTTTGGGTAAAAGGTTCCCTGAGAAGTAAAAGGTTGTGAGACAGTAGTAGTCCTTGTGCTTCATGTTTGTTAATTAAATGCTGTGTAACCCTTGTGATACTGTTCCCATTCAGGCCAGAAACGTTATGCTGAATTCTTGGAAAGAGATTTGTGCGAGATTCTTCAACAAGATGATAAATAATGCTTCCCTCACCCACCCCCGTGACAGATATAGCAGCTTCATGGTCTCACTTGGAAGACTTTGGAGGCATAAATGGATTATTGGCTGGAGCAAATTAATGTCACTGTGAAACAAATAATCAGCATGAATATCGGTTCTAGTACCAATGTTGCGTTATTTTACATCACGTTACATGTTTCTTTATTTTTAATTTACATATTATACAGATAATGAGGCAATAAATCTTCATGCATTAAATCCCTGCGAAAAGCAAGTGAATGGTGGCTATTTAAATGTAATTAAGAACAAACAACACAAAAAATAGATGAAGGAG
>CM075978.1:120825478-120880542 GCA_038087875.1 Malacoraja senta | reverse complement strand
ACAGCTCTCAGCAATAGAATGTAAATGAAGGTTCCGTTTTGTGATGTCACAATGCCCAATGCTGCGGGGGTTGGGGGGTAGGGGCAGGGGCTTGGGTCGCCGCAAAGGCATATGTAAATGGATCCATTCCGATTGGACATCTGTGACCATTGTGCATTGTGACATCACACAACGGAATCTTTACTAACATTCTACGGCTGAGCTGTTTTTTTAAACATTTTGAAATGTTTGGTTTTGGGGGGGTGAGAGGTATTTTATTTTAAAAAGCGTACGTAAACACGACCAAATTTAATCAGGATCGTCTATTCGTAAAGATAAACGTAACCTCTTTAGAAACGGTAAAAAATATCGGCGTTTATCGGGGCGGTATCAAAGGCGGGACGTCAAGCAGAACGTTGGACGTACAGACGTACAGACGGACGACAGCCAGAGAGTTTTATATAATAACTAGACCAAGTGCAGACCCGTTGGGTCTGGTCCCCGAAAGTGCTTGACACCCGGGGTGTTGTTCCCGAACGTGCTTCAGACCCCGGGTTGAAAATGTGCTGGAAAAAAAATGGCGTCGTTTTCGGAAAAAATCGGAGAAAATCGGCGAAAAAAAGATGGCGTCGTTTTCGGAGATAATCGGCGAAAAAATATGGCGTCGTTTTCGGAGAAAATCGGAGACAATCGGAGAAAATCACATGGGGGTGGGGGGGGGATGGATTTTATTAAAAAACGTGTACATAAACAGGACCGAATTTAATCAGGGGTGGCTATTCGTAAAGATAAATGTCATCTCTTTGGAAATGGCGAAAAACGTGGGCCTTTCCGCGCGCCGTGTGGGCCAGGGGCGGTATCAAAGGCCGCGCGGCAAAGTCAAGCAGGCCGTCGGACGTACAGACGGACGACAGCCAGAGAGTTTTAAAAGTATACTAGACCAAGTGCAGACCCGTTGGGTCTGGTCCCCGAAAGTGCTTGACACCCAGGGGTGTTGTTCCCGAACGTGCTTCAGACCGCGGGGTGAAAATGTGCTGTAAAAAAGATGGCGTCGTTTAAAAAAAAAATCTGAGGGATTCTGGGAAAAAAGATGGCGGCGTTTTCTGCGAAATTCGGCGAAAAAAAGATGGCGTCGTTGTCTTTGAAAATCGGAGACAATCGGAGAAAATCACATTGGGGTTGGGGGGGGGATGGATGACACCCCGGGGTGTTGCTCCCGAACGTGCTTCAGACCCGTTGGTGAAAATCGACGAAAAAAAGATGGCGTCGTTTTTTGAAAAATTCGGGAAAAAAAAGATGGCGTCGTTTTTGGAGAAAATCGGAGACATTCGGAGAAAATGACATTTGGGTTGGGGGGGGGGATGGATTTTATTAAAAACGTGTACACACGGGGGTGGGGGGGGGGTTTGGAAGTGCTTGACACCCAGGGGTGTTGTCCCCGAACGTGATTCAGACCCCGGGGTGATAATCTGGTGAAAAAAAGATGGCGTCGTTTTTTGAAAAAATCTGGAAAAAAAAGATGGCGTCGTTTTCGGAGAAAATCGGAGACATTCGGAGGGAAAATCACATTTGGGTTGGGGGGGGGATGGATTTTATTAAAAAACGTGTACATAAACAGGACATAATTTAATCAGGAGTGGCTATTCGTAAAGATAAATGTCATCTCTTTGGAAATGGCGAAAAAGGTGGGCCTTTCCGCGCGCCGTGTGGGCCAGGGGCCGTATCAAAGGCGGCGCGGCAAAGTCAAGCAGGCCGTCGGACGTACAGACGGACGACACACACAGAGTTTTAAAAGTATAATATAGAAGATAGATAGATAGATAGATAGATAGATGGTTTATTCTTTCTAGTTTGGTATATTTTAGTTTTGAGATCCAGCATGGAAGCAAGCCATTTAGCCCCCCGAGTGCGCGGAGATCGGCAATCACCCAAGCACTAGTTCTATCCTACGCAGTAGGGACAATTTACAGAAGCTAATTAACCTACACATCTTTGGCATGTGGGAGAAAACCAGTTCACAGGGAGAACAGACAAACTCCACACAGACACCATCCACAGTCAGGTCTCTGTAAGGCTGCAACTCTACCACTGTGTCACCCCAAATGATACCAGTGTTAAAATAAATGAATTACATTGGGTTTTGAGAAATGGAATTGAAGCAGTACGGGATTGTTTTCTGTCAAATAGCTGAATTTTATACTTCTCATCAGGGATCTCTGGTGTCATAATGGGAACCCGTCAGTTGCGCCTGCGCAGTTGGTGGCTATGGGTGAGTGGTAGAATATTTTGTTGGGGGAATGGAGCCCAACGGGTCCCACTTGGTCTAGTTTGCTTCTAGATTCATATTATGTATATTGTTATAGTGAATCAAAGAACCAGCTTTAACAGCACACACAGAATGTCAATACTAAATTGATTGCATTTTTGAAATTTTATTTTTGACCCAGAATTGTATAATGAGAAAGTTGTAGCTGGAGATCTTTATGGAAGAGTAAATAATATAATTGTTGTATACAAAGGTTAAACATTTTTTAATATAATCTAAAACCAGGGTCCTATATATAAATAATGCAAACTAAAGGTAATGAAGCATGGGATGACTCTGAAGGTTAGGAAACTATTGAAAGGTGTGACAACAGATAAACAATAGCTGCCATTTATAGGATTAATACATAGTGAGATAAATAATACATTGTGTATAAATGAGAAACACAATAGAAAAAAAAAGAGGTCCAAGTTTGGCAAACATGAGAAATTAAAAGATAGCATTATCACAAAGAGGCTCAATGCTTCCAAAAGCCTGGGTATTGGGGATATTTGGGAATTAATCAAAGGAGTATCAAGACTGATGAGAAAAGAGAAAGTTGAATTCAGTTAGAAATGCAAAGAAGAAATGTAAAATCTTCAATGGATTAAAGTGAAAGATAACAGCTGAGACCAGTAGATACATTATCTTCCACATCTTGGCCCCTCTGCTACATTCCCCTCTTTTGTACTCTCATCTCCCATCCCTTTCCCTATTTCACTCTTATCCCCCCCACTTTCCCCTGTCACCATCCACCCATACTGCCCCCCCCCCCCCTTTACTCCTTTTCACCTCCACCCAGTGTCACTCTACCCACCTGCCAATCACACCCACCTCACCTATACAATATTGTTGCCATCATGGAGAGGTGATTGATAGATGGGCAAGACTGGTAACTTAGTATCCTAGAGTAGAGAATAGAGACACGGTGATGTAAAAGAGGAGGTATTGTTTGGTCAGTTAAGGAAGGCATTCCTTCAGTATTGAGGAAGGATATCTTTGAATGAAGCATGTGAGTTGAGATTAAAAAGGATGTCACATTTTTTTGGTGTATTGCAGATATCCAACCGTCAGCAGGAGGGAGGGTCTAATATGTAGGCAAATGGCACAAAGATGTAATATAAATGGCGGCATAGTTTTATTTCCCCAAATTCCCAAGAATTGCCTTAGTATATAGAAGGCTCAGAGGGGTTGAGATTTTTGAAATGTGACAGGAGATTGTTTTGACCAATGAGGAAAGTTGTATTACTGGATTCTAAGAGTCACAAAGTCTTATAGGCAGAAATAGGCCCTTTAATCCAACTCGTTCATGCCAACCAAGATGCCTCATCTAAGATGGTCCCATTTGTCTGTGTTTCTTTCAAGTGCGAGTTAGATTTACTCTGAGGGGTAAGGAAACCAAGGATAGGGGGGGAAATCCAGAATGGGGTACTGATTTTGGATGATCAGCCATGATCATATTGAATGGCGGTGCTGGCTCAAAGGGCCGAATGGCCTACTCCTGCACCTATTTTCTGTTTGGTCTACATTCCTCTCAGCTTTACCTAACCATATACCTGCACACATATCTTTCAAATGTTGTTATTGTACCTACCTCAACTATCTGCGATTGAAAACTTTTTTTTATTTTGTTTTTTAAATACATTTTTAAAGAAATGATTCTCACACTTTAATCACCACGAAGAATGGAACAGTGCAAATTACAAATATATTGCCAAAAAAGCCAAATCAGATCGTTAATAGAACAATGCATAACACAGCAAATGTAATATCAAATTAATGCTTTTACTTCTACTCATGTGGAACTACGGTTTGAAGCCAATTCATTCTCAGTATGTAACAGACCACAAGAATGAATTGCATTTATATTAAATCTTATTCCAAATCATTACTGCTCATATACTTCATGTATTTTTTCAAGTGCAGCCTCCCTCCTTGTTAAGTAGGATGATGTTCTTAAGTCAGAAAATTCCTTCTGCCCTCTCAGTAAAGGAATTCCCCAATTATCCTCCACATCAGGGAAGTTTTAACCATACACTAGACTAAGTGGAACCCGTTGGGTCCCAGTCACACGGGAGGCCTGGTCCCCCAACGTAACCCATTCCCCAACGCAATATTCCACCACTCACCCGTCCCCCAATGCAACCCATTCCCCAATGCAATATTCCACCACTCACCCGTCCCCCAACGCAACCCTTTCCCCCAACGCAATATTCCACCACTCACCCTTAGCCCCTAACTGCGCAGGCGCGGCTCATTTCCCCATCCCCGAGCACTCCCTCCCCCTCCTCTTCATGTGTGGGAGGGAGGAGGGAAGTGGGGTGTGTGGTGGGGGTGCGTGGAGGGGAGGCGGGGTGTATGTGGATGGGGAGGTGTAGTGGGGTAGAGGGTGGTGTGGGGGGAGGGGAGGTGGGGTGTGAGGGGGGAGGGTGAGGGGGGAGGAGGGATGTGGTTTGGAGGGTGTGTGTGCGGAGGTTTTGGGGGGAGGGATGTGCGGGCGGGGGTTTGTGGGGAGGGGTATGGTTGGGAGGGGTGTGGGGGCGGGAAGGGGTTTGTGGGGGCGGAGGGGGTTTATGGGGGCAGGGGGGGTTGTGGAGGCAGGGGGGGAGTTGTGGGGGGAGAGGGGTGTGGGAAGGGGGTGGAGGGGAGGAGTGAGCTCGGAGAAAAGACGGGGAAGAGGGGGGCATCACGGTGGAGGAACCAGTGAGGGGGACCAGAGGGGTAGTGGCTGGAATTGGCAGTGCGATGGGGACTCACAGCGGGTGCTGGTCGTTCTCCGCCGAGATCAGAGTCTCCGCTTTCCGTTTGGCAACATCTCCGACTCTGGGCTGGGCTGGGTCTCCGACTCTGGGCTGGGCTGGGTCTCCGACTCTGGGCTGGGCTGGTTCTCCGACTGTGCTGGGCAGGGTCTCCAACTCTGGGCTGGGTCTCCCATGCTGGGCTGGGTTGGGTCTCCGACGCTGGGCTGCTTTGGGTCCCTCTGAAAATTGTTTCCAGTTGGAAACCTCCGCCCGCCATCCTCAGCTCCAGTAAAGACGCGATGGCACAGGAAGGGGCGGACCATCCCGAGGAGTGACAGGGGAAGAGACTAATCCACGCGGCGCTGACTGGCAGGAGAAGAGATCAATCTGCGCACGCGCGGTTTTTAAGATTTTTAAACCTCGCTCACTTTTACAACATTCAACCGATCGGAACGAAACTTGGTGCACATGCAGCACAGGAGAACGGCAAGTGAACTGGCGAAAAATCGTAGCGCTATCGTGAACCGTTTTTGCGCAAATAGAAAGACTGCGCAAACCGGAAGATAACAAGATCAGAGTTTTAGCTATGTCTAGATATAGATATAGATAGAAGATATATAGATAGATAGATAGATGGTCAGGATTTTGCAAGCTGAAATTATTCACTGTATAGATTAGAGCTATTTCAAGCTGACATAAAATCCCACTTCCCTCACGAACAGCAAAGATAGACTACAAACATCCTCCCACCCTCAATCATCGGTGCTTGTTGAATCTGCAGTGCAAAATCAGCTGTTGCAATTACTTTCTACTGGCCCCAGAGGCAGGTCAACAGGAACAACATAGTTTTATGTCAGTGTATTGGAGCTTCCTAACCTTTAAGTTTCCAACCCAAGGTTTAATTTACAACCTTAAGCCGTGTTGGAGAATGTAACCAGTCAAGTGGAGGGAGCAGTTGGAGAGCATTTGAGATAGTGTCCAAAACTCTATATACTTCAATGTGTTTATGGAAAATGTTAGGTAAGGACCAGGAATAAATGACATATTGATGGAGTGGGTGAGGAGTGCAATTTCATCAAATTAAGACTGGCCCTAGCAAAGATAGACTGGGAGTATGTACATGCGATTAAATCTATGTCAACACAAAGAAGAAATAATAAGAATTATTGTCCCTGCAAGAGGGAAGACCAAAGATAACGATTACAGGAAACACTGGTTGCCAAGGGAGCTCGAGGGTTGGATAAAGAGAAAATAAGGAAACACTAAAGACGGAAGGCCTGTCAAGCATATAAAAAGAATAGGAAGTTGCTTATAAAAGATATAAGGCAGGCACCGGACGGTCTCAAGCTATCATTAGGAGACAGAATTAAGATAAATCCATTGGCATTTTGTAAGTATATTAAGGGTAACAGAATAACAGGGTAAAAGTAGGGGTCATTATAAACAACAGGGAACTCTGCACCTACAACCAAAAGGTATGGGTGAGGTGCTAAATTAATACTTTCCATCAGTATTCACAAAGGAACTAGACTTAGTAGTTGAAGGATTCAGCAAAGGGGAAGATTAAATTTTAACGCATGTCTTCATAAATAACTAAAGCAACGGCAATCGATGCCTCAGAGGATTTAAAGGTGGATTAATCCCCAGGACCAGATTAAATCTGTACCTTGTTGATGTGGGAGGCAGGGGAAGGGATTGGTGAGGCTGACCTGGACAATTCACTTGGACGTAGAAGGCTTCAAACCAATTCTTAGAATATGCGATTAAATCCATCTGGGTGCCCACTAATTGGAATGGATATGGTTGGCATATGTTGTATGACTATGACTGCTGCATCCTCTAAACTTCCTTAGTTCTCTGCTTGAATCTGTCTCCAGAATTTAAAATATGGTCTAACTTATATATAGTCCATCGTTCTATATTTTCACTAACTGAGTTAGCTATTACCGTTTTGAGCTTTTAAAATCTTTCGTACAAATTGTATTTGACATATCACTGATTGAGTGTGATTCAAAACAAGATAAATATTTGTTATTTATCTCTTGACAGTTAAGAGTGCCAATTGGGAATATGACTGTGTTGCTAAACATATAGTGTTAGAGTGATACAGTGGGAAAACAGGCCCAACTTGCCCACACTGGGCAACATGTCCCAGCTTTACTAATCCCACCTGCCTGCGTTTGGTCCATATCCCTCCAAACCTGTCCTTTCCATGTACCTGTCTAACTGTTTCTTAAACGTTGGGATAGTCCCAGCCTCAATTACCTCCTCTGGCAGCTTGTTCCATACACCCACCACCCTTTGTGTGAAAAGGTTACCCCTCAGATTCCTATTAAATCTGCAGAATTGATCCAGTGATTGTTGGGAATACAAAAGTATGGAATACCAGTAGCAACAAATGTTTAGCAATCCCAGTTGTAAAGTAGGTCAGCATTTTTCTCCTCTGTGTAATTGACAGGCTATGACCATCTTTGGGTAAAAGTTTCCCTGAGAAGTAAAAGGTTGTGAGAAAGTAGTAGTCCTTGTGCTTCATGTTTGTTAATTAAATGCTGTGTAACCCTTGTGATACTGTTCCCATTCAGGCCAGAAACATTATGCTGAATTCTTGGAAAGAGATTTGTGCGAGATTCTTCAACAAGATGATAAATAATGCTTCCCTCACCCACCCCCATGACAGATATAGTAACTTCATGGTCTCACTTGGAAAACTTTGGAGGCAAAAATGGATTATTGGCTGGAGTAAATTAATATCACTGTGAAACAAATAATCAGCATGAATATCGGCTCTAGTACCAATTTTGCGTTATTTTACATCACGTTACATGTTTCGTTATTTTTAATTTACATATTATACAGATAATGAGGCAATAAGTCTTCACGCATTAAATCCCTGCGAAAAGCAAGTGAATGGTGGCCATTTAAATGTAGTTAAAAACAAACAACACAAAAAATAGATGAAGGAGTGGATCATTGAGCCCCTCTGGCCTATGCTGCCATTCAGTGAAATTATGGCAATATGGCCTGTGCCACATTGTTGTGCTCTGTGCCTTGGCCCCATATTTTTTGGAAGCTTAAGATAGATTACTGCCTTGAAAGCTTCAATTCTTTCACCATAGTGAAAGGCTTTGATAGAGTGGATGTGGCGAGGATGTTTCCACTAGTGGAATAGTCTAGAATTAGAGGTCATAGCCTCAGAATTAAAGGACGTACGTTTAGGAAAGAGATGAGGAGAAATTTATTCAGTCAGAGTGTGGTGAATCTATGGAATTCTTTGCCACGGAAGGCTGTAGAGGCCGTCAGTGGATATTTTTAAGGCAGATAGATTCTTGATTAGTACAGGTGTCAGAGGTTATGAGGTGGGAGGGGGGTGTTGGGGGGGCGGGCCGCATGGACTCAAAGGTGGGGAGGGGTTGCAGGCATGGCCGGAGGATAATTCTGGATTTTTTTTTTTAAAACAGCAATCAATCTTTGAGTCAATAGACTCGACTTTTGACTTGACCCCGACCCCTGTCATAAACTCCCCACCCCACCCCCCCCCCCCCCCTTGTGTGGCCCAGTTGGACTGAAGATGGTGGCGCGCAACATTCTCTTTCAAGCTGCTGCTGCCATTACTGTTGGCAACTCCCAACGCAACATTCCACCACGCACCAGTTCCCCAACACAACGCGTTTCCACCACTCACCAGTTCCCCCAACGCAACTCCCTCTCCCTCTTTCCCTCCCCCTCTCCCCCTCCCTGCAATGTCTTCTTAAAATGTGAGTAACATCTGTAAAAATGTCAGCGCTACCGCGTAGCGTTTTGGCAAAGATACAAAAACACACACACATATACAAGATGAGACTTTTATAAGTATTCTGGACTGTGGGTTGGGTCCCAGCATCACACGGGAGGGCCGGTGCCCCAACACAATATTCCACCTCCACCAATTCCAATATTAGTGGGCAGGGGGGGTGGGCTTTCTGGAGCGCTAGTATGGATGTTGTAGGTTGAAGGGACTAGTTTCCAGATGGCTAGTATAGACATTGTGGGCCGAATGGATTCTTGGCCTGGCGCCTCAGTCACTCAAGCCTGTTGTGCTGGCAGCTCACTCACTCACGGCTGGTGGGCTGGCAGTTGACTCACAGCTATTCCTTGAAATTCCATTTCAAGCAGGGTGCAAGGCCACCAAATTCAAGTGCAATTTCATACCATTTCAAACAGGGTGCAAGGCCACTAAAGACAGCGAGTCGTGACCTCTCCCTCCTCCATCTTGTAGAGACTGAGCCACGCCCACACTTCTGGGTTTTATAGTCCCTCCCACCAGAAGGAGTGTGGCCTTCATTGCGTGATTGACAGGAGAGAGAATCTCAACATTTTTTAAACACTAATAACTCTTATTTTTCATCGATGGGGAAAATCCTCGGCACCTGATGAGCGGAGGGGGACTCTGAGTAAGATGCCCAAAAATCACAGCCATACGTGGTAGCGTTTTTTCTAAAATCAATATAAAGCGCAAACAGGAAGTGGTCAAGATTAGACTTTTAATTATATAGAAGGCAAGGCAACTTTAGCATTTTAGCTTTAGCATTTCCAAACCAAAGGCAACACAGCTTTAGCATTTCCAAACCAAAGGCAACACAGCTTTAGCATTTCCAAACCAAAGGCAACACAGCTTTAGCATTTCCAAACAAAAGGCAACACAGCTTTAGTATTTCCAAACAATATTTTCAAACCACATTAAGGGCACTGGCAGGTCAGTAAAACCACTCACAATTTAGTAGACATGTGTTCAGTGTTATTCACAGCTCAGACTGAGAGATGTGACCTTCTTGCTCCCCCATCTTGCAGAGACTGACTGAGGCACTCAACACTTCTGGGTTTTATAGTCCCTCCGGAAGGGGCGTGGCCTTCAGGAGAGAGAATCCCAACATGTTTTAAACACTAATAACTCTTTTATTTTTCATCGATGGGAAAAATCCTCTTGTCCTGCACAGCGGAAGGGGACTCTGAGTAAGATGGTCAAAAATCACAGCCGTAAGTGGCAGCGTTTTTTCTAAAATCAATATACAGAACAACAGGAAGTGGTCAAGATTGGACTTTTAGTAATATAGATAGATAAATGGTTTATTCTTTCTAGTTTGATTTATTTTAGTTTAGAGATCCAGCGGGGAAGCAAGCCATTTAGCCCCCCGAGTGCGCAGAGATCAGCGATCACCCAAACACTAGCTCTATCCTACACACTAGCGACAATTCACAGAAGCTAATTAACCTACACATCTTTGGTATGTGGGAGAAAACCAGTTCACAGGGAGAACAGACAAACTCCACACAAAGACACCATCCACAGTCAGGTCTCTAAGGCAACAACTACCACTGTGTCACCCCAAATGATACCAGTGTTAAAATAAATGAATTACATTGGGTTTTGAGAAATGGAATTGAAGCAGTACGGGATTGTATTCTGTCAAATAGTTGAATTTTATACTTCTCATCCTAATAACACTTTTCTAGTTAGCTGTCAACATCGTGAAGGATAGAGAAAGTGTATCACTCGTTCATTTAACTATTGTGTTGTGTTATAGTAACTTAATCAAAAATGAAACAAGTGTTTTTAAAAGTCCTAAAACTTTTTATGATGTATATTGTATTCCAGACACAATGTGTGCATCATGGCATATGGCCAGTCAGGCAGTGGCAAAACATATACTATGCTGGGGCCACATTCTGAAGGAAACATCACATTTTCTCTGGAGTCACAGATAGATGAAGGAATTATCCCCAAAGCTACAAGAGAGTTATACAGGTATGAAGTGCTTTTATAGCCAATCAGATTTTGTTTCGGTTTTGGACAATGCAAGCTGTTGGCCCTTACCAGTAATCAACTCACTGACGCTCAGTATTGGTTTTGTCAGGAAAGCTTGACCTAGATTCATACACAGGTAAAAGAGCTGAATTCCAGAGGCAAGGTGACAGTGCCTTGACATCAACGCAAGATTTTGGCAAGTGTAATGAATGCATGCAAAAATTAAACTAAATTAATATTGATTCCAGAAGTCTCCACTGTGACTAGCCCTCAACTCCGCCCATATTCCACCACTCTCCTGCACACTCAGAGCAATTTGCTATAGCCAATTGCTAGCCAACCAGCATGTCTTTGGATGTGAAAGGAAGCTGGAGCCTTTGAAGAAAACTCATGTGGTCACAGGAAGAACATTCAAAATCCAGAAGACAGCACTGGAGGTCAGGATAGAACCCGGTCTCTGAAGCTGTAATAGAGCATTTGGCTATTTAGATATCTCTGATGGCCCATGTCGATTTGTGGCCCTTATAATAACAGTGGCCTCACAACATGTCAGGTTATATAGTTTATTAGGAACCAACAATACAACTTCTCACTTGAGAGTTCACTTTAAGACTAACGGAATGCAGGAGACCGCGACGCTAACAAACTACAAATGCATGACTCATGGCATGAGCCACTAATCTACATCCCCCCTCTTAGAGAATCAATAAGGATGTATACCCATAACTAAGCAAAGCAAATATCACAACCGATGACAGACTGGTGGAAAGTCAAACATAGTCCGGATACTTCACGACCGGCCTGCAAACATGACCGGCACGTGTACGATAGAGGCCATCTCCATTCTTTTTCTCCGGGGAAAGAGCAGGCGATTTCACCGCCGTGGGGGAGTGGACCAACGCCTCTGGAGTTGAAGCAGGAGACTGTGGCACATGCGAAGATGGAACAGACAGAGGAACTGTCGCAGGCATGGATTGTTGTGCTGGCAAGAGCATGCGAGGATCACTAGATTCAGATTGAAATGAACTTGTACGATCCGGATAATAAGGAGGAGGAATTGGCTGCTTCACAGGCAGAAGATGTTGTCTGTTGCGTCGGTAGGTGCTACCATCGGCTCTAACAATGTACGAGCTTGGCTCCGAGGCGGGACCAGAAACCACCCCAATACGGTCATGGCATTTGTCAGTCTGTAAGCGAACCACCTGTCCTTTGGTCAATGGTGGCAGAGGCCTACTTGTCTTGTCGAACCATTTCTTCTGAACGTCACTCTTCTGTTGCAACCTGGATTGAACCTCCTCAGGTGGAAAGACATGTGGGATAAACGTTTGCTCTGCTATGGGCAGCGGGGTACGGGTCTGCCTTGACAATAATCGTTGAGCAGGTGAACCCAAGACAGGGTCACGGGAAATGTTGCGTAAGTTGAGCAAATCCAGGAATACGTCAGATTTAGCCCTGTGAGAGCACTCCATGAGTTGTTTTGCACTTCTGACAGCCCGTTCAGCCAGCCCGTTAGACTGTGGATATTCAGGGCTGCTGGTGATGTGGTGAAAATTCCAGCGTCTGGCAAACTCTCTGAATTGTTGGCTGGTGAACTGACTGCCATTGTCAGTCAACAGCTTGCCTGGAGATCCGTGGACGGAAAAATGACAAGATAATTTCAAAATCACACCGCTGGAAGTGGGGCTGCTGAGAAAATCAATGTCGAACCATCCTGAATACGAATCCACGAGCACCAGGTACTGCTTGCCGTGCCATTCAAATAAATCAGCTGCCACTGTAGACCATGGGAGCGCAGGTGCAGGTTGTGGCAGAAGTGGTTGCTTTTGTTGATGAGGCACCAGGCTATTGCACACAGCACAAGCTGCCACATTTTCGTTGATGTATTCGGCCATGCCAGGCCAGTGAAACAGTGGCTTCAGCACCTGGGTGTCCTGCATGGACAGCGTCAAAATACCGGTAATGCAGCGAAACAGGAACCACGGCCTTTTAAAACAATGCCGTCTTGTAGCACTAGTTCGTCTCGAACAGGGAAGAAAGGTCGGACTGGCAATGGAACGTTGTAGTGCTAGTCTGGCCAGCCGCGCTTAATGACAGAAGTTAGCGACCGTAGGGTCTTGTCGGTGGCAGTGTGGGCAACCAGGTCCTCCATCCAAGATGAAGGGATGAAAGATACAGTCATCACGATAAAGTCATCATCCTGCGAGGGTAGATCCTCGCAGGTCTTCAGAGGTCCACATGAAAAAGTGTCTGCCAGGTCCAAGCAGAGTCTTTGTGTGTGAGATGGCGCAATGGCGCTGATATTTCGCTGAAATCTGGAATGAATTTGCTCAAATAGTTCGCCATGCCAAGGAACCTCTGCAAGCTGGGCACATCCGTGGGTGCTGGAAGCTCATTAATAGCACTGGTTTTCGCTGGATCAGTTTTCAGGCTGTCCTTGGTAAATATATGGCCTAGGTATTTTACCTCATTCACTCTGAATCTGCATTTTTGGGGGATTGAGTTTGAGATGGATGGCCTTGGCACGCTTCATTACTTTTGTCAGATTGGCATCGTTTTCCTCGATCGTTTTTCCAGCAATAAGGATATCGTCCACTACGATGGAGCATGGGTATCTGCCAAACAATTGCTCCATGGATTGTTGAAACACTTCACTGGCAGAACTTATACCAAAGGGCATCCTCAAAAATGTATAACGTCCGATCGGAGTACTGAAAGTTGTCAGCTTGGAGGATTTATGTTCTAGTGGAATCTGCCAGAATGAACTCTTGGCATCTAGCACTGTGAATACAGTTCCTTCGGCCATCTGCGCTGCAATCTCGTCCACCGAGCGCATTGGATAACGTGGTCTCTTAATTGCTGTATTTAAGTCCTTGGGGTTAATACAAATCCGTATCTTTATTCTTCTAAGTGGCAACAACCATTGAGGAGACCCAGTCTGAGAGTTCAGTTAAGGGAGTAATCACACCAAGAGCCACCATTCTGTTAAGTTCATAATAGTATGGGGAATCCTGTGAGCCGGACGAACAACTGGGATTGCCTCAGGGTCAATAGTAATCGTGTATCTCACAGGCAACATGTCCTTTGTATTGTGTTAAAATGTGATGTGTAAAATCACAGCCTATAGTCAGTGGACATACTGAAGGGCTGAAGGAAATCAAACCCATGGCATGCATCGGCACCCAGTATAGATGGTACCTTCTCGCGTACCACGGAGAAATCCAGGATATGGTCACGCGCGTTGAGACGGCAACGTAACGTTACTTGGCCGATAGGGTATAGTGGTGCACCATTAAACGAGATAAGTGATGCAGTTGTCTGAGTTAGAGTTTCCGCGTTTTGCAGCTGTTGGAAGACAGCCAGAGAAATTGCACTGCACCAAGGGCCGCTATCAACTTTAAGATAAAGAGTTTTGCCGTTGATTTGTGCAAACTCGGAGCTTGGATATTCATCCTGGTTACCGAGTTGACAGACTGTCTCATTTGAAATCTGTTGTTTCGTGACCTGCAGCATTTCGCAAAATCATTTAATTTATTGCAAAACCTACAGAGCTTTCCATATGCAGGGCACTGGTCGCGAACTGCAGTGTGTGAACCGCCACAATTAAAGCAATTAGCAATCTATCTTGGGCTGTTAACTGGTCCCTGGAACGGGCGAGCAGTAATTTGATTAGACACACTGGCTGCATTGACTTCACGAGCAGCAGAACATGTTAGCATTTTAATGTGGGCATTGGTTAATTCAGCTATATGACAGCGGTTTTCGACAGCTCCTAAGGTCAGGCCAACTTCTCGTAACAATTCATCGCGTAGTTTATCATTCAATATGCCATGTATTAAGCGGTCTCTTATCAAACTATGTTCAATTTCTCTGAAATCGTATCAACTAGCGACATGCTTCAGTGCACTGACATATAGCTCGACAGGTTTTCCTTGTTTTTGACACATTGAGAAAAATGTATGTAGTTCAATGCTCACATTAATTTGTAACTCACATAGTTGTCGGAATTTACGTAGGAGGCATTCAGGATCACGGTCAGACTCTGCTGGAATCTGTACACCATTAGCCTCAACTCCAGCCGGTGCATAGTGAAATCTTCTGGCACGTCGAGCAGCTTCAGTGCCTGAGGCCAGTGTATAATAACAGTGGCCTCACACCATGTCAAGTTATATATAGAGTTTATTATGAACCAGCAATACAACTTCTCACTTGAGAGTTCACTTTAAGACTAACGGAATGCAGCAGACCGCAACGCTAACAAGCTAGTGGGCGTAACTACAAATGCATGACTCATAACATGAGCCACTAATCTACAGCCCATAGCAACAGACTTGGATTGTTTTCTCTGGAATGCCAGAGGGGAGACCTGATAGAAGAATATAAATTTACGAGAGGCATAGACAAAACCTTTTTTCCCAGGTGGAACTATCAAACATTAGGTGGCATAGCTTTAAGGTGAGAGGGCTAAAATTTAAAAGAAAATGTGCATGGCAATGGTTGTGAGTGCCTGGCTGCCAGGAGTGATGGTGGAAGCACTGACGATAGTAGTATTTAAAAGACTTTTAGATGGGCACATGGTTATGCGTGAAATGGAGGGAACTGGATCATGTGCAGGCAGATCAGAGTTGGCATCATGTCAGGCACAGACATTGTGGGCCTGTTCCTGTGCTGTACTGTTCTATGTTTTCATTCCACTGTGAGTTATAAGCTTCTCCCTCACTCCATTACCATCCAATCAGTGGACCAACTCTGGCTCAATGAGCAGTGCGAAGGACGTGCCAGTAGCAACATTATGTCTACCTAGAAATAGGATACCAACGTGGGTTTGCTTCTGCCATGGATAGACCCCACCATCCCCCAAAATGATTATGCAAGCAAATGATGCATTCATCTCTTTGCTGCTCTGCATCTTTCAGTCATGACCTTGCATAATTTAACTGCTGCTAGAAGGAGGCAGCCCCAAAGAACATCAACCATCCCTTGGAGATTTTAGAAACATAGAAACATAGAAAATAGGTGCAGGAGGAGGCCATTCGGCCCTTCGAGCCAGCACTGCCATTCATTGTGATCATGGCTGATCGTCCCCTCTCAATAACCCGTGCCTGCCTTCTCCCTATATCCCTTGATTCCACTAGCCCCTAGAGCTCTATCTAACTCTCTCTTAAATCCATCCAGTGATTTGGCCTCCACTGCCCTCTGTGGCAGGTAATTCCACAAATTCACAACTCTCTGGGTGAAAACGTTTTTTCTCACCTCAGTCTTAAATGGCCTCCCCTTTATTCGAAGACTGTGGCCCCTGGTTCTGGACTCGCCCAACATTGGGAACGTTTTTCCTGCATCTAGCTTGTCCAGTCCTTTAATAATTTCATATTTCTATAAGATTCCCCCTCATCCTTCTAAACTCCAGTGAATACAAGCCTAGTATTTCCAATCTTTCCTCATATGACAGTCCCGCCATCCCAGGGATCAATCTCGTGAACCTACGCTGCACTGTCTCAATCACAAGGATGTCCTTCCTCAAATTAGGAGACCAAAACTGGACACAATACTCCAGATGTGGTCTTACCAGAGCCCTATACAACTGCAGAAGAACCTCTTTACTCCTATACTGAAATCCTCTTGTTATGAAGGCCAACATTCCATTAGCTTTCTTCACTGCCTGCTGTACCTGCACGCCAACTTTTAGTGACAAGGACACCCAGGTCTCGCTGTACCTCCCCCTTACCTAACCTAACCCAATTGAGATAATAATCTGCCCCCTTGTTTTTGCCGCCAAAGTGTATAACCTCACATTTATCTATATTATACTGCATCTGCCACGCATCTGCCCACTCACTCAACCTGTCCAGGTCACCCTGCAACCTCCTCTTCACAGTTCACACTGCCACCCAGCTTTGTGTCATCCGCAAACTTGCTAGTGTTGCTCCTAATTCCCTCTTCCAAATCATTAATATATATGGAAAACAGTTGCGGCCCCAACACCGAGCCTTGCGGCACTCCACTCACCACTGCCTGCCATTCTGAAAAAGACCCGTTCACTCCTACTCTGCTTCCTGTCTGCCAACCAATTTTCTATCCACGTCAACACCTTACCCCCAATACCATGTGCTCTAATTTTAGTCACCAGTCTCCCGTGCTGGGACCTTATCAAAGGCTTTCTGAAAGTCTAGATACACTACATCCACTGGCACCATTTCATCAATTTTTCTTGTCACATCCTCAAAAAATTCCAGAAGATTAGTCAAGCATGATTTTCCTTTCATAAATCCATGCTGACTTGGACTAGTCCTTTTACTGCTATCCAAATGCCCCATTATTACCTCTTTAATAATTGACTCCAGCATCTTTCCCACCATCGAAGTCAGGCTAACTGGTCTGTAATTCCCCGTTTTCTCTCTCGCTCCTTTCTTGAAAAGTGGGATAACATTAGCTGTCCTCCAATCCACAGAAACTGATCCTGAATCTATTGAACATTAAAAAATGCTCACCAATGCGTCCACTATTTCTAGAGCCACCTCCCTGAGGACCCTGGGATGCAGACCATCAGGCCCAGGGGATTTATCATCCTTCAGTCCCATTAGCCTACCCAATACCATTTCTCGCCTAATGAAAATTTATTTCAGTTCCTCTACCCCTTAGATCCTCTGTCCTCCAGTACTTCTGGGAGATTGTTTGTGTCTTCCTTAGTGAAGACAGATCCGAAGTACCTGTTCAACTCTTCTGCCATTTCCTTGTTCCCCATAATAATTTCACCTGTGTCTGCCTTCAAGGGACCCACATTTGACTTTGCTATTCTCTTTCCCTTAACATATGTAAAGAAGCTTTTACTGTCCTTCTTTATATTCCTGCCCAGCTTCCCCTCGTACTTCATCTTTTCAGCCCGTATTGCCCGTTTTGTTTCCTTCTGTTGTCGTATGAACGTTTCCCAATCCTCTGGCTTCCGGGAGCCCACTTTCCCGGAATCAAGGAAGAAAGACGCAGTCATTTTTAATTGTGTATGCTGGGTGCCTGAACCACGACCTGGGCTTCCCATCATCATAGTGGCCAGCCTTGTGTCAATTTAGTTGACGCCACAAGATATCAAGCAATGAGTGATGGCACTGGATAACATGAGTGATGATTTCTGACACCACCCTGACTAGAGTGTTGAATATTTTTGCACCAGAACCATTCTCGGCAAGCCATTCTGATACACTTAGAAGTTGGAGTACAGGTATCTGCAATAATGTGGAAAGTTGCATGGGTATTTTTTGTGTAAAAAAAAGGGGTAGCATCTAGGCATCCCAACATGAGAGATTAAAAAAAACATTGAATATATACCTTTACAAATTTCCTGCAAAAATAACAAGATTTTAAATGTAACTAATGAATTATTCAACGCATTTAATGCATTTTTTCTTTGGAGACTTTCTAACTTTTGTTATCTTTGCAGGCTGATATCAAATAGGTCAGACACACATTCTATTGACGTGTCTATCGTGGAGGTGTACAACAATGAAATCATTGATCTACTGGCAAAAGGTAGTCGTGGAAAGTTAGGTGTGAAGCCGGAAATTGTGACCACTCTCGTTGATGGTAGCGATATCCCTTTGTTAGCTTACACGTAAATAAATCATTTTTTATATTTTTGTGGATGAATGTTAGATTGTGCATTCTTGATATTTTTTCCGGGCAAATGTTTGATGTCCTTTGTTTCCTCGTTAAAAATATGCCCATCCAGTCGGCCTCCACACTTCTCTTGTTCACTTGGCTGAATTTGTTCTTGCATTGAACAAATTCTCCTGTGCACACTACCTCCAAGTTTTTGGTGTAGTTGCCTGGGTCTAAGCTAAGCCTGGCTCTTTGTGGAATATGTGGAACAATCTATCTCAGAACTATTCAGGACTTCTCCCTCACCTTTTTCTACAGTATGTCAATGAGTATCAGCACTGTTTCCTCCACGTATACTGTTTTCAAAACTCTTATCATTTCCATTTTAGTTTAACTGAAACTGTTCAACAATGGTTGTAGGTTGCTGCATTTTGGTCTGTTTCATGTTGTTATGGCAGATGTGAATATCCTGGGGAGCCATGGCCTACCCGGAAGGTCCAGCTCACCCCCTGGAGACTGAGTACTCGCCCACCCCGGTGGGCCCGGCTCACCCGCCAAAGACTCACACTACGGACCAGAAAACAACCCGGTAGGCCCGACTCATCCGCCGGCGACTGGGGACTTGCCTGGTGGGCCTGACTCGCCCGTCGTAGATGGTGGAACCACGACCTGCGTCGGAGACCAGAACCCGCCCAAAGGCCTGGCTCGCCTGCTACGGACCAGGGACTCGCCTGCCCCGGACGGAGGACCCGCGGACCGGAACCCACCCCGTCTCGGATCGAGGACCCACGGGAACTCACCTGAAGGGCCGGTAAGCATACCGGCTGCGGGAGGGAGTGCACGGCCTCGACTGTTGGAGGGCCTGCAGCATCCTGGGGCTCGACTGGTCCGGGCGCAGTTCCCAGCTGCTGAGCACATGGACCGGACACAGCCTACAGCAGTGGAGCAGCAGTGGAGGACATCAACAGCTACACTTGGCCAGGCCGACCCTGCAACGCCGCCAGGACAACAGAACTTCATGGTCAGGTCAAGATCCTTACACTTACAACAACTGGGACTTGAAAATGGCGCCAAACTGGCAACACTGTATACTGTATTAATGTTGAACTGTATCTGAGATGCTTATCTAATATGTATCTATGTGCTTATGTATAGTGATACTTATAATGAACTGTATACAAAAATGAATTTCACTGTACCTCGGTACATGTGACAAATAAAGTGCCAAACCATACTAATATAACAATGTCTTTAAAGGCTCTGTCTTACCTGTTTGCGGTCATCGGCGGTGAAGCGCGGCGTCGCCGGTAGCGGGGACCGCGCGGCAACGGCGAGTGCGTCGAGCCTATCCACTGGAGCGCCGCACGGATGCTGCGCGGGGGCCGAGTTAATTCAAACACGGCGGGTCCCACGTGCTTGCAGTAAGTAAAAAAAGGGCGGGCCGACTCCGATGACGTCGGCCCGCCGCACGTGACTCACCAGCGGCGGCCATCCTGATCGCGGCGCTGTAGCGGTGGCTGTGCCTGCGGCCGTGCAGCACACGTGCCTCACTGGCGGCGGCACGTGCGTCACTGGCGGAGGCTGTGGCAGTGGAGGTTTGACGCACGGCGCTCGAGCCATACTGGCAGTGGCCCGTGCGAGCGGCCGTGCCACACTTGTGCATCACTGGTGGAGGTTGTGCGGTGAGTATTTAGTTTTGGACATTGTCAATTTTATTTTAGCACCGCGCGGTGTTGGGAACACCGCCGCCAGGCTCGGGAATTGTACTTTCTCACGAGTGCACGGTCTATGGCGGCAGATTCCTCCCGTTTCGCCGCCATAGACCGCAGACTCGTGAGACAGGCCTTTTAGTCCCCACCTTTCATTGTGATTGGTCGGATCTTGACCTGTATACAGATCCTTCCCAGATTAGGAGAGCTCCATGTCTGTGAACTGTTCATAACCTGATCAGTTCGTAAAGTAAAGTAAAGTACATTTATTTATATTGCACTTTTCAATCAATTTCAATCAATGAAGCCAAAGTGCTTTACAGAGAAAATTATCCATATAAATGAAACAAAAGAGGTAGAAAAAAAGACACAACACACTAGAAGAGATTCAACACGAACGTCCCACAGCAGAGTCGACACTGTCTACTGTGAGGGAAAGGCACCAAAATGTCCAGTCCTCTTCCTCTTCCTCCTCCTAGTCCACCCGAGGTCGGGGCCAGTTTGAGGCCACCGCAGCCAGTCGCCACAACGGCAGCCCGATGATTATAGGCCCACCCGCCGGGAAGCTGGAACACCGGCATCGGGTGGAAAGTCCTCAGCGGCTTGGAAGTGTCTGGAGCTGCCGCTCCCTCCCCGGAGACTGCGACGCCCGTAGTCTTCAAGCCGCGCCGGTTGGAGCTCCGACTCTGACTCCGCGGTGTCCTCGATCCAGCGCCGCCCGCCCGCGGCGGGACGCCCCCAGACCGCAGACGCTGCTCGATGTTGGTGGTTGGCAGTCACAGCACTCCGGAGAGGCGACCCGGCAAGGCATCGCCCGCTCATTGTTGGTATCCCAGCGCTGTGCCGCCGAAGCTGTGGTCCCGGCAGGAAACGCCGCTTCAGCCCGATGGAAGGCCGCATGGGGAGAGCGAAGATGCGATATGGAGGAAAACCGCATCTCCGACCAGGTAGAACTGGGGTAAGCCGGAAATGTGGCCACAAACCAAGTTCCCACGTGGTGGAAGATGCCTGCAGCCCTGTATTATCCTGCTAATCTATCCTACTGGCTTGCCAAATGTTCAATCATATCTATCAACTCTGCATATGTCAGCCATTCATAAACTAGGGAGTGCATGTAGTGCACAACTGTATGCAGTTCAATTTCACTCCAGGTGTAATTTCATTTCAACATGATCTCCAGTGTGATCTCGATCTCCAGATAAATCAAAATTGGATAAAGCAACATAACAAGTGCTACTCTCTCCAATTTCTGTGATTATGTGTCTGGATATTTCTGGAGGGGTACTGCAGCACACATCCTGCAGTTTATCCAAATTGGTCATGGTATGCTGTGCTCTGAACAATATTACTTGGCAATGAGGATTTAATCTTTAAGATGGAAGCTAGTGTAGTCAAATCTCAGAACCTTTTCCAAAGAATCATCATGTTAGGAAGGTGGTGCAGAAAAAGTGTGATTCCGCGAAAGGACAAGGACAACATCTTCTCATAAGTTTGCCTACATACATTTGTGTAAATTAAAACCTTTGCTTTTATCTGCTGTAACTATTGTAGTTTCAGCAAAGGTAGACTCCTCAGCTCCCTTCTCTGACCTATGGGGCTGTCCCACTGTACGAGCTAATTCAAGAGCTCTCCCGAGTTTAAAAAAAAATCAAACTCGTGGTAAGCACGTAGAATGTACTTACCAGGTACGTCGGAGCTCGGGACGTCTCTTAGCGGCTTGTAACGCTAACGGCAGGTACTCGGGAAACGCGGTAAGCTCGGGAAGACTCGTGAAGATTTTTCAACATGTTGAAAAATGTCCACGAGAGCCCCGAGTACCTACGAGCGGCTATTACTATAATTCTCCGAGTTCGAATCAGGGGAAACTCGGGAGAACTCTTGAATTAGCTCCTACAGTGGGACAGCCCCATTGGAAACACCCAGCAATGTTAATGATTTGCAACTGTTTGCTGTCCTTCAGCTGCCTCAGTGTCTGTCCTGTAATGGTCCACATCCATGACCTCATCACAACCTGTGGCTGCTCAGATGCAAAAGAGGCTGTGAGATTTGTCACAGTGATCTGTCATGTATTCTTGCCTTCTTAGACAGCCTGTACATCCCAGAAATTACTACAGAGGACCAAGCACAAATTGACAAGCAAATATCAACCAAAGAAATATTACAAGCAATTAAATCGATGCAGAGCAATAAAGCTCCGGGACCAGATGGTTTCCCAATATTCAAAGAATTTGCAATCAAACCTGCTCCAACACTTAAATTGTTGTATCAGGAAATATTTAGCCAACAGAAACTACCTCAAACAATGTTGCAGGCAACCATATCAGTCCTACTTAAAAAAGATAAAGACCCACTATTGTGTGGTTCATACCGCCCTGTAAGCTTGTTGAATTGTGATTATAAAATCCTCACAAAAATTTTAGCCACCCATCTTGAAACAGTAGTCTCCAAAGTTATTAACCCTGACCAAACTGGATTTATACCGGGCAGGCAGTCATCTATAACATGCGGCGCCTACTTAAAGTATTGTATACACCTCACACCACAGAACAATCGGAAGTAATTGTTTCTTTAGACGCCGAGAAGGCATTCGACCGTGTCGAATGGCAATATTTGTTTGCTGTTCTCAAAAGATTTGGCTTTGGTCCATCATTTTTATCATGGATTAAAATATTATATTTGGCGCCAATGGCAGCTGTGCGGACCAACAATATAATCTCTGACTACTTCCAGCTCCATAGGGGCTGCAGACAGGGCTGCAGCCTTTCTTCATACTTATTTGATTTGGCAATAGAGCCACTTGCTATAGCTCTTCGGACAGAAGATAGTATCAGAGGTATCTTTCTAAGTGGTAAATCTCACAAAGTATCGCTGTACGCGGACGACCTGCTGGTATATATATCCAACCCAACTGACTCCATACCATAACTACTGCATATATTAGAGAATTTTGGCCGCCTGTCAGGTTATAAGATAAATTACTCAAAGAGCTTGCTTTTCCCAATCAATCACACTGACGGCGACTACTCCAGCTTCCCATTTAAACTTGAGAAAAATGTATTTACTTACCTGGGAATTAAAGTCACCCATACCATGGGAGGTTTACACAGCCATAACTTTAAATCATTATTAGAACGAACAACACAGGACTTCAAAAAATGGTCAACACTACCACTCTCATTGGTAGGCTATATTAATATCGTTAAAATTTTACCTAGATTTCATTATCTTTTTGAAATGATCCCCATATTCATACCTAGGACAACTTTTCAGCAATTAGAAAGACTAATTTCATCATTTATTTGGAACAATTCAAATCCCAGGATGAAGAAAATATACTTGAAAGTTCCTAAGAAGGCGGGTGATCTAGGTTTGCCTAACTTTATCTATTACTACTGGGCTGCAAATATTGTAAAACTTTTACATTGGAAATATTCATATGAGAGTAAACAGGGCACAGACTGGGCACAGATGGAACTCCTATCTGATCCTCTACCGATAATCACCTGCTCACTACCTTATAATCGTAAAATACAAATGACAAAACATTTTGGACTAAAAGGTATCAGCATGCTTTTCCCGGTGGCAAATAATCAATTTTTTACATCCTCCATGTTAGATACTGCGTTTTCATATTGGCATAGGAATGGACTGGTATATTTTTGTGACTTGTTTACTGACGGAACGTTCACTTCCTTTGAAACGCTTGCTGAAGACCACAATATATCCAGATCTCATTTCTTCAGGTATCTTCAAATTCGTAGCTTTGCTAAAACTGTGTTTCCCTCATTTCCTCACCTGTCCACTAAGAGCCAATTAGACACTATTCTGGAGTTGGACCCCTTTGACAAGAAACGTGTTTCAGCAATTTACACATTAATACAGGAATTAAAACAGATAACCTGGGACAAAACTAAAGCGGCATTGGAGAGGGACCTGGGTGTAGAGCTTTCTGATGAGGTGTGGCGAGAGAGCTTAATTCGTATACACACCTCTTCGCTGTGTATACGCCATGGGTTGATCCAATTTAAAGTACTTCACCATCTTCATTATTCAAGAGAAACTTGCCAGAATCTTTTCTACCACAGATCCTGGCTGCCCTAGATGTGGCCAGAGCCCAGCCTCTGTAGGACACATGTTTTGGACATGTCCCTCTCTCAACAGCTACTGGGGAAACATATTTGAGGTATTCTCTCATATCTGCAGACAGACTATAAATCCTGACTTGCACAAGCTATCTTTGGAATACCGCCCCCAAACTGTAAGCTTACAAATTTACAAGCAAATGCTTTAGCGTTTGCATCATTGCTTGCTCGCAGGCTTATTATTTTCAACTGGAAGTCAAAAAAAGCTCCATCTTTTTTGCAGTGGTTAAAGGAGGTGTTCTCCTTTTTACCCTTGGAAAAGATCAGGTGCAAGGCCTGCAGAAACTTCGCTTTGACCTGGAACCCTTTTATAGATTTTATTAAAGATTTTTCCTTTAACTGAAAATATTGTCTACACAGTCATAATCATCTATTTATATTTGTATGTTGCTGTTGTTAACATGTAACATTTGAACACAAGGACTCTGCCTTTATTATTTTATTTTAATTTAATTTTATTTTAATTTTTTTTTTCTCTTTCTCTTTTATGAGCCTTCGGGATGGGGAGGGGGGTATATAAGTTTTGTACTGTTCTGGACTGTTTGTTGGTGTTCTGTGTAAATCTGTGTTTATGACTTGAAAACCAAAAATAAAGCAATTTAAAAAAATTGTTTTTAAAGAGTTTGTTGACAACCCTGAGTAACCCAACATTTGAAGTCCAAGAATGGTACAATCAAAGTTATTTGTGGAGAAATACTGCACCAGGTTTACTTCAGGCATATAACACAGACCAAGTCTGAAAATAGCAATGAGACATAAACAACTGCAGATGCTGGAATTTTGAGTAAAAGACAAACTGCTGGGGGAACTCAGCTGGCATGGCAGCATCTGTGGAGGGAAAGGACAGAAGACATTTTAAGTTGTGACCCTGAAACATCATCTGTTTATTCCCCTACAAATGGAAACACTGTGTGATCATTATCAATCGATGTCTTACCATGGTTTTTTCAGACAATTTCCATCCCTCTTGATTACACAGTGGTCCAAAAATCTTTAAACTAAATATATTAACCAAAATACAGAGTTACAAAGGATAGAGAAGAAATTCTATCTCAAATGGCATGCCCCACATCCTTAGATTGCCCATTATTTCTGAACTCTTCCCCAGCGAAAATCTCGCAAGATCAACCCCTTTACAACTTTATCATAAATTCTATTCAGTTCAATCTTTTCTCACAGGATTAACCCCTTGTCCCATGAATCAAACTAATGTATTGCCTCAAGGGAAGTATATTTTCCTATACATAAAGAAAATATATCTATGTGATACTGCAAACAAGGTCACACATCCTGTAATCTAGAAAGAAGATCTCCTTACTCAGCAGCTTAAATATTCACTTGTCAAGCACTAACCAAATGTATGCAAGTTCTGAAAGTGATATAATTGTGCAAGTTGGGGTAATGGAAATATGTAACACATCCTTGCGTGCACCTACTGATCTTTATCTCTTCCAAGAATTCTAACATAGTACAACCCATTTGCAATGATGCAAATGCTAAAGCATTTGCTTGTAAATTTGTACGCTTACAGTTTGTTGGGCGAGTCCAGAACCAGGGGCCACAGTCTTAGAATAAAGGGGAGGTCATTTAAGACTGAGGTGAGAAAAAACTTTTTCACCCAGAGAGTTGTGAATTTATGGAATTCCCTGCCACAGAGGGCAGTGGAGGCCAAGTCACTGGATGGATTTAAGAGAGAGTTAGATAGAGCTCTAGGGGCTAGTGGAGTCAAGGGATATGGGGAGAAGGCAGGCACGGGTTATTGATAGGGGACGATCAGCCATGATCACAATGAATGGCGGTGCTGGCTCGAAGGGCCGAATGGCTTCCTCCTGCACCTATTGTTCTATGTTTAACCCCTGTGGCTTCAACATTGGTAGAAGAAGATTCACGAACGATCAAAGTAGGTCAGGGTGGGAGATTGCAACCTTCACGTCGTCCGCCCTGTTTCAACGAATTCAATCAACCTGGCGTGCACAATCAAATAAGATCAAATAGAACAAGTTGTCCCACAACTCTAGGCTGTGCACGCCATACGCAAGAAGAAGAAGAAAGTAGGTCAACTTCCTCTTTTTGAGGATCTTTGCACCACTGACAAGGCCTGTATTTATTGCTATTCTTAATTGCCTTTGAGAAAATGGTGGTGATTTGCATCTTTCAGGTGAATAGCTTTTGTGGGATATTTGGGTAAGGCGTTCAGTAAGTCAGGATGCGATGGAGAGGAATTTGCAGGTGATAATGTTCCTATGCAGTTGCTAATGACGTTCCTATGCAGTTGCTACCATCTTCATGATGGTTGAGGTCATGGGTTTGGGAGGTTCTATTGGAGTGACCTTGTATTGTATTGCATTGTGTTTTAGATATATTACACCCATGGTGGGCCAGTGGTGGAGGGAATTAATTGTCAGGCTGGTTGATGAAGTGTCAACCAATTGATCTGCTTTGCCATGGATAATGTCAAATGTTTGTGCCATTGGGGCTGTACTCATCCAGCCAATGGAGAATATTCTGGCACTCTCCTGGTGTGCCTTATGGTTGGTGGACAGGCTTTGAGGTATCAGGAGGTGAGTCATTTGCTACAGGATACCCAGTTTCTCACCTGCTCTTGTATCCGTGCTATTCCGTATGAGTCACAGAAATGCACGTCGGCCTGCCTTGTCAATGCTGACCAAGTTGATTGGGTTAATCTCATATCCTTGCATTTGGCCCGTAGCCCTATAACCCCTTACTATCCATATATCTGGGCATAGCTGGTCCAGCATAGCTTGGCCATGACCATCAAAAATCAAAGATTGGTGGATAAATTCTGTCATGTCGGAAATGGACTTTGCCAGGCAATTTGGTGACACAGATATTATTTGCTCCCTATTTGCCCATACCTAAATGTTGTCTATGTCTTGTTGCATCAAGGCATGGACTACCATATATGTAACCCATAAAGGGCTCTGTCTTGGCCTGCTCCACCTATATTTATGCAGGGTCAACACAACGTTTGGGATACAAGGCAACATGAAGTATGGATAGAAGAGGTGGAATGTGGTAGCACATGAAATATGGAAAAAAATAAACTTTGATCAAAATGAAGTAGCAATGTGCATAGAACATTGAATGACAGGAAACGGGGAGCGGAGTGAAATATGAAGTAAAATTCTTTGGAAACAATCGGTTGGTTGGACATGTGTGGAGATAGTAGAAGGGTTAATGCAGCAGGTCAAAGATCCTTCATCAAAAGTTTGGAAAGAGAAAAAACACGAAAGTGAGGGAGGGGTGCAGAGGACAAAGGAAATATCTCTAATAGGTTGTGGACAGGATTACCATGGTGATCAGTTGCAATGAAGTTATCTGATTGGTTAACAATGGCAGTACTATTATCCCTCAAGCTTGCATTGAGCCTGTTGTAAGAGCAGGACTCCTGTGGAATTAATGTAGGTGCTCCACAGAGCAGTCACACAATCTTTGTTTAGTTTCTCCAATGTAAAGAAGACTGCTGTGAGCATTGAGCACAATAAAAGATTGGAAGATGTGTAAGTGGAAAGAGTAGTGGAAAGGAAAGGTTACTTTTCAGACAGGAGAGAAATGGGCTAAACCTTGGTGAGTATAATAGTAAACTTCAAAATATAGAGTTTCCTTGGAATGGGAAGATATGGCAGATGAAATTTAATGCAGGAAAATGTGGTGCCCATTTTTCCATGCTGTACTGTAAGTTCTCCAACTATAGAGAGTCAGCATAGGCTGAGTGTGGGCCATGGCCCACAGTGAAGTCTTCTGTGATTCTGTGAAAGCTTTCCATACATAGTCTCTTGCCCTCCTACGGAGCTGCTATCAGTGAGCTGCTCAGCATTTTACTGCAGAGCATTGAGACTGATTAACCAAGATTAATGTGTTTGATCACCCTCAAGATTATTGACAATATCAATCATTGCATGGAAGAGAATATTGAGAACCTATTTGATTGGTGCTGGTGGCCACTCTTTCCGGGAACAAAGAATTAATTGCAACATATGTGGCATTTTCTAGATGGATTCCACTAATAACGGGGAATTACAGACCAGTTAGTCTAACGTCGGTAGTGGGGAAACTGCTAGAGTCACTTATTAAAGATGGGATAGCAGCACATTTGGAAAGTGGTGAAATCATTGGACAAAGTCAGCATGGATTTACGAAAGGTAAATCATGTTTGACGAATCTTATAGAATTTTTCGAGGATGTAACTAGTAGAGTGGATAGGGAAGAACCAGTGGATGTGTTGTATCTGGACTTTCAGAAAGCTTTCGACAAGGTACCACATAAGAGATTAGTATACAAACTTAAAGCACACGGTATTGGGGGTTCAGTATTGATGTGGATAGAGAACTGGCTGGCAAACAGGAAGCAAAGAGTAGGAGTAAACGGGTCCTTTTCACAATGGCAGGCAGTGACTAGTGGGGTACCGCAAGGCTCAGTGCTGGGACCCCAGCTATTTACAATTTATATTAATGAACTGGATGAGGGAATTGAAGGCAACATCTCCAAGTTTGCGGATGACACTAAGCAGGGGGGCAGTGTTAGCTGTGAGGAGGATGCTAGGAGACTGCAAGGTGACTTGGATAGGCTGGGTGAGTGGGCAAATGTTTGGCAGATGCAGTATAATGTGGATAAATGTGAGGTTATCCACTTTGGTGGCAAAAACAGGAAAGCAGACTATTATCTAAATGGTGGCCGATTAGGAAATGGGGAGATGCAGCGAGACCTGGGTGTCATGGTACACCAGTCATTGAAAGTAGGCATGCAGGTGCAGCAGGCAGTGAAGAAAGCGAATAGTATGTTAGCTTTCATAGCAAAAGGATTTGAGTATAGGAGCAGGGAGGTTCTGCTGCAGTTGTACAGGGTCTTGGTGAGACCACACCTGGAGTATTGCGTACAGTTTTGGTCTCCAAATCTGAGGAAGAACATTATAGCCATAGAGGGAGTGCAGAGAAGGTTCACCAGACTGATTCCTGGGATGTCAGGACTTTCATATGAAGAAAGACTGGATAGACTTGGCTTATACTCGCTAGAATTTAGGAGATTGAGAGGGGATCTTATAGAAACCTACAAAATTCTTATGGGGTTGGACAGGCTAGATGCAGGAAGATTGTTCCCGATGTTGGGGAAGTCCAGGACAAGGGGTCACAGCTTAAGGATAAGGGGGGAATCCTTTAAGACCGAGATGAGGAAAAACTTTTTCACACAGAGAGTGGTGAATCTTTGGAACTCTCTGCCACAGAGGGTAGTTGAGGCCAGTTCATTGGCTATATTTAAGAGGGAGTTAGATGTGGCCCTTGTGGCTAAGGGGATCAGGGGGTATGGAGAGAAGGCAGGTACGGGATACTGAGTTGGATGATCAGCCATGATCATATTGAACTGCGGTGCAGGCTCGAAGGGCCGAATGGCCTACTCCTGCACCTATTTTCTATGTATCTATGTATCTAATACATTAAAGGTGCTGGTTTACCAAAGAAGGCAAGAGCACTGGAATATCTCAGTGGGTCAGGCAGAATCTCAGGAGTCTGCACAATTATGTCTGCAAGTGGTCACAATGCAACTAGTCATCTTCCAAAAGATTCACCACCATTCGCTTTCTGTCCAGAGCCATTCTGTTCTTCTTCTTCTTCTTCTTGTAGGATTCCGGCAGTGTAGACGCTGCTAAGCGTATTACTGCCCTCCACAGGTCAAAGTTTGAACTAAATTCTTACATACAGTCCTGTAACTTGCAGGAATTGAAGAACAGCCCTGAGCCATTCTGTTCATTAACAACTAGAATCATATACAGCAGCTGTGCCACCTGACTGTAGATTGGCTATTGCATGTTAGCCAATCAGAATGCTTAGTAATAATAACTCCGCCTAGTGCATGCTTTATCGTGTAAGAACTCACCTACTGTATGTAGTAGCTGCAGCAGACTGAATGTATGATGTACTGCAAATCTGATACTGGAATGAACATTAAAGATGCTTACATCTTTACCTGTGTGAGAGTAAGGTATTTACATGGTGTCAGATAACTCGATCTAACGGATCTAACCCTTGTCCGTTTACCACGATTTATTTTCTTTACCAGTTTTTATCTTGTGATTTTTCGACGATATGGCCAACTCCTGCCGAAAGCCGAATTCTGCTACTGGACAGACCAACAAGTCCCTATCTCTCTGTTTCCCATAGGCAACCAGGTATTTTGTCACACCAGTTGCCCTGACCTGTGGCTGTTAATTGCAAGTATAGGACAGGGAACCTCTGGACCTCTGGCGTAGGCTGAGAGGGCTGAAGTAATTGGCTCCCCAGGTCATGGTGGACGGGTCACTGCTCTCATGCTATCTGATGTCAGCACAAATTTGCTTGCAGTACTGACTCTAGGAGCGTGATGTTTGACACGGCAATGCAGTCAAGAGGTAACTATGCCTCATTTACCTTCCATTTTCTCGCAACAGTGATTTCTGCTACCTACGCCTTGTCATGCCTGCAATGTCTTCTTAAAATAGTGGAAATGAAGATCTGTGCATTATTGTAGCTGGTCAACCCAATTAGTTGTAATACTTGAAAGTTTTACATAACAGTGATGGAAACAAAGATCCACAGAAGTTCACCACTTAAACTATAATTTACTGCTCAGACTGCCTTCACCTAGTTAAACATCCACCCCCCCTCCCCCTCCCTCCAGCCCCTGAACAACTCCACACACACACAGAATCGAATCTGGGACTCTGGTTCATAAATTCTTAAGTCATAGGTAGAATTAGGCCATTTGGTCCATTGAGTCTACTCTGCCATTCATTCATGACTGACCTATATTTTCCTCTTATCCCTGTTCTCCTGCCTTCTCCCATTTGCACCACTGGGTCACCCTTCAGATGATCAATTGGCAAGATGATGCAGCCCTACCTTTTTTAGTGGTGCAAACATTTGTAATGATGAATACTGAAGATTATAATGGCGTGTAGAGGAGTGTAGAGATTGGTGGGGGAGTCGATAACTCATTACCACAGAGGGCTGTGGAGGCCGTCAGTGGATATTTTTAAGACAGAGATAGACAAATTCTTGATTAGAGGGTGTCAAGGGTTATGGGGAGAAGGTAGGAAAATGGGATTAGGAGGTAGAGATCAGCCATGATTGAATGGCAGAGTGGATTCAATAGGCCGAATGGCCTAATTCTACTTATATAACGTGAACTTGAGATGTTTAGCATGACAGTCAAGAGTAAGCAGAATCAGTGAAACTACAGAAGAAGCCTCTGCTTTTCTCTTACAGAATTTCACTTGGTTATCCATACTCAAACTAGATAAGTTACCATTACAGAATAAGAACTGTATCTGTGTCATTCTGAAAGTTATTCATATTCTTTGAGGGATTAAAAGCAAAGGAAATTCTGGAGCAGAAGGTAGTGTAATGAACCTATGGCCACGGTTGTACTATTAGCATGGCATAAAAGAAAATGTATGCGACTGCAGATTCTGAAACTCTACTAAGAAAGCATTCTACCTTGCATCGGTCATTTTTATTCCATAAGACCCGCATCAGTAATTATCCTTCAAGATAGCTCCCAAAGACTACTGGCATCAAATAGAGCTTTAATTATTTAATATTAAACGTTTGTTCTTTGAAATTCATGATAGATAATGTTTCCTGCTTTGCTAGTTTATAACATCATTGTTTGCTGTAATACAGACATGTTGAAAATCCTGCAACAATTCTGAATATTATCTCCCATGGTTTACGACATAGAGCCAAGCACTCAACACTAATCCATGAACATTCCTCACGGTCACATCTTGTAATAACAATCACTGTCACCACAAAAGCCACTGCTGACAATAGGCCAGGTAAGGAAGCCTGAAGAGAAAAGTAACCCAGTAATGGAGTTTGTAGATTATTTTTCAGTTTTTTAAAAACTTTATTGTTCTAGATGTATGCGTATCATTGAATTCTCAGTCTTCACAATCCGTGGCTGTGAACCACTCAACCGCAGAATCTACTATGTTTTCAAGACATCTTAAAAGCAAGCTACAGCTGGTGGATCTTGCTGGCAGTGAATGCATAGGTAAGCGGCATTAAATCCTTCCACTCAAACAAGTTGTTCACTAATTTGTTCACTGTAGCCACTACAGTGAACAAATTAGCCACTTTTAGTTTTAGTTTAGTTCATTGGTACGTGGACCGAGGTTTGCTTCATCAAATATCTAGGTACCAACAAGGATAATTAGATATGCTAAAGTACTAACAGATAACTTAGAACCTGCTGAAATACAGGTATAAAGTGGCTGGTTTTCCTCTAATGATAACCTTGATATTGGCTTTCCACACCACGTAAAAGGCAGTGAATCTACAAAATGTGATTTTGCACTTTCCATCTTCTGATTTTTGACAATACTCTGATTGGTGAAGGAACCAACTAGCTCAGAGATGCACTCTACTGCATCCGCACTCATTTTAACATGATTCTACTTTCCCAGTGGCAAACCCATGCATGATGCACATGTGCAATCAATATACTTGTGTTATATTGTGCACTTGAGGTGTATTTTAAAACAGGAAGGCAGATTATTATCTAAATGGTGTCAAGTTATGAAAAGGGGAAGTACAAAGGCAGTGAAGAAAGCGAATGGCATGTTGGTCTTCATAACAAGAGGAGTTGAGTATAGGAGCAAAGAGATCCTTCTGCAGTTGTACAGGGCCCTAGTGAGACCACACCTGGAGTATTGTGTGCAGTTTTGGTCCCCTAATTTGAGGAAGGAAATTCTTGCTATTGAGGGAGTGCAGCGTAGGTTTACAAGGTTAATTCCCAGAATGGCGGAACTGTCATATGCTGAGAGAATGGAGCGGCTGGGCTTATATACTCTGGAATTTAGAAGGATGAGGGGATCTCATTGAAACATATAAGATTGTTAAGGGTTTGGACATGCTAGAGGCAGGAAACATGTTCCCGATGTTTGGGGAGTCCAGAACCAGGGCCACAGTTTAAGAATAAGGGGTAAGCGATTTAGAACGGAGATGAGGAAACACCTTTTCACACAGAGAGTTGTGAGTCTGTGGAATTCTCTGCCTCAGAGGGTGGTGGAGGCCGGTTCTCTGGATACTTTCAAGAGAGAGCTAGATAGGGCTCTTAAAGATAGCGGAGTCAGGTGATATGGGGAGAAGGCAGGAACTGGGTACTGATTGGGGATGATCAACCATGATCACATTGACTGGCGGTGCTGGCTCGAAGGGCCAAATGGCCTACTCCTGCACCTATTGTCTATTGTGGTTCCTGGCAACCACTTATAGACATGGTAGGATTTTTTTTTTTTTAATACACAAAATATGCCCAGTGGTTTAAAGGTGGAATGGGACTTAAGAGAATATTGAAACTCCTTATGGTATCTGTGCTTATCAGTCCACTGTGCAGCATCAGATCTCGAAGATGTTGGTGCTTACTATTCAAGGAGTTAGAAAAATCTCCTCCAGTACATGATAATCAGAAAAAAAATCTGATATCTAGAGATTATCATCATGGCAGATGACAATTCAAACAATCTAAAGAAGTTTCTAAAATCCATGAAAATAGAAAATCTTGACCAAGCCTTAATTGGGCCATGTTCTGAGCAATTTGAAAAGACATTATCATCCCAGTTGTGCAGCAGTGGACCATTATAATCATCTTCAGTATCTTGGGCTAGAGAGAGTTTAAATCAGCACAGATATCTGCTCGTGATCAAATATTAAATGTATCAATACAGCTGATAATTGGCATATGTGTTATCCCAGGAGCATAATTCTGCCCTTAGTCTACGTGCAATACACAGGCAAGAAAGGAAAGCAAATTTAAAAGACCATATACATTTTTGAGTTAATGATGAAATTTCGATAAACTTTTTAAAGAAATAAAACTGGATGGCAAGTGGCATGAATTGTGATTATGAATGTGCCATCTTCTATTGGTATCCTCATTGCTTATTCTGAGTTTTATCTGAGTCAATTTTATAGGAATATTTAATTTGGGTAGTTTACAACCCAGCAGTATGAATGTTGAATTCTCTAATTTTAAGTAACTTCCACTAACACTCCCCTCCGATCCTCTCCCCTCTTCCCCTTGCCCCTTCCTCCACCCTAGTCATTTGACCAGCTCCACAGTTCATCACATTGCATCCCTCAATTCTCCTACCAGAGCACCACCCTGCCTGAGGTTATTTGCTGCCAGCACTGATTTGTCCTCACCTCCAGCTCTTCCCCCTACTTTCAGTCTAAAGAAAGGTCCCAACACGAAACATCATCTATCCTTTTTCTCCAGAGATGCTACCTGACCTGCTGAGTAGCTCCAGCACTTTGTGTCTAGCTTTCATGTTTAACCTGTGGTTTGATTTCTGACAGGAATGTCAGGAGTGACTGGTGCAGCTTTGAGAGAGACTTCTTTTATAAATCGCAGCTTATCAGCATTGTCTGATGTGCTTGGAGCACTGGCAGAACAACGATCGCATATACCTTATCGAAACAGCAAGCTGACTCATCTACTCCAAGATTCCTTGGGTATGTACATATTCAGTAAAATAGTTTAATAATTGTCAATAGTTTTTGATTTCAGGTGCTTGCACTAATATTCATTATGCACACAACTACAACTTGCAGAAGGACACTTTGTGCAAAATCAACAAGCTGCACCTTACTTTCAAATTTCCATTCGCTTATGTATGGTTAACGTGTTTCAATTGCTTGATGCTTCTGAATGAGGGCATGGCCAGGCTGGGATTCAACGCTTTGCTTTGCAGTTTGACTTAGCCTGCAAAATTTCAACATGGCTGGATACTCGAGGCATCAATGGATTCATCTTAAAGCATCTCTGGAATACTCCCAGCATGACAAGGATGAGGGTCTCAGAGCAGAAAGGAGGTGGTTGGAGGAAAATATTGCTGTCAAAGACAGCAATAGTAGCAGACAGGATGGGCAGGAGCACAGGAAAAAGAGAGGAAAGACCAATGGTTTAAACTGCATTTATTTCAATGCAAGGGGCTTAATAGATAAGACAAATGATGTAGGACATAGATTGGCTCCATGGAATAAGATAATTTAGCCGTAACAGAAACATGGCTGACAGTGATGGAAATGGGTTTTAGGAACTAGGGGTACTCTAAGGTCCGTGAGGCTGAGGTTGGGAAGGAAGGGGGGAGGGGTTTATGTGCGGTCATACCCATGTAAGAGTACAAGAATGCATAACTTGTTTATTGTGTATTTATAATATAGTTTATTGTGTATTATATGTCATAGCTGCTTTCTTGCATCTCTCTCTCTCAGACAGACGAAAGCAATGATCATAGAGTGGAATAGATGACATTTCAGGTCGAGACCCTTCTTCAGACTGACAGTCAAGGGAAAGGGGAAGCAGGAGATATAGGCATATCTTCCATTCATTTGTCCTTAGTACCGTCTATATCTCTTCCTCTTTCCCCTGACTCAGTCTGAATAAGGGTCTCGACCCGAAATGTCATCTATTCCACTCTATGATCGTTGCTTTCGTCCGTCTGTTCGCTCGCCCTTGGATTAAGTAGCGCAGGATAAAGCTGTGAATTCACGCCATTCCCCTCCCATTCCAAATCTGACCTTTCTGTCCTGGGCGTCCTCCATTGTCAGAGTGAGGCCCAGTGCAAATTGGAGGAACAGCACCTCATATTTTGCTTGGGTAGCTTACACCCCAGCAGTATGAACTCAATTCAATTCAATTCCTTTATTGTCATCTTGCAAGCAACAGTTGTGCAGTGCAAAACGAAAAGACGTTTCCCAGGGAATACCGGAGCATCGCACATGACGTTTAAAACATTTCACACATAATAATAATAATAACAACACTAAAACAATCCAGTCCCTGATGGAACAGTATGTTAAAATAGATACAAACAACGTTAAAATACAGTAAGACCAATCATAAACATGTCCGGGGTGGCTGATTTGAGTGGCCAGTGCCAGTTATTGAAGTGGCCAGTGCCAGTTATTATAGTGTCCGTGCCAAGCCGCAGAATCAGGTGACTGTGAGTACAGAGTGGCTGTTTAGCAGCCTCACAGCATATGGCAGGAAGCTGTTTAGCAGTCTTGTAGTCCGGGCTTTGATGCTGCAATATCTCTTGCCTGATGGCAGGAGATCCAGGTGTATGTGGAGGGGGTGCATTTTGTCCTTGGCAATTTTTTGGGCTTTTTTCCGACAGCGGCTCAGGAACAGTTCTTGTACCGAGGGTAGGGAGACGCCAATGATCTTCTCTGCTCCCCTCACTACCCTCTGCAGAGCCTTCCTGTCTGAGCAGTTGCAGGTTGAGTACCACGTATTTAAACAGTACGTGAGTACAGACTCCACCGTACCCCTGTAGAAAGTCCTGAGGATGTTGGTGGGGAGTGAGGCCTGTTTTAGTTTCCTCAGGAAGTGCAGTCGCTGATGGGTCCTTTTGACGGTCCCAGTGGTGTTTCTGGACCAGGTGAGGCTGTCCGTAATTTGCACCCCGAGGAACTTTATGCTCTCCACTCTCTCCACTGTGGCGCCACTGATGTTAAGGGGTGCATGCTTTGGCTGCGCCCTCCTGAAGTCAACAACCATCTCCTTTGTTTTTTCCACATTTAGTTCTAGATTATTTTTGCCGCACCAGTCCACTAGTTGTTTTACTTCCTCCCTGTACATTGATTCATCATCTCTGCTGATGAGTCAATTGATGAACCTTGACTTATGTAACTTTAAATAGCCCTTGCTTTCCCTCTCTCTCTCCATCCCCTCCCCTTCCCAGTTCTCCCACCAGTCTTACTGTCTCCGACTGCATTCTATCTCTGTCCCACTCAGCCCTGACATCAGTATGAAAAAGCTGCCTGTTCCGTTGAGTTATTCCAGCATTTTACATAGAAAGTAGGTGCATGAGTATACCATTCGGCTCTTCGAGCCATTCAATGTGATCATGGCTGATCATCCACAATCAGTACCCCATTCCTGCCTTCTCCCCATATCCCTTAATTCCACTAGCCCTAAGAGCTCTATCTAACTCTCTTTTGAATGCATCCAATGAGTCGTCCTCCACTGCCTTCTGAGGCAGATAATTCCACAAATTCACAACACTCTGGGTGAAAATGTTTTTCCTCATCTCAGTTCTAAATGGCCTACCCCGTATTCTTAAACTCTGGCCCTTGGTTCTGGACTCCTCCAACATCGGGAACATGTTTCCTGCATCTAGCGTGTCCAATCCCTTAATAATTTTATGTTTCTATAAGATACCCTCTCATCCTTCTAAATTCCAGTGGATACAATCCCAGTCGTTCTATTCTTTCATCATATGATATTTCTGCCATCCCGGGAATTAACCTCGTGAACCTACGTTGCACTCCCTCAATAGCAAGAATGTCCTTCCTCAAATTAGGAGCCCAAAACTGCACACAATACTCGAGGTGTGGTCTCACCAAGGCCCTGTACAACTGCAGAAGGACCTCTTTGCTCCTATACTCAAATCCTATCATTATGAAGGACAACATGCCATTAGTTTTCTTCACTGCCTGCTGTTTCTTGCATGCTTACTTTCAGTAACTGATGTACTAGTACACCCAGGTCTTGTTGCACTTCCCTTTTTCCAAATCTGACACCATACAGAAGAAGGATCTCGACCTGAAACGTCACCCATTCCTTTGCTCCAGAGATGCTGCCTGACCCGTTGAGTTACTCCAGCATTTTGTGTCTACCTGCCATTCAGATGATAATCTACCTCTTGTTCTTGCCACTAAAGTGGATAACCTCACATTTATCCACATTATACTGCATCTGCCATGCATCTTTCCACTCACCCAACCTATCCAAGTCACCCTGCATCATCATAGCATCCTCTTCACAGTTCACACTGCCATCCAGCTTTGTGTCGAAGAAGATTTTCTGTTACGACAGACAATAAAGTTTTCTGAATCTGAATCTGAGTCATCTGCAAATTTGCTAATGTTACTTTTAATTCCTTCATCTAAATCATGAATATATATTTTGAATAGCTGCGGTCCCAGCACTGAGCCTTGAGGCACCCCACTAGTCACTACCTGCCATTCCTACTCATTGTTTCCTGTCTGCCAACCAATTTTCTATCCATGTCAATACCCTACCCCCAATACCATGTGGTCTGATTTTGTCCACTAATCTCCTGTGTGGGACCTTATCAAAGGCTTTCTGAAAGTCCAGGTATACTACATCCACTGGCTCTCCCTTATCCATGTTACTGTCTACCTGAACTTAGTTGTTAGGGATAACATTAATTTCTTTTCTTTCATTTTTGAATGACAAATAATTTCAATTCAATTCAAAATGTACAGGTCTATTACCAAGATCTTGGAACATTTCACATTGTTTGTCAATGCTCTGCGTAGTCTACTCTTCTGCCTCACTTTCCCTTACTAAAGTTTACTTAAATTTAGAGCCTTGTTTTCTGACTCATCCTTCTCCCTCTTAACTAGTATATCGAATACCATTCAACGGTGACTGCTAGCCAGGCGTTACTGCACCATTAACTAATTGACTAACTCAGACTAATTATTCATTATTTTTGTTAGCTGAAAGACATATTGTTCCAGAAAAATTGAACATAATATTCTAACTATGGCACAACCAATGATTTATACAAGTTTTCTATTAGCTTCTTAAGCATTATTTCCCATTTGAAAATGTAGCATATCATTTGCTTTTGAAGATTTGTATATCTGAACCCTGATTTTTTAACTGCACATTTTGTGCATCTCCTTTCTCCAAAATACCTCCCAAAATACATCATCGAGTTTTTGAGAGCCGGGAGAGCCACGGAGGCAGAGAGGCACGGAGGCAGGGAGGCAGAGAGGCACGGAGGCAGAGAGGCACGGAGGTAGAGAGACAGGGAGGCAGAGAGGCACGGAGGCAGAGAGGCACGGTGGCAGAGAGGCACGGAGGCAGAGAGGCACGGAGGCAGAGCGGCAAATAAAATAACGTGGAATAATAAAATAACGTGACTTTACCTGAGCCCGTGCTCGAGGTCCTGTAGCCCTGACAGTGAGTTTAAGAAATTCTCCCTTGAATTTTATTCAAAGGAACGCTGTGTTAAAACACAATTACATCTACTGAGGAATGTGGATCGATGTATTGATGACACATTGTATAACTACTGGCTGTTAACAAGTGCTAACAGTGGCAGTTAACAAATCGTTTTCGTCTGAGTTGAATAAAGTGAGAAATGGCTCGAATCTTTCTGCAGTACTCAGTAAACCCGAGCTGGAAATTGAAAACTAGGGGAACGCCATACCCCTGCGTACCCCTCCATTTCCATCACTATCACTGATGGCTGAGCGAAGTGCAGGGCTGTGTGTTCAGGTACAGATGCTACAATTGTTCATAAGGATGTTGCCAGGACTTGAGGGCCTGAGCTATAAGGAAAGGTTAGGTAGGCTTGGACTTTATTCCTTGGAGCACAGGAGGCTGTGAGGTGATCTTATAGAGGTGTATAAACTCACGTGGGGAATAGATGGTGTGAATAAATAGAGTATTTTACCCAGAGTAGGGAAATCAAGAACCAGTGGATATAGATTTAAGGTGAGAGGAGAACAATTTAATATGAATCTGAGGGGCAACTTTTTCACACAGAGAGTGGTGAGTATATGGAATGAACTGCCAGAGGATCTAGTTGAGGCAGATACCATAACAACAATTAAAATACATTTGTATAGGTACATGGATAAGAAAGGTTTAGAGATATGGCAGATGGGGCAACTTTGTTGGCATGGGCAAGTTGGGCTGAAGGGCCTGTTTCCATGCTGTGTGACTCTGTGACTTTCTGTTATAGAGATGCAGGTAAGAGTGTGATAATATTGTGTGTACCCCTTCTGGAGTCCGAACTTTAAGTCAAGACTTCTAGACTTCCTGTTATAAGTATCTACAAGTACCCTCTCTACAGAGAGATCATACTGTATCAACCTATTTTTTAAAGACTAATTTCCTTATTACCTTAGTCTCTTTTTAGCTGTCAATATTCAGAGCGATAGGTCAAGAGAGAGAGGGGGATAGAGAGGGAGGGGGTAGAGAGTTGGGAGTGAGAGTAAATAGGGAGGGGGCATCTCCCTCCTCATCTCCCTCTACAACCCCACTCCCCACCCCATCTCCCTCCTCATTTCCTTCATCCTCCTCCCCTCACTCCCATTCCCTGCCCCCAGGACCTACCCAGGTCGTAGAGCAGCGCCAGGGACTGGAACTCGGCCTGGTTCTCGTCCTCGGCCTGGCCCTGGCTCCAGCCATCAGCTCGGCCGCTGCCTGGGCTATAGTGCAGGCTCCGACTTCATCTCCAGACTCCAGCCATCAGCCCGGCCGCCGCCTGGGCTATAGTGCAGGCTACGACTTCATCTCCGGGCTCGTCCGAGCCAGGGCCCGCGGCTCCACCCTCGCCACCAGGTGTCGGGCATCGGCGGTCACGGACCCAACCCAAGCCCCGGGCTCGGCTCTCACCAGTGGCGGACCTACATTTTTGGGGCCCTGAAGCTTGAACTGTTATGGGGGCCCCTTCGCAACCAGCAATGAGGTCTGGGTAACCACTGTTATCTTCTTCAATGGGGTTGTTCCACGACAGATCACCACAAATTTTAATTTCTGTCATAAATGTTAATAGTGTTTAAAATTATTTATAATTATTTTATATTAAATATATTTAGAATTAAACATCCTTAATTTGAACGTTTTTTTCTTTACGGCTAGCCTACTTTAATAACCTTTTAGTTTATTTTAACTATTATTTTGTATTGAATTATTAATTTATTTTTTTAAACTGCTTCTCATACAGTAGACCCAAAATCTATTGGCCGGGGGGTCCAGGAGGCTGGCTAGGCCCCCGGCAGGGTCCAGGGGCAGCGCCCCGGTGGGGGTTTAGGGGGTAAAGTCCCCTGAAGCTCCTGCATTTTCAATAAATTGAAAGTGATTCTCAAGCTTTCTGCTGGTAGTTTACATAACAGAACAAAATAACCCCCAAAAGATATATGTTTCATGAAAAAGACAATAGGTGCAGAAGTATGCCATTCGACCCTTCGAGCCAGCACCGCCATTCACTGTGATCATGGCTGATCATCAACAATCAGTACCCCATTCCTGCCTTCTCCCCATGTCCCTTTCACTCTTTAAGAGCTCTATCTATCTCTCTCTTGAAAGCTTCCAGAGAATTGCCCTCCACTGCCTTCTGAGGCAAAGAATTCCACAGATTCACAACTTTCTGTGTGAAAAAGTATTTCTTCATCTCCGTTCTAAATGGCCTACCCCTTATTCTTAAATTGCGGCCCCTGGTTCTGGACTCTCCCAGCATTGGAAACATGTTTCCTGCCTCTAGCGTGTCCAAACCCTTAATAATCTTATATGTTTCAATAATGGCCTCATACAGCTAAATAAATCTTCACATCTTCAAATATGTTACCTGAATGTCTCTTTGCCTAGCACTGAGATGAGAAAAAAAATGTTCACCCAGTTGTGAATTTGTGGAATTCTCTGCCACAGAAGGACGTCTCCTTCAACAGCACCTCGGTCTCCATTCCTGAGCTCAGACACCCACTTCTCCTCACCTCACCTCACCTACGCTCACTTCCCCTCACCTACTCACCTACACCTCGACTAAACCCCTCGCCTCACTAAACCCCTCGCCTCGACGATACCTCACTACCAAACTTCTCCTCACACCTAAACCTCGCCTTGACTAAACCGTACCTCACTAAACCTCGCCCCTTAAATAAACCTCACACCTCACCTCACACCTTAACCCCACCTCAACTTAACTAAACCTCCCACCTCATGACTAAACTCCACCTCACACCTAATCCGCGCCTCGACTAATCGCCGCGATTAGTCGAGGCGGGGATTAGGTGTGCGGTGGGAGGTTTAGTCGAGGCGAGGTTTAGTGAGTTGAGGTTTAAGTGTGAGGTGAAGTTTCGTCGAGGCGAGGGGTTTAGTCGAGGTGAAAAATCAGATTCATGTCTTGGAAAACAAAAAAATCGGAATTCCGATTTAAGTCAAGTCAAGTCACTTTTATTTCTATAGCACATTTAAAAAACAACTCTCGTTGACCAAAGTGCTTTACATTGGTGGAGGTACCAACGTTATACAACATCGGTTCATAGATTAAGTACATACATAAATACATACATATAGCCCTCCCTCAGAGGACGTCAAGAAAGGCTTGGGAGTAAAGATGAGTTTTACGTCTCGACTTAAAAGAGTCGATGGAGGGGGCAGTTCTGATGGGAAGAGGGATGCTGTTCCACAGTCTAGGAGCTGCAACCGCAAAGGCGCGGTCGCCCCTGAGCTTATGCCTAGACCGCGGGTTGTTCAGTAACCCCAAGTCGGCCGATCTGAGGGACCTGTAGGTGGTGTGGTGGGTAAGCAGACTTTTGATGTAGGTGGGGGCAAGCCCATTAAGGGCTTTCTAAACATAAAGTAGGATCTTGAAATTTATTCGGAACCGCACAATGAGCCAGTGGAGAGAGGCCAGAATCGGGGTGATGTGGTCCCTTTTTCGGGTGCCCGTCAGGAGTCTCGCTGCGGCGTTTTGGACCAGTTGCAGGTGGGACAGGGAAGATTGGCTGATGCCAGTGTAAAGGGAGTTGCAGTAATCGAGGCGGGAGGAGATAAATGTGTGGATGATCTTTTCGAGGTCATCAAACTGGAGGAATTGTTTTATTTTAGCTATCATCCGAAGCTGGAATAAGCTAGCTTTTACCACGGCATACCAGCTCCAGCACCAGGCTCGGCTCCAGCCAGGGCCCGCGGCTCCACCCTCGCCACCAGGTGTCGGGCGTCGGCAGTCACGGCCCCATCCCAAGCCCCAAGCTCGGCACTCACTCCAGCTCGAGAACCAGGCTCGGCTCCAGCCAGGGCCTGGGGCACCACCCTCGCCACCAGGTGTCGGGCGTCGGCGGTCACGTCCCCATCCCAAGCCCCGGGCTCGGCTCTCACTCCAGCTCGAGCACCAAGCTCGGCTCCAGCCAGGGCTTGCGATTCCACCCTCGCCACCATATGTCAGGCGCCGGCAGCGGTCACCACACGAGCGCTGGATTGCCCCTCCCTCCCGAAGTGTCCCGTCCTGCCTTGCAAGTGAATTGTGACATCACTCGGGTGTGCTGGAGTGCCCCTCCCTCCCGGAGTGTCCCATCCTGCCTTGCTAGTCCATTGTGATGTCACTCAGGGTTTTTTTCCCGAAATGGGTGAGTTTTCGGGCAGTTTTTTAAACTTTAAACGATTTAAAAGTTCAGAAATATAGGTGGGAATCAGAGGGGAAGATGTTTATCGCCTTGACGGGAAAAATGTGAGTATAATGTGTGAAAATGGGAAGGCCTAGCGTTTGGAAGAAAATAAGAATTAACCAGATTGTGCCCAGATGTCACACACACACATACATACACACAAACAAGATAAGAGTTTTAGTATAATAGATTTTATATATATATATATATATATATAACACACACACACACACACACACACACACACACACACACCCCCCCCCCTCAATTTAACGTCATGCTTCTTTAATTCTGAGGAATAATTTCCACAGAGGTTATAATTTATAATGCATTTCCAAAACAAATACGAATCTTAAAATACTGGAAAAACATACCAATGAGTTGCTGACGAGCAAGTCGTCAGAGGTGGAGAAGTGGACTCCGAACAACCCTCCTTCCTTCCATATTCTTAGACTGTTTTCAAATGATATCATCTATATGGGATGCTTACATTGACCAGATCGGATGGATGCCATGTGGACCTATCTTTCCTTTTTGTTTATCCATTCTTGGTACAGGATGGTGCTATTCTTAATGATAGCACAGGTCAGAAATGTTTCTCTTGACAGTGAGGGAAAATAATGCACATATTAAACCACAATAAACCTTTTTAATCTAGGTCAGCTTCAGTTACTGCACTAACAGATTTTGTGATTTAAAAAAACGTGATTAGCATGAAGCTTTTCAAGTGTGGTACATCACAAGAGAGTTGGGGGGGGGGGAGTTGCCTTTTAAGATAAGGATGGACATAACTACAGTGCTTGAAAATAATATTCTTAGGGGATCATCCAGTGATGCTGTATGGATCTTAGAACTTAGAAACAGGAGGGTAATGATCACTTTGATGGATGGAACTGTGGTATAGGTCAGCGGGATTTAGAAGGGCAGATGTCGTAGTGATTGCAGATTCCAGATAGTTGTAAGAATAAGAGAGTAATATATGTGAGAGATTTTAACTTCCCTGATATTGTCGGAGACTCAAATAGTATTAATAGTTTGGGCAGGATGAAATTTCTTAATGTGTCCAAGAAAACTATCTTGCAATACTGGATCTCCTTTTAGGGACCTCGGTAGAGCAAGTGGCTGAAGTGTCAGTCAGGAAGAGCTTGGGACCAATTACTTTAATTTTGATCAGTTTTAACTTATTTATGGAGAAAGATGGGATTGATCCAAATTTTAATGTCCTAAATTAGGGCAAGGCCAATTTTGGATGCATAATGCAGGAACTTGCAGATGTTGGTTGATTGAGTCTGTTGGCAAACAAGGGGACGGCCAGCAAGTGGGGGGTTTTCAAAGTGAGATAAGAGCATAGGGGGGTAGCACGTTTCTGTTAAGATGAAAGGCAAGGCTGGAAAATTTAGGGAACCATAGTTGACAAGTGATGTTGAGCTCTGGTCAGGAGAATAAAGGAGGGCATATGTCAGAATTAGGCAATTGGGAACAAGTGAATCCCTCTGCTAGTGTAAGAAGTGGAGGACTACACTTAAGAAGTCAATCTAGAGGACTAAAAGAGGACTTCAAAAGGATCTGGCAGGCAAGGTACAGGAAAAACGTAACAGATTCTACAAGAATTTTCATATTAAAAAAGCGGCTAGGGAGAAATGAGCATAGTCCCCATAAAGATCAGCATTGCCGTCTTTGTGTAGAGCCACAAGAGATTAGGTAAATACAGAATTAATCCTTATTGTCAGTTTTTATTGAGGAAAAAGTCATGAAGATCCAGTTCAGTTGCGAAAGTGGGCCAAGGAATGCAAATGGAATTTAACTGTCAAAGTCGAGGTGTTTCACTTTGGCATGTCAGATCGGGGCAGGAATTGCACAGGAAACAACTGGAGTGTGTTGTGGAACAGAGAAATCTATGACTACACATGCATGGTTCTCTGTAAATGACATGTAGATTAGACAGGGTGATGAAGAAGGCAGTTGCAATGCATCCCTATTGACGGTTTGTTTAAAAAACAGAACCCTCCAACCCCCCCCCCCTATCCTCCCACCCTCAATCACAACTTCTACAAGAGGAGTCTGAATAAACATGGACCAGTGGAGATAAAGGAAAACTACAATGCTGAGAACTAAATCCTGCACTCTTTACATTTCCCTTTGCTCTATCTATTGTACTTTATTTTGAACTGATTGTATCTACAGTATGTATGGTATATCTGATGTTTGGATAACATGCAAAATAAAACTTTTCACTTACCTCAGTATATGTAACAATAATAAACCTAAACTTAATCTTTACTTCGATATTCAAGTACCTTCCTGCTGCACTTGGAATAACAACCAAAACAATTCCAAATTTACATAAGAAAATGCTGGAAAACTCATGGAAAGAGGAATTGGGTCAACATTTTAGTTTTGACAGGTTCAGGAACATTAAATATATCTCTATTTCCACTGATGTCTGATCCTACTGAGTGCTTCCAGAATTTTCTTTTAATTTCAGATTTCCAATATCAATTACTGTTTGATTTTCCATATTTGTGTCAAAGGTTTGAATATGTATTCAATTGGAGAGCTAGTTGCCTTGAAGTATGTTTATTTTTTTCAGAATTGTAACTAAATATTAGTGTTAAAAAAATGGATAGATAGGTGTCAAATCAATTGGGAATAGGTTCAAAACTATAATTTACTCATAACTACCTAAATAAATAGAGTAATATTAACTAACTAATGCTCCGTTCCTGTGCTTTTAGGGGGTGATGCCAAACTGTTGGTGATGGTATGTGTCTCGCCTGGACAAAAATATATCACAGAATCTTTGCAGTCTTTCGGATTCGGTTATCGAGCGCGGCAAGTACGAAAGGGCCATTCAAGGAAGAAGATTCTGGTATGCTCAGGTAAATGCATTGTTCACTTTTGCATTGTTATGAACAACAGTCCTGGAAAAATACACTCAGCAAAAATAACTGCTGGAGGAACTCAGCAGGTCAAGCAGTATCTGTGGAGGGAACAAGATGGGCAACATTTCCCATTGGGAATCTGCATCAGGACACACGCTTGTGTCTCTAAACTTTCCATATTTGGTTTCCCTTCCAAAGCAATTATTCATCTCAAGCATTCATGGAGATTAAGGTTTGACATTTTCTGGTATTCTGCTCTGAAGAACTGAAGCACAAAATAAAAATTAAAAACTTGGGCAAAGTTCAATAGTTTGGGGACTTTCTTATTCCATGATGCAACAAATACTTACTTACTTAGTCTTAGTTCCTCCCTCACTGTTGAGTGCATTGGGCAGCAAGCTTTTGCCATTCTGTTCGGTTATGTTTGACGTCTTCCACCCTTGATAGGTTTGTGTCCCGGGCTTCCAAATCCTTCTGGAATGTTCGCCTCCATGTGAGTTTAGGTCGGCCTCTTTTCCTTCTTCCGTCAGGTGCCATGTCATTGCTATCTTAGGTGCACGTTCTGGTGACATTCTGAGTACGTCTTGCAAATTTCATCCTGCATACCTCGATGTCCTGGCTGAGGGGCTTTGTTGCAGTTTCCCCGGTAGATATCCTCGTTTGTGATGTGGTCTCTGTAGCTAGTCTTCAGGATCTTCCTCAAGCAGCGTTGTTGGAATGCATCCAATTTCTTTATCATCTTCACATTCATTTTCCATGTCTCACTGGCATAGAGGACTGTAGGGAGGACTACGGACTGGAAGAGCTTGACTTTTAGCATCTTGGATATCCCGCCACTAAACCATATGGTCTAGTGGCAGGATATCCAAGATGCAACAAATAACCATTGTAATAATCATGTACAAGTATTTAACACATTGAAATGGCCTGACAGTTTAATGAAGGATTAGTTCATTTTTTAATATATTACTAGCTAATAACTCAGAATCTCTCCGTGATACATTGCATAACACATTACTAATTCTCAATCACAGTGTGTACAATGCTTTTTTGACTGTTTTAATAGCAAAATATTTTTTAGCCCCATGTATTTTCTTAAGTTAAACACATGTTTAACAATTCTTCTCCCACAATCTTTGCTTACGTTCATCTCTGCTCTTTGGGGAGAGAGAATGCACTTCTGTTTTTTGATCATGCATCAGTCTGAAATACTGGTAATCCACAGGTCTACTGAATATCACACAATTTTCAGTTCTTCATATCTTGTAACTTGCAGCATAGAAGGTGGCTATTCAGCCTATTGAGTCTTTGCTGTCTCACTGAGCAATCCCATCACAAATTTTCTCGGTAACCCACCCATTCCACATTCCTCATCAGTTGCCCCCAGATTCCATTACTTCCCCACACACAAATGCAATTTACTGTCCCAGTCCGACGTGAAGTCCAGTTAGTTCACTCGCAGCATGCATATATACTCAATAACTTTACGCTTCTTCCCTAATCTACAAACGACAGTCAACTATGCTTTTAAAATTAGTAATAGGAACAAGGTTTATTTATTATATCAGGATTGATCTACCCTGACAATTTTTTCAGGTGAGGCAGAGGTTCACCTGCATCTCCTCCAACCTCATCTACTGTATCCGTTGTTCTCAGTGTGGATTCCTAAGACCAAGTGCAGACTGGGTGATCGTTTTGCTGAATACTTATGCCTTGGCCAACACGATCTCCCAGTTGCCAAACATTATAACTCCCCTTCCCGTTCCCACACTGACTTTTCTGTCATAGTGAGGCCCAACACAAATTAGAGGAACAGCACCTCATATTTTGCTTTGGTAGCTTATAACCCAGCGGTATGAATTTGGTTTCTCTAATTTCAAGTAACCCTTGCATTCCCTCGCTCTACATCCCTTCCCCACTCTAGTCGTCATGCTAATTTTTCTGTTTGTATCCCCTCCTCCTCAGCCAACAATGGACCATTGTGGCCATCAGTGCCAGCTCTGATTTGTTCTGTACCTTTTAGAACATAGAACATAGAAAATAGGTGCAGGAGGAGGCCATTCGGCCCTTTGAGCCAGCACCCCCATTCATTGTGATCAATGCTGATCGTCCCCAATCAATAACCCGTGCCTGCTTTCTCCCCATATCCCTTGATTCCACTAGCCCCTAGAGCTCTATCTAACTCTCTCTTAAATCCATCCAGTGACTTGGCCTCCACTGCCCTCTGTGGTAGGGAATTCCACAAATGCACAACTCTCTGGGTGAAAAAGGTTTTTCTCACCTCAGCCTTAAATGGCTTCCCCTTTATTCTAAGACTGTGGCCCCTGGTTCTGGACTCGCCCAACATTGGGAAATTTTTTCCTACATCTAGCTTGTCCAGTCCTTTTATAATTTTATATGTTCCTATAAGATTGCCCCTCATCCTTCTATACTCCAGTGAATACAAAGCCTAGTCTTTTCAATCTTTCCTCATATGACAGTCCCGCCATCCCAGGGATCAATCTCGTGAACCTACGCTGCACTGCCTCAATCACAAGGATGTCCTTCCTCAAATTAGGAGACCAAAACTGGACACAATACTCCAGATGTGGTCTCACCAGAGCTCTATACAACTGCAGAAGAACCTCTTTACTCCTATACTGAAATCCTCTTGTTATGAAGGACAACATTTCATTAGCTTTCTTCACTGCCTGCTGTACCTGCATGCCAACTTTCATTGACTGGTGTACAAGGACGCCCAGGTCTCGCTGCACCTCCCCCTTGCCTAACCTAACCCCACTGAGATAATAATCTGCCCGCTTGTTTTTGCCGCCAAAGTGGATAACCTCACATTTATCTATATTATACTGCATCTGCCACGTATCTGCTCACTCACTCAACCTGTCCAGGTCACCCTGCAACCTCCTAACATCCTCTTCACAGTTCACACTGCCACCCAACTTTGTGTCATCCACAAACTTGCTAGTGTTGCTCCTAATTCCCTCTTCCAAATCATTAATCTATATATGGTAAACAGTTGCGGCCCCAACACCGAGCCTTGCGGCACTCCACTCGCCACTGCCTGCCATTCTGAAAAGGACCCGTTCACTCCTATTCTTTGCTTCCTGTCTGCCAAGCAATTTTCTATCCATGTCAACACCCTACCCCCAATACCATGTGCTCTAATTTTAGTCACCAGTCTCCCGTGCGGGACCTTATCAAAGGCTTTCTGAAAGTCCAGATACACAACATCCACTAGCGCCCCTACATTCATTTTACTTGTCACATCCTCAAAAAATTCCAGAAGATTAGTCATGCATGATTTCCCTTTCATAAATCCTTTTACTGCTATCCAAATGCCCCATTATTACCTCTTTAATAATTGACTCCAGCATCTTTCCCACCACCGAAGTCAGGCTAACTGGTCGGTAATTCTCCGTTTTCTCTCTTGCTCCTTTCTTGAAAAGTGGGATAACATTAGCTATCCTCCAATCCACAATAACTGATCCTGAATCGATCGAACATTGGAAAATAATCACCAATGCGTTCACTATTTCTAGAGCCACCTCCCTGAGGACCCTAGGATGCAGACCATCAGGCCCAGGGGATTTATCATCCTTCAGTCCCATTAATCTACCCAATACTATTTCTCGCCTAATAAAAATTTCTTTCAGTTCCTCTACCCCCTTAGATCCTCTGTCCTCCAGTACATCTGGGAGATTGTTTGTGTCTTCCTTAGTGAAGACAGATCCGAAGTACCTGTTCAACTCTTCTGCTATTTCCTTGTTACCCATAATAATTTCACCTGTGTCTGCCTTCAAGGGACCCACATTTGACTTTGCTACTCTTTTTCCCTTAACATATCTAAAGCTTTTACTGTCCTTCTTTATATTCCTTACCAGCTTCCCTTCGTACTTCATCTTTTCAGCCCGTATTGCCCGTTTTGTTTCCTTCTGTTGTCCTATGAAAGTTTCCCAATCCTCTGGCTTCCGGCTACTCTTTGCTGTGTTATACATCTTTTCTTTTAGTTTTATTCTATCCCTAACTTCTCTTGTCAGCCACGGTGGCCTCCTACTCCCCTTAGAATCTTTCTTCCTTTTTGGAACGAAATGCTCCTGCGTCTTCCGGATTATGCCCAGAAATTCCTGCCATTGCTGTTCCACCGTCATTCCTGCTAGGATCCCTTTCCAGACTACCTTGGCCAGCTCCTCTCTCTCATGCCTTCATAGTCCCCTTTGTTCAACTGCATCACTGACATTTCCGATTTAACCTTCTCCTTCTCAAATTGCAGATTAAAACTAATCATATTATGATCACTACCTCCAAGCGGTTCCTTTACCTCGAGTTCTCTTATCATATCTGGTTCATTGGACAACACTAAATCCAGAATTGCCTTTTCTCTGGTCGGCTCCATTACAAGCCGCTCTAAGAATCCATCTCGGAGGCACTCTACAAACTCTTTCTTGGGGTCCTGAACCAACCTGATTTTCCCAGTCTACCTGCATATTGAAATCCCCCATCACCACAGTGGCATTACCTTTGTTACATGCCCGTTTTAACTCCTGCTACAACTTACACTCTACATCCGGGCTACTATTTGGGGGTCTGTAGATAACACCAATTAGTGTCTTCTTGCCTTTACAATTCCTCAACTCAATCCACAGTGACTCTACCTTGTCAGTCCCTATGTCTTCTCTCGCAAGGGACAGAATTCCATCCCTCACCAGCAGAGCTACCCCCCCTCCTCTGCCCACCTGCCTGTATAACCCTGAATATTAAGTTCCCAGGCCCGATCCTCCTGCAGCCACGTCTCAGTAATCCCCACAATGTCATATCTACCAACCTCTAACTGAGCCTCAAGCTCATCCACCTTACTTCTTATACTTCGCGCATTCATATACAATACTTTTAATTCCTTACGCATCTCACCTTTCATGCGTCTAGTTTCCCTTTCCCCTGACTCTTGACCCGAAATGTCACCTGTATCTTTTCTCCAGAGATGCGCGTGACCCGCTGAGTTACTCCAGCAATTTGTGTCTGTCTTGAGCTAATCGCAGATGTCTCTGGGAAGAAGACATCCCATTACTTATTATTGTACGTTCGTGAGGCTCCATGACCCAAGGCCTCATGATTTACTCGTATTTCCAAGTGAGTCCAATTATTTTTGTGGGCACCTAATTGTTTTACTAAGTGAGCCTGTTTGCTCGACGTTGCAGACGGCTCCATTTCAGCTGACAAACCTGTCAACCCTTACATCACTGTGTAGTTCATGATGTGAACCACAACTTAGTGTGTCTAGTGGGCTGGCATAAATCCAGACGCCTTGGCTTGCAAATATTGCAACACAGGGAGCTGAGTGCATATGTCTTCCCTGCCAGTACATAACCTCTGCAATATCAAGACTGCCGCAGTGCCTCCTCGTGGCAACATACGGGAACTGGGACTACCTTTGGTCCCGGGTGAAAATGTGTGAGGATCACAGAGGAACCTTTGCCCCCAAAGATGCGATATGTAGGCCCACTGCAGTCTATTCAGTCAATAGGCAGAATGCAGATGCTGGGCAGGTCTATGTTTCCAATTATCTGTGCGAATTGCGGCCAAATCAAATGTAGAGGACAATTAAATATTCCCCTCTCCAAGCAGGACAACATCAAAGCCACACCATCATCTCTGGCAGATCGATGGATGCCTACCCATGACCCTTACATCACCAAGGTCAACCTTACATTATCATTCCTGACCTCTGGCATTGTCTGTGTGGAGATTACCCATTCTCCCTGTGACAGCATGGATTTCCATACACATGCCAAAGACGAGCGGGTGGGTAGATAAGGTTTCTGCTGTTTCTTACTCCTAGTGTGCATGGCTGGGGAATTGATGGGCACCTGCGAGAAAATGGGTTGCAGAAAAAATATGTGGGGGAATGGAACTGATGGGAATGCATTGAGAACCAACAGAAACTCAAAGAGGATTATTACGTTCTTGATTAGTATGGGCGTCAAAGGTTGTGGGGAGAGGGCAAGGGTTGAGAGGAAAAAATGAATCAGCCATGAACGAATGGTGGAGTAGACTTGATGGGCTGAATGGCCTAATTCTGCTCCTACGTCTTGTGTGCATTAGAGCAGTAATAGGTTGAAATCAAAGAATTTACTCTTGCATTTGATGGAATCAAAAGAGGTTTGGCAGATTTTATTTCTTCGAGGTTTTGTATGTAATAGAAAAATAATTAAACATTGGAAATTGAGGAACAGTCACAATAGGGATTACTCGATTACGATTGCAGACCCTGGGACAAGTTGTTGAATGGTCTGCTTCTGAGCCATAAATATATCTGGTTCTATACTTATCATCGAAAAGGTGATTCCAGTGGATCAGTAATTTCTGTTTCAAGTTTCTATTAAAGATTTTAGATGACATTGAAAATTGAAAATTATGACTTGAATTTTAGGAGTGCCCAAAAGAACTAGCATTGGTTTTACACTAAACCTTAGAGAGAATTATAACTGCTAATTATAATCTTCATTAAACTGTAAAAGCTAAGCATTGCTCCAATATTTTTATTGATATTGTTTGATTTTTAGCATTTACTGATATCTTCACTGATAATTATTCATTTATGCTTTGTAGAGAACACTAGAGGAAGATCTTCACAAAATAGTTCCCAAAGAAATCGTCAAAGTGTTTCCAGCTTAGCCATCTTCTAAACAATGAAAATAAAGTATTGTGGATATTAGAAATCTAAAATAAAAAAGCAGATTTAGACATGATAATAAGAAATGTAATATGTGCGGTTTGGGTGTAACTTATGGCATAATGAATGAAAAATATAAGAATACTTCAATCAAAAGAAACAAGGCAAAATGCTACCATATGTTAATGGACAATTTCAGCAAGCCTGTGTTATCCCATTGACATATGGTCATGCTGAGGGAAAGAAGAAAGATAGGAACATTTGAAATAATATAAGGTAGAAGAGAGTGTGGGATGTGAATAAACTGATTAAATATACACATACTGTTATCCTCAATGTCTCCAAACTAGCTGTTGCCTATGTGGCCCTTAAAATTGATCTAACCAGTGGAGCTTTAGGTATGGAAGCACCCAAGCCCACAGGATGTATGTATATTTGGAAAGGCGGAGACTTATCAGGGATAGTGGGGGTAGTTTTCTGTGGGGTAAATCCTGTCTCTTTATTTTGATTTAAGTCTTTTCACGTTCACGTAAAATTAGGTCATTCAGCCCTTCGAGTCCACTCCGCCATTCAATCATGGCTGATCTCTGCCTCCTAATCCTATTTTCCTGCCTTCTCATAACCCTTGACACCCGTTCTAATCAAGAATTTGTCTATCTCTGCCTTAAAAATATCCGCTGACTTGGCCTCCACAGCCCTCTGGCAATGATTAAATACCCTCTGACTAAAGAAGTTCCTCCTCACCTCCTTTCTAAAAGAACACCCTTTAATTCTGAGGCTATGACTTCTGGTCCTAGACTCTCACATCAGTGAAAACATCCTTTCCACATCCACTCTATCTATGCCTTTCATTATTCTGTAAGTTTCAATGAGGTCCCTCCTCAACCTTCTAAACTCCAGTGAGTAGAGGCCCTGTGCTGTCAAACGCTCATCATATGCCAACCCACTCATTCCTGGAATCATTCATGTAAACTCCTCTGGACCCTCTCCAGAGCCAGCACACCCTTCCTCAGATATGGAGCCCAAATTTGCTCACAGTGGCCTGACCAGCGCCTTATAGAGCTTCAGCATTATATCTCAGTTTTTGTATTGCAGTCCTCTTGATCCTTTTTGAGGAGGTAACTAACGAAAAGATCTGTGGGGAGGTTTTTTTTACACATAGAGTGGTGGATATCTGGAAGAGATAGTGAAGCTGGCTACCATTACTACGCTTGTGGCAATTCGCCAGACACTTCAATAGTTAATTAATTAACCAGTTGGATTTGTGTAGGGAGGAACTGGAGATGCTGGTTTAAACCGAAGATAGACACAAAAAGCTGGAGTTACACCAGTTTTTCATGTCTATAACTAGTTGGATTTCCCTAGTCCACACTGGTTCTTAGTCAGGCACCTCCACTGAGGTGATCCACAGGAAGGGCCTAGATGTGGTTATATGGAACGAGCTGCCAGAGGTGGTACATGAGGCATATTCTAGACATATGGCCAGGTACATGGATAGGAACGGTTTAGAGGGATACAAGTCAAACAAAAAAAATGGGACCAGTGTAGATAGGTATCTTGGTCAGCATGGCTGCTTGATTCAGTGATTCAATAGGCAAGGGATAGCAGGAAAATGCAACTACGTGGGATTAGCGTAGATGGGTAAAAAGGTTGGCAGAATCGTAGTGGACCGAAGGGCCCATTCTCTGCTGTACGGCTGTATGGCTTTTTCTTCTTACTTAAACAGGCAATTCACAGTAGCCAATTAACTTGCTGGAAAATGGGAGGAATACATCACAGAGAAAGTGTGTAAACTCCACACCAACCTGAAGTCAGGAAGGAACCTGCATAGCTGGATCTGTATGGTAACAGCATTAACTGTGCTACCGTTGCCTCATACTGAATAACACAGTAGGTTTACTAGGTCCTGTGGCCTATTTATGTTTATGAGTGCTTGTATGACCGGCAAAGGCCAAATAGGTAACATGTGCGAACCCCCCGTCACTGACGGTTGCGTCCCTCACATGTAACGACCAAATAGAGACATAGAGGCCGGAAGGTACTGCACTCCTAT